>JAMJFZ010001395.1:817500-1215000 GCA_026225945.1 Cricetomys ansorgei
CACGACATCACCCACATCACCCACCACCCCGACACTCGACATCACCCACATCACCCACCACCCCGACACACGACATCACCCACATCACCCACCACCCCAACACACGACATCACCCACATCACCCACCACCCCAACACACGACATCACCCACATCACCCACCACCCCAACACTCGATATCACCCACATCACCCACCACCCCGACACTCGACATCACCCACATCACCCACCACCCCAACACGCACATTCTTAGTCTCACTCCTAGCTGACTCCTGTGCATTCACTCTTAGTTTTGCATCTCTTTCATTTCCTCCACAGGCCTCTCCTGTGCTGCCTGCCCCTAGCCTACATGGTATAATGTTATTATTGTTACCAAATAGCCTAGAATTCACATCTGTGTTTCTCTGGCTGACTATAGGTAAAATTTCAGAGGCAGAGGAAGCAGATTTGTGTGTGTTTCTAGTGTGCTATAGTCTTCCTGCTGTCCATGGCAGGTATTCAATATATTAGTATTCTCACTGCTAATACAAATAATAAAAAAGGAATTTAGGACAGCAAACTATAGGTCTTTGTGATAAAGTAATTTTGTTTCAACCGATTTGACGGTAGTGAGAATTTTGCTGCTTACCAGTCAGCGGTGGAGGCGCCATGGCCAAGAAGCACATAGCTGTGATTGGAGCTGGCGTCAGTGGGCTGGGAGCCATCAAGTGCTGCTTGGATGAAGATCTGGAGCCTACCTGCTTTGAAAGAAGTGATGACATCGGAGGCCTGTGGAAATTTCAAGTAAAGTTGCATTTTGTTTGACTTTAAGTACAGTTTCGTAAAATAGCTATAACGATTTAGATGATTTCATTAAATGAAACATACAGGACGTCACATAATTGGGGTCACTTAGGGACTCTAACCTTTGTATTTACGTCACTGACTGAGGAAATTTCTCAACTTTAGATGAGGAGTGAAACGTGGAAGACTGTTCAAAGCAGCTGAACTCCCATGTAGTCCTCACAAATACTAGTGGATGGGTGGTGGCTAAGGATTTTTTCAATTGTTCAGCTGTGCTGTTCTTCAAAATTAGAGATGCCGTGGATTTGAGTGACAGATAGAGCAGGATGGTGGCCCACCACTGACCTCTGCTAACTAATCTGATGTTCTGTACTGTGGAGATATCTGCCTGCAACCGTTTTACAGATGACCCAGGACGCAGTACAGGAATATAGATTAGTGTGTGTAGATCTCTCTCTCTCTCTCTCTCTCTCTCTCTCTCTCTCTCTCTGTGTGTGTGTGTGTGTGTGTTACAGTACAATGACTACGTTTCTCTGAGTTCTAAACAGCAAGAGATGCACCTCCTTGAAGGGTAGAACATGGTGTGAAATCCTGAATCTGCTCCAGTTCCCACATGGCCGTCTTCTTTTGGTGCTTCACTCATTAATTGTTGGACGTGCCAATGAGAGCCAGGACTTGTGACTGGCACTTTCCCCACAGAATCATTTTGCTTACAAGTCATGGATGTTCTATGTGTCATCTTCACTGGATGAGCTAAGTTTCTTTTGGTGCTTTTGGCTTTTATCCCTGTTTGGGATACACATCAACAGCTTAAATGTGAGACTTCTTCATTCCTGTGAACACCGGTTGTTCTGGCAAAGTAGTTGCCTTGGCTGTGTCACAGGGCTCTCTCCTTGGTGCTCCTGAAATAGAGCCGTGTCAAATGGGCATCCTCTCCCACCTTAAACACCTTACAGTGTGGTGTTGACATGATTCAAATATCTCTCTGCAACCTGTGGGATTTTTCCAAGGATTGCTTTGACATTGTTTTTAAATATCAATGTTGTTTCCTCTTTAATTTGAGAGTTCATTCATTCAATAAATATTTTTGCATATCTATTCTGTATAATGCACTTTGACAGGTGATGGAATGTACTAACAAATAGTACAAAATCCTCAACAACAAGGAGCTTAAACTCTAGTACAGGGGAAAGGAAAGTAAAATAAAATAAATACATTAAATAGTAGCAGTAAGCATATTGCAAAATACACAGCAGGATCTGAGTGCTGGGAATATAATCTAAGTAAGAAGCCATAGAGAACCTCAAGATGAAGTGATTATGTAACAAAGAATTCAAATCTCCAGCAAAGCTGGACCATCTGAGGAAAGGGATTGAGAGGGAACTTTGGGCACAACTCTATGAGGTGGGAGCATGCCTAGCATGGCAGGGAGAACCAGAAGGCTAGTGTGGTTGGCTTGTAGTGCCTAGGGGAGAAAAATCTAGGATATGGTTCAGAAGGGCATTTTGAACTGGGTTTTGTCAGTGGGTATGGCATGTAGTAAGGACTTTGACAGAAACCAGGATTAAAGAGAAAAGCAACATCCTTAAGTTGTAGAAGGATCACCCTATATTGAGAATAGACCAAAAGGGAAGACTGAACAAGTGTCTAGTTTCAAAGATTCTCAATAGTAAGACAGACATGGTATTTATGTCAAATTGTATCAAGGTCCACGCTAGTATAGCAAATTGTACCATTTAAAATACAGAGTAATTTATCATATATTTGATATCTATTACATTTCTCTTAGCAGTTTTATTGTATTTACAGATGTTCACTATATATGCCTATTATATATTCCTGATTGATAATTTCTTTCACTAATAAAAAAAAATCTTGTTCCTAAAGAAAAAGAAAAGTTTACCATCCATTACATGGTATTAGTATTGCTATTAGTAAATTGGCTATCTTTTTTTGTTAGAGCTGGGGCAGAAAGCCGCATGAGCCCCCGCTAGACCTGGGACAGGGAGACTGCGGGAACGGGCAGTGCCTGGGGGCGCACCCAGCCGTAGCACTTACAGCCACTAGTTCCCCAGCTTTTGTTCACCTCAAAGTGTATTTCACTTTCATTTTTAAGGGAATTTCTACTGGGTTTAGAAATGCAGGCAGTCGTCTTGATTTTGTCATTTTAAAGAAATTATTCTCTCTTCTGACACTCATCATTCTGACTGAGAAGTCATACACAGGATTTGTTGTTGATTCAATGTGATATGTTTTTTTATTTCTCTAGAAAATTATAGAAGCTAGGAAGAGAACATCAGCAGATGTTTGGCAACATATAAAAAGCAATGTTCTACTTTTTTATGCCTGAAGCCATTTAAAAAATATTTTATTACCTTGTAATTATAAAGTTTGTTGTATTGAGGGGTTTTCTCCTGTAGAAAAACCCTTCAGAGAACATGCCCAGCATCTACAAATCTGTGACCATCAACACTTCCAAGGAGATGATGTGCTTCAGTGATTTCCCCGTACCTGACCACTTTCCCAACTACATGCACCACTCTAAACTGATGGACTACTTCAGGATGTACGCCACGCACTTCAACCTTCTGCACTACATTCGATTTAAGGTAAAATATCCCACTGGGTGTGCATGTGCATGCGTGTGGGCAAGTACACCTGGCAAGTACACTCACCTACAGACGCACAGAAGTTGTGCCCAGCACATGCTGAGTTTTCTCAGATGAAGAGGTTATCAGTGAGCTTCCACATCAGAAAATCCTCACAGATTGAAATATTTTGACAGTTTCACTTGACTGGGAGGCTGGAAGACTTTGCTCATCAAAACCTATTCTGGTCACACTCTGCATTCACGTGGCCCTCCTTCTAAGACATAAATTCAAAATGTGTGAGAGCTTAGAATAATAGCAGTAGTGATTGAGCCAAATCATGTTACTTATAGAACAGGAAGCAGGCTTATACAAAGAATATTTATTCATTTCTACCTTTGATCAGAACTACAGCTCAGACGTGCAAACCCATTTTCACTTCATGATGAAGCTTTAATTCTTTGAAATTCAAAATACAGGCCAGAGGTAAATGGACAGGCTTGTCCTAAAGAACAAAAAACATTAAGAGTATCACCTCCCTGGGTATGGAAGTCTTCCTAGGAGGATACTAATGCTGTGGGTTCAGTTGCTCCCATATTTCATAAAGTCTCAACTGTTGCTACAGAAGGTTAGGTCTGTAACAGTAATATATTAGAATGCACCCATCAGCGAACCTATGCAGAAGGAACAGGCACTACGTTGGTGTGAACAATTTGGATAAGTGTCCGTCAGGGTTTGTGGGACTTGGGGAGGAGGACTCAGTGAGAACCATGACGTGAGCCACCTGCATTTCTGCCCTCATTCTCAGACCAAAGTGCGGAGTGTGAGGAAGTGTCCAGATTTCAGCATCAGCGGGCAGTGGGATGTCGTCGTGGAGACAGATGGGAAGCAGGAGAGGCTACTCTTTGATGGGATTCTGGTGTGCAGTGGCCACCACACAGACCCCTACCTCCCACTTCAGTCCTTCCCAGGTATGTCATGAAGAATCTGGTAGAGAGGCATTTTCCAAACACCTTACAGGCAGAAATTAGTGGTCATAAACGTTGTTAGGTTTCAGTGAACTTTTCCTGCTATCTCTCAGTAACAAAGTGTTCGTCCTCTGTTTACAGAACAGTATAAACCACTGAAACAGAAAGCAGGCAAACACAATGACCCACACTGCTTCCCTTGTTATCACTGTGTACAGCCTCTAATGAATAACAAAAACCAGTCCACGTTCAAATGGTTTTGATTTTGTCCATTTATTGATCTCAGTCTGTTCCAGAGAAAGTGAAGTAAATCAAAATGAGGCACAAAGACAAATGACAAGCAAACATCTGGCAAATACATAAATTTAGAAATCTTAACATATGGGGAAGAGATTTCAGTAACACTTATTTATCATGAGTTTATTTTTAATTTTTATTTTGTAAGTAAAATATAATTATACCATGTTACCCCTTCCCTTTCCTCCCTCAGATCACTTCTGTGTACCCTTCTTTGCTCCTTCTCAAATTCATGGCCTTTTAAAAAGTTGTTACTGACATACATACACACACACATACATACACACATACATGCATACATACATGCATACATACATGCATACACACATACATACATGCATGCATGCATACACACATACATACACACATACACACATGCATACACATACATACACACATACATGCATACATACATACATACATACACACATACATACATACATGCATGCATACACACATACATACACACATACATGCATGCATACACACATACATACACACATACGTACATGCATACGCACATACATACATACGCACATACATACACACATACATACATACATGCATACACACATACATACATGTACCACGTATATATCATATATGTGACTTAAGGGCTGGTCACTTGGTGTTGGATAACCAACTGGAGGAACTCTTCTGTGGAAAAGACTATTTCTCTCATTCTCAGCATTTCTTATTTATCTGTAGTCTAGAGGTGAGGACCAGGAGATTTCCTCCTTCTGTATCTTGGGTTTTCATTGGCTAATAAAACCAAATGACCAGCTTATTGCTCCCTTGTAGTTCTGGGTAGTAAAATGGTGCCCGACTCAATATGGATTATTTTAGCCCCTCTATCTCCCTTAAGATACGGGCTCCCCTAGACCCCTCCCTTTACTTTTGACCTGCTTGCCCTCTATTTCCATCAAATTACCACCAGGATCAATTAGAAAAATATTTTATATTTCAATCCCAAACCATAGAATATGGTAGCCAAGAAACCATAGTGAAAATGAAGACAAAGTAAATAATATAACCTTAAATGGTTTTTCAAATTTCTGAGTGAATTAGGCATGACAGATGTATTATCTCTTTGCACATCAACACTAATATTTCTAAAATGAAAATCCCTGGTTTCTGAACACTATAATACAATATATTCAGGAATCATTTCTAAGTATGAAATAATCTACAGATTACACAATGAACTATTGTATCAGCTTCTGATTGATACCTCCTGGCTGAAAGGCACTCCCTTTAGAGACACATAGACATGTTCACAGAGAACAAGCCTAGCAATGTCAGACAGATTGGGGGCTGTTATGAAGCCTGCAGCCAAATCAGATACAGCACCAGGTACTGGCATCAGGCACGTAAGGCAGAGGAGATACCAGTGAAGAATAGGTCCTCAGATCCTAGAGGATTGTAAAACAGCACAAAACCCAGAGCCCTGCTTCGGTTTGTTTGTTTTTGCTCAGAACTGTGAGAATAATATAATAATATAATAATGGGTAAAATTAGATCTCAATGCAGTTGTAACACTTTCATTTGTACAGAATCTAGACAGATCTATTATTTCATAAACACTTCATAAGATCACAAGTCTGTATTTGTAACCCATGGACTTCACTTCTGAGCTTAATCGCCAAGCCCTGATCTCCCTTAAGCATAAATAATGTTTTGAGGACCATGTGTGATCTTCAGCTGGCTCACCCAGATTCCACGGCTTGCTCTTACAGATTGTTCAGAATGTAACTTTCTTCTCTGTGTTAAGTAAGATGTGAAAGTCCTCCTCGCATTGACACATTGCCTTCTTTCACCACAGGCATTGAGAAGTTTGAAGGCTGTTTTTTCCACAGTCGGGAATACAAAAGTCCTAAGGACTATGTAGGAAAGAGAATCGTAGTGGTCGGCATTGGGAATTCTGGTGTGGATATCGCTGTGGAGCTCGGGCGTGTGGCAAAGCAGGTGTGTTGACAATCATTAACTCCACCAGTAGAATCCTGTGCATTCATAAGTGACATCTTGAATGTGGGTTTAGCTTAAGAAGAGGCGGGAGGGGGGAAATGTGGAGAAATCTGTGGACTCAGGCTCAAGATGTTCAAACTCAAGCTAAGTAGAAAATGAATGCAAAGTCAATCCCTTACACTAGCAATGGGACAGACCTGTAGACGATTGACCAAGTGACCCAAGTGAGGACAGCACGAGATAGTGAGCTCAATGCTAGGTGACTGATCTGACCGTGGTAGGATCCGCATACGAGGGAGAACACCTGGCATTTGCCTTTCTGAATCTGGGTTACTTTCACCTAATAAGATATTTTCCAAAGATTTCTTTTAAAGCAAACAATATAGACTTTTATAACAGTTAATATAACAATTAACTTATGAATTCAAACCCTTCTTTGCATATGAAATACAGGTATGCCAATCTCCAGGAGTATTTTTAACACAGTATTTCAGAGACAGGCAGATAGGCGAATTACATTTTAGTTTTCATTAATAAATTTGGTGCCACATAAACAGCCTTTTTCTGGAATTCAGTAAAAGTTCTGGCACACCACGGCATGGTGGCCACTGCACACACTTTGCCTCCTACTCTTCAGTGGTAAACACTCTCAAGAGGGGGTGACGACTAGCATTTGGACATTACAACTGGCAAACATTCCTCTGTCCTCTCCTGCTGTAATTTTGCCCCCTCAGGTATTCCTCAGCACTAGACGAGGAGCATGGATTTTAAACCGCGTCTGGAATAATGGCTATCCCTTGGATAGTTCATTTTTCACTCGGTTCCATAGTTTTCTTCAGAAAATATTAACCACAGCAGCGGTGAATACGTACCTAGAGAAGACACTGAATGCAAGATTCAATCATGCACACTATGGTCTGCAGCCACAGCACAGGTGAAAGCACGGGGCTTGATTGGGTAATCATGTATAGATACGATGGGATTTTTTGCTTTGAAGACAACTGAACTTCTGGCTCCTGGTTGATCTCATGCCCTCAGGAATGTAAAGCAGGAAACATTTTATAGTATCCATTACTGCATGCAAATTTGCATGTGCTTCTTGGCACCACTTGAATATTCTCGTCTATTTATCAATCCATTAATACTTGATCACCATACACCAAAAAAAAAAAAAATCAGACAAAAGGTGATACAATGCTCATCCCTTCAACAGACATCAACTGTAGAGGTCAGAGAAGACAGAAACACCAGTTAGAACAAAGTGATGTGAGAAGCCATGATGGATGTCTAGGTCCAAATCAGACATAGTCAATTTTGTTACAGTTGGGGTAGAAGTGTCAGAGAAGCCCACATGGAAGGGCTAAGAGATCCTTCCTCTTCAAGGTCACCCCTGTGACTCCAGGTCTGCTCCTATGAAGATGATTCACAAACCATCAGTAGCTTCTAGTTAACAAGCAAAAAAGAGAGTGGGACCAGGACTAAGCTGAGAATAAAAGAAAACGAATGAAGAAATATTCAAACAAGTTGTGCACCCCCAGAACCCATTCATGGGGTACTTATCCCCAAATTCATATATTAATGATATTTTGAGATGGTGCCATCGAGGGTAGTTGAGATTAGATGACACCATGAGGATGAGGCCCCTATGAGGGCTCAGGGTTTTTATAAGAAGAGGAAGAGATGACTGAGTTAGAGGTTTTGCTCTGTCTTCCCGTATGGTGTCCCATGCCACTTCAAACTATGCAGTGTCCCCAGCAGCAAGAAAAGAAGGTGCTCACTACATGTGACTCAATTTCGGCTCTCTATAACTGATCTAACCTTACAAACATTGTATTTTTATAAATTATCCAGTCTTATATATTGTTCTAGTAAAAGCAAACAGATAAGACAACAAATATTATCTTTCTTGTATGAATATTTATTGTCTCCAAGGCTAAGTGTGTGTGTGTGTGTGTGTGCTGTGCATGAATGTGTGTGTGTGTGCTGTGCATGAATGTGTGTGTGTGTGCTGTGCATGAATGTGTGTGTGAGTTCATGTGGAGGCCAGAGCCCGATGCCAGATGTCCTACGAAATTGTTCTCCACCTTATTTTTTGAGACAAGATCTCTTACTGAACATGGTGGTCAATAATTTCATTTAGGCTAGCTAGCCAGCATGTTCCAGGACCTTCTAGTCTCCTCCTTCCCACTGCCGGGATTACAGATATTCTCTGTAGTACCCTTGTTGGTATGCAGTGCTGGGGATCAAACTCAGTTTCTTATTCTTACACAGCTAGTACTGAAGAACTTAACCTTCCAGCCTCTCACTCCCTCATATGCTTCAGCAGATGAGACAAAAGAATTTGACATGTATTGAGTTGTTCACTAAAAAATATTTAATGACCTTCTATTATGCTGTGGATGAAAGCATTGCATTGTATGGAGGAACATGAATACATTTTTAAACTGTAGAATGTTGTAAGAGCTATGAAGGAAGATATGATAAAGATTGTCTAGGGGTAGAACAAAGTATATAAACTAATAGAATGACGGAGGAAGAAATTACTAGAAGAGATGTTTAGGCTAAGACTTAAAGGGCAAGAAGGAGACACCATGAAAAAAATCCAGGAAAGAAGGCTGTAAGTAGGAGGATTTTCAAGCAAAACAGTCTTGACCCAGGAAGAGGCTGGAAAGTGAGTAACAAAAGAGAACCCAGTACTATGAACGAAGTCAGTGAGAGGACCGGAGACAGAAGCCACAGCTTCTGGGGCAGTTTTGAGTGTCTCTAGTCCCAGCTTCAGACAGACAAAACCCTAACATAAATTATACAGGTATGCCTCCACTCATAAAGGGCAATTAGCAAAAGGAAACACAATCTGGCTTTTATTGATGTACATATGTACAGTATTAGAGACTACAGCACAATAGAGTTTACAGATTCTGCTAGAAAATGTCTCAACCTTAGGCTCTTAAATCTGGTAAGAAGGAAAGGAAGTCATGTGAGTTCAGGTCCACAAGAGAAAAGGTATCAGAGCATGTACTCAGTGTAGAAGAAAAGGAGAAAGGTGATGGAGGACATATAAATATCTACATACAATTGAATTCATATAAAGTAGATAGAAAAGAAATGAAAAGGAAGGAAAGGAAGAAGGATGGATGGATGGATGGTTGGTTTGTTGGATGGATGGATGGATAATGGATGGATGATGGGTGGTTTGTTGGATGGATGATGGATGGATGATGAGTGGATAGATGATGGGTGGATGGATGATGGATGATGGATGGATGATGGATGGATGATGGATTGATGATGGATGGATGGATGGATGGATGGATAATGGATGGATGGGTGGATGGATGGATGATGGATGGATAGATGATGGGTGGATGGATGGATGGATAGATGGATGGATGATGGATGGATGGATGGATGGATGATGGGTGGATAGATGATGGATGAATGGATGATGGATGATGGATAGATGATGGATGGATGATGGATGATGGATGGATGATGGATTGATGATGGATGGATGATGGGATGATGGATGGATGATGGATGGATGATGGATTGATGATGGATGGATGATGGATGATGGATGGATGATGGATGGATGATGGATGGATGATGGATGGATGGATGGATGGATGATGGATGATGGATGGATGTATGATGGGTGGATAGATGATGGATGAATAGATGATGGATGATGGATGGATGATGGATGGATGATGGATGGATGATGGATGGATGATAGATGGATGATGGATGGATGATGGATGGATGATGGGTGGATAGATGATGGATGAATGGATGATGGATGATGGATGGATGATGGATGGATGATGGATGGATGATGGATGATGGATGGATGATAGATGGATGATGGATGGATGATGGATGGATGATGGATGGATGATGGATGGATGGATGATGGATGATGGATGGATGATGGATAGATGATGGATGAATGGATGATGGATGATGGATGGATGATGGATGATGGATGGATGATGGATAGATGATGGATGAATGGATGATGGATGATGGATGGATGATGGATGATGGATGGATGGGTGGATGGATGGATGATGGATGGATAGATGATGGGTGGATGGATGATGAATGAATGGATGGATAAAATCTACAGCTCATTCCGTCTGGGACTGTGTGGTCTAAGTGCTAGTGAAGGGATACAGCATAAGGGAAGCAGCCATGAATGTGTTATTTCACCTTCATAACTCTAGGAGTCATGAGGGGATTCACACAAGCTAAGCAGTGGTGGGGCAACAGGTTCACTTCAGAAGATCAATAGAACCACTGGAACATAACACTGAGTGTTCCGTATCCATCTCAATTAAGACACATAAGGGTCTTCATAGGACTCTTGAAATATTACAGAAGCCAATCTATTTTTTAAGTAATGCATATTACATTTCTCCTGATCCTGTTTTCCCATTGATTTAGCCCGGGGTGCTGTTTTACTATGCAAAAGGCTTAAATTTTTAACATCCACACTTGTCCATTTTTTCTTCTGTAATTTCTTTTTAAAGTCTAGATAAAGGTAGGCTCCCCTGTCTCAAGAATGTAAAATTAGACTCCAGAATTTACTTACTACATTATGGATTTTTAAACATCTTTGAGCATAAGTATTTAATCAGTTAGCAATTTGTTTGCCCACAATGATTGTAAGGTGAAGATCTAACATCGCACGCTAATCAGAAGCCCTAAACCCTCAAACTGAGTGGAAACCAGGTAGCTCTACCCTTTCACTCTTCACTCCTTCCTATAACTTTCCTCAAGCCAAGCTTCATACTACAAGCTCCCACACACACCCACGAGTCACTTCGAGACAGGAATACTCTCCCGAGAAACTTATCAGAGGCTTTTGTTGCTGTGTACACATCACAGAGCGTGCTTAGGGAAGTCAGGAAGGCAGAGGCTAATCGTTTCACAAGGGCTGCTGATGCAATCAGGAGAAAAAGAAAGCTGAAGTCACATGAAGGACTGTGGCATAATGCAGCATGCTGATTGCAGCAGGGTTTATACTTAGCATCAGAAATAACAATAGGTGTATAGTAAAGGAAATGCAAGGAAGATAGTTACATTGTGACCAGCTATTGCAGTCTGTGTATGATTGCCCGTGTAGGCTTTCGCCTGCTGAGCAGCCTCGCAGTCGCCTGCTTCCCACCAGCATCATCACACACACAAACAACGGGCTACATCATGATGGCTGTGTGGTTGCCGGATGACAGTCTTGCAGTTCCAATACAATTTTGAAACGGCTCTGTCATGTATGGACATTTTCACATTTCCTGATCGGACTACACGGTTTTATTTACAACCACAGTAAAGCACTTCTCCGTGTTATTTTCAGTCCAAGTCTGACCTCTGTAGAACAGATTCTCCCAGTTGTCCGCTAGCTACCTCTTTCTTCCTTGAATAGAAGACTGTCTGGACAGCACGGTCAGGTAACGTGGCTTCCTCCAATGGTGATGCGCTGAATATAATTTACCCAGAAGAAGGCCACATAGCATCTGTAGTCACTGTCTGCCCCTCTCACACTTCCTCTCTGGATAGAGAGGTGTCTGCGGGCCAGTTACTCAGGACAACATCTAGCTGCTTAACAGACAGCGGGCAATTTCATGTCTGCCTCTGCCCCAGATGCTTCCTACATCTATTTTAGCCTTTAATCTCACAAACGATAATAATTTGGTACAGAGGAAGAAGGAAAGCCAATAACAGTCTATGACTTGTTTTCTAAAGTCAAATGCCATTTTCCCACAAACATAAGAAGTGCAAATATTTTATAATAAAACAAATAAGAAATATATGACACAGAATGGATGAATGATATATATGCATATTTTCAAGATAAAATATGATATAAAATACTTGAAGAAAGCAGAAATGAGATAGTCATTAAGCACTCGGAGTACAAAATACAGTCCTGGAGGAAGGGAGAGAGCTCAGTAGACAAGAACACCTGGTGTGCAAGCAGGAGGACTTGAGTGTGAATTCCCAGAATCTATGGAAAAATAAATGTTAAAAAATCATATATGGCCACAGGTGCGTGTAATCCAAATGTGGGAGGCATAGGCAGGCAGCTCCAGGGAGCTCAATGGCCAGGCAGCCACCCGAAACCTCAAGCTTTAGGTTCAACGAAAGACCTTAACTCAAGGGAATAAGACAGAGTGGGAGAGATTGGGAGGCCTTCCATCCCTTCCTGACCTCTGTATGCATATGTATAAGTGCACACCTGCACATACATGCGTACACATACACACATGTGTTTGCGCGCGCGCGCGTGCACACACACACGCACGCACACACACATTATTCTCTTGTGTTTGGAGAGAACACTGACAAGGAAATTGCTAACTTCAATTTCTTCTCTCACACATGGCTTTCTCTTTCTCAGATTTTCTTAGATTTTTTTTATTTTATTATACAGACCACTGAGTCAGCATCCCACCGTCAGTGATGATCTTCCAAATCACATCATTTCAGGAAGAGTTCAAGTGAAGCCTAATGTGAAGGAGTTCACGGAAACAGATGTCGTTTTTGATGATGGCACAGTGGAGGAAGATATCGACGTTGTCGTCTTTGCCACGGGATACAGCTTTTCTTTCCCGTTCCTGGAGGGCCTGGTTGCAGTCACTGACAATGAAGTGTCCCTGTATAAGCTGATGTTCCCTCCAGACCTGGAGAAGCCGACGCTGGCTGTCATCGGGCTCATCCAGCCCTTCGGCGTCGTCCTGCCTATTGCAGAGCTCCAGTCTCGCTGGGCTGCGCGTGTATTCAAAGGTCTGTGGACAGCAAGGGTCCGGCAGTTCTCCTAGTGAACCTCCTTCCTCTTCACACTAGTGTCCTCCTTCCTTTCCCCCCCTTCTATTTAATATAGTGTTTTCTCATATAGTATAACCTGGTTACAGTTTACCTTCCTCTACTCCTCCCAGTTTTTCCTCCTATCCAAACCTACCCAGTGCCTGACTCTTATTAGAAAACAAACAGGATTTTAAGGAAATATATAATAAATATAATATAATATAATATAATATAATATAATATAATATAATATAATATATATCAGAATTGGACAAAACAAACACAGGAAAAAGAGCTCAAGACAAGGAAGGCACAAGAAACACAGACCCATTTGTTCACACATTAAAGACTTCCATAAAAACACTGATCTGGAATCCATAATACATATGCAAAGGACCTGTAGGGCAAAAAGAGAGAAAAAAGTATATAAATTTTAAAAAATTTTAAAGAAATGTTCTGTTACAACATTATGAGAAAAGGAACCTCCAAAGATGCCATTGAGTTTGCTTTTCGTCGGCCATGCTGGGCATGTGGACCAACCTTAAGAGTAGTTTTTTCCCCAGTGAGATTGCCTTGGAATGAACTAAATTTTCATTTGTAAATGGTTATCAGTTGAAAAGTGCTTCTCGGTTAGGGATAAGGGCATGTGTTCACTTCTCCTCTCAACTCTAGGAACCCCCTTTGGTGCAGACCCACACAGGCCCTGTGTATGCTACCTCCGTCTCTATGAGTTTACATGTGCCTTGATCTTAGAGGGCCCTGTTTCCTTGGCTTCCTTTATAACCTCTGGCTCTCACATTCTTTCCGCCTCCTCCTCTGTGGGGTTCACTGATACCTGAGGGGAGGGATTTGATGGAAACCGGGGCTGAGAGTTCCAAGGTCTCTCACTCTCTGCATATTGTCTAGCTGGGGGTCTCTGAATCTGTTCCCATCTGCTGCCGGAGGAAGCTTCTCTGATGATGGCTGAGCGAGGCGCTGATCTATGGGAATAGCAGAATGTCATTAGGGGTCATTTTATTGCTGTTTCATGATTGTTTATTTGTTTGCTTTGCTTTTGTAACAGTAGTATTTGGTTTTACTCTACGTGTCTATGCTATTCAGTCTCAAGCTCTTAGTTGCCCAAGCAGAGTTGGATGGACTCCATTTCATGGAGTGGGCCTTAAGTCAATCCAGATATCAGCTGGTTACTCCCACAAGCTTTGTGCCACCGTTTTTCTACCATATCTTGTAGGTAGAAGACCATTGTAGATCAAAGGGTTCGTAGCTGGGTTGATGTTTATGTTTCTCCGTTGGTGGTGTGCAGAGTACCGTTCTGTACAAACATTAGCACGTAGGGGTGAAGGGTCTGTGTAGGCACCAGCTGGACATCCCCATGTTCAATGAGTCATATGGGTGTTGTTTTGCCATCAGTGCGTAGAAAGCAACTAATAGTCTTTGCAGACGTCTCGGTTATTTGGGGATTGTCTTGGGACTCCTTTGGCCAACAACTCAATTAGTTACAACTCAGTCTTGGCACTGGAAGCTTCATTTGGTGACAATAGATGGCCAGTTGAGGCTCTGTGTCCCACATTATTTGGCAATTTTATTTACATTACCTTCATTTGTATATATATTTTGGGAGATTCTACTGTATTAGGTTTCCATACTGCTCTCAAATGAGCCTTAATTTTAGCTGTCTCTTCCCATACCCCTGCCCTTGTCTCCCCCCACCACTTGATCCTCCCATTCCTACCATGCCCCCATCCTTCTTTAACTATTTTGTTTCCTTTTCCCATTGAGATATATCTGTCCCCAAAAGTCCCTTATCTATACCTAACCTCTGTGTTTCTATGGATTGTAGCTTGGTTTTCATTAACTTAACGGCTAATATCTATATATAAGTGAATACATCCCATATTTGCCTTTCTGAGTCTGGGTTTGCCTCACTCAAGATGATTTTTTTCCTGGTTTTATCTGTTTACCTGTGAATTTCATGATTTCATTTTTAACAGCTGAGTAGTACTCCATTGTGTAAATGTACAACATTCTATTTATCCATTCTTCTTTTGGGGGACATCCAGGTTATTTCCAGTTTCTAGGTATTATTAATAGGGCAGCAATGAACATGGTTGAGCAAGTGTCTCTGTTGTAAGATGGAGCATCCTTTGGGTGTAGGCCCAAGAGTGGTATAGCTGGATCTTGAAGTAGATTGATTCTCGTCTTCCTGGGGAAACCACCACATTGATTTCCATACTGGCTGTACAAGTTTGCACTCTCATCAACAATGGATGAATATCTCCTTATCCCACATCCCCACCAGCTGTCACTTGTGTTACTGGTCTTAGCCAGTCTGCCAGGTGTAAGATGAAATCTCAAAGTAGTTTTGGTTTACATTTCCTTGATGACTAAGGATTTTGAACATTTCTTGAAGTTACACACGTCCTTCTTATACTTGCAAATCCTGATGGACTTTTTACTTCCAGGACTGAGCAAATTACCCTCTGTGAAGACCATGAAGGCAGACATTGCCCAAAGGAAAAAGGCTATGGAAAAAAGGTAAATAAAGATACAGTGACAACTGTTTGGGAAGTTCACAGGAATGGCAGGCTTCCTAATGTGAAATTCTAGTTCTTTCTTCACATCCATCTCGTCCCTCTCCGTTCCCTACACCACGCTGTCACGCAGCACAGAAACAAGTACACACCTTGGTCCTCCGGCTCAGTTCTGTGGTGAATGAGCACATATTTATCCTCTCCATAGCTTAGTAAATCTGCAACTATATCCACCACTTTAATCTTATATTTAGTGATGTTTCTTCTGGGATCTTACCTTAAGCTTAACAGACCTTCCAAAGTGCCATTGGTCTCAGTACAATCATGTTTCTTACTGACAACCAATGGCCTAAGGCAAAGGCACACTTGAACCTGAAACCAGGGCACTAGTGACTACCTGATTACTTATCCCTGGTTGACAGCAAACACAGGAAGGGACTAGAAGTTAAGTTCTCCATCCCATCTACACACTGCCCAGCTAAGTGTTTAGCTACATCAGAATCTTTCATTTAAAAAAAATCTTTTTCACTATATGGTTTCTGAGAATCAAACTTAGGTTGTTAATCTTGGTAACAAGCTCCTATTCATGCAAGGTTTCCTCTGACCTCCACACACACATACACTAAGTAAATAAATAAACGCAAAAGCTCATCTCTAAGTATAGTATCTTAAAGGAAGGAGATCTCTGTGAACAGAGGCTGCAGTCCAACATCATGGTATAAAACACAATGAAGATACATTGAAGGTGAAAACGTAGATTCTGTGTACAGGATTCTACAGTACCATCTACCAGCTGGGGCGGTAATGGATTTCTCAGGGAAGTTTGCTCACTATCAGTTTCTTCACCTCTAAAGAAGAAATAGTTACAGCTCCTGCGCGGAGCTGAATGTTGAGTCCTCCATGTGCCGGGTCTCTGTGTTTTAGGTATGTGAAGACAGCCCGGCACACAATCCAAGTAGACCACATTGACTACATGGATGAAATTGCCACTCTGGTCGGGGTGAAGCCCAACCTGCTGCTCCTGTTTCTCTCAGATCCACGTCTGGCCATGGAAGTTTTCTTTGGGCCCTGCACCCCGTACCAATACCGTTTGCGAGGGCCAGGGAAGTGGGATGGGGCCCGGAGAGCAATCCTGACTCAGAGAGAGCGGATCATCAAGCCCCTGAGGACTCGAATTACTGCTGAGAATAGTCACTTCACCCCAGGCCTCTCTTGGCTAAAAATGGCGTCATTTGGCCTGACATTTCTGGCCACAGGTTTAGCATACTTTAGATATATTTACCATGGTAAACGCAAATGAATGAGTGAATTGTTTAGTTGGGGAAAGACGCACTACTCAATGTCAATCATCACAGAGCCTTGAGTCAGTAGCGTATGTCAGTCTCATTTAACACTACTAGAGCTACAGAAATGTTTAGATATACTTTACCAGTAGCAGAGTCCTTTAAAACGGGTCTACATTAACTTCTACAAAACACTTTGAATGCACAAGAAGACCTTGTGTTTAAAACAGTCCTGAGACCTTATTTAAAGCTTAGGAGACCTTTGCAACCAAGCAGACCTTAACTGGTTCCACAACAGTTACACTTACAGGAATTTATAAATATTTACTTCGCACTGATTATATTTCAGTTTTATAATTTTTTTCCTTCCAACTCACTCGATTAACTTGTGTCGGGACATGCAAGCCTAAGTTTAAAGCATAGAAGTTTAAAAATGTAAGTCAGAATGTTTTGCGTTTCCACTGCTGAGAAACAATAAAATTGCATTTAATTTAAGTTGTGATTGTTTAATGAAAGAACGAAAGGGTAAAGCAGTGTATTTGTCAGAGCTGTCGATGAACTACTTTAACTTTCCGTATTTAGAAATATGCAGTTGCTGTTCTGTATTAAGGCTGTACGGAGACTCAGGTAGCAAACATGCGTCCATGCTGGCTGTCTTCACCTGGCTTACAGACCGCTCTCTCTTCATGTGGGATACGTGACTTCCCCACTGTTGGGATTCCAGGAGTTCCAGGAGGCTTCTTTGCCTCAAATGCATTCTCTTTCTACCAACTATTGTAAAACGTTCCTAAGACTCCACCTCTGCCACTCTCTTGACTACAAAACTCCAAAAGACTATGGAATGAGAGGATGAGAACCGAGTGGGGAGACAGGAGTGTGTGAAACTGCCATCCAGGAGAAGCACTGATAAACTGTTCTAGAAGCATCACAACGAAATTTATTCACTGAGAAATATCTTACTTTCTCAGCAGAATAACTCAATTGAAAGTTTACTTTTTCTACTGAGAGAAAAATGCCCACGTGCCTTCCAGGAGCTGAAATGGAATGGAGACTGTTCTACGCCTCAAGATCTTTGCTGCCCCCTCAAAATGACAACATAATCAATTGACACAACTGTACTTGACCGTAGACGTTACCTACAGCTGTGGATAACCAATTCTCAGAAGCTAAAAATATGAAAGAGGGAACTCTGCAACTCTGCAAATACACTTGAGAGACAAATAACACAATGCTGATGTGGGAACGAACGTCTGAGCCCTGCTTCTCTCTTGAGTCACGCCTTCAATTTATGCCAAGATACTACACCAAGGGCACGCCATTTTCTTGTTTGAGAAAAAAAAAATTTTCTCCCATGCTTCTTATCCTCATAATGTCCAAGAAAAAAAATCTAGAGGTCCTATTATATTCCTCCATCTCCAGTTGTAGGTTATGTTTCTAATGCCTCCTGATTTTACCTTCTGGGCATTCTGAAAACCATTTTCATCCTTCACAAGCGAGCCAGTGTTTGCGTTCAGCGCTTTGCAGTTTTGTATCTCAACAAGTTAGGTGCTCTTCATTTTCATGTCCTTGACATCTGTTCAACATCTCTCTGGCCCTCCCTCCCCCACACCATGACCATGATTGGATCTGAAGGGAAAATCTCACCTTTCTTCTCCCTTAAAATCTCTTCAACTACAAAAGGGAATAGATGTCTAAAACTGTCCTTCACTCATTCCTTCAGCCTCATTCCCAGGTATTTCTCTATTGAAGTAAACTTCAACGGTCCAGGCATATCCAAGTGCATTTTGTTCCATTGTATAGAGTCTACGCTACAGACTAATCCATTTGAGAAAATCCCTTTTCTCTTTGCTATATGAAAAATTGTCCTTCATCTCTCAAAACATGATTGAAATTCCACATCCTTTAAGAACTGTTATCTGACCCTTAATTCCCCTACCCTAAGTAGACGTAATTAGATTAAATTAGGAAAAAACTAAAAATGAGGGAAAATCAGCAACAACAAAAATTGGGTCTTCTGGGTAAGGTGGAGATCTAGGGATACATAACCACTGTATGAGATGTAGAGAGAGTCACAGACTCTTTTCTAGATAGAAAAAGGAGCAGAAGAGGCTCGGAGGTCCACAAAACATACCTTTGGGTGGGGGACAGGGAAACAGTTGATGTGGAAGAGTAAGTCAAACATCTTAGCACCTGCTCTGCCCTGGAGACAGGAGGGAAAGCAGAACTGTTCCAGAAGCAGCTTGTCTTATCCTCTCTGAGTGATGCTGGGAATTGAGACTTTAAGCATAGGCTAGCTGATAAGAATATACTCCCTGCATACCAAAAGAGATATACAAGCTAACAGATGTGCAAACTGTAACACAGACACACAAAAACATGAAAAATCAGAGCAAGACAACTTCTCTGAAAGATTATAGCTCTTAACTGTGGAACTCAAATGTACTGGAATAGAGAAAACACTGGATGAAATTTCAAAAGCTTTCTGATAAAGAAAAAAGATCATTGACCTAAAAGAGAATACAAACAAGCAGATGCAGACAACACAGGACTGGAGAGGACAGTCAGCCACATAGAGGGAAAAACAAGCAGCATGAACGACACAGTAAGTGATGTGACTAGAATGTCAGCAACACTGAGAACAAGTCATCGAGAAAATGCAGATTTGGGGGAATTAATAAACAGCTGGAAATGAAAAATACAGTGGACCAAATAAAAAACAGTGTGAAACATCATCAGTAGACTCAAACAAGCTAAAGAAAGAATATTAGAGATGGAAGAAAAAGTTGACACATTCAAACATAAAATCAAATGAGAGGCTGGAGAGATGACTCTGGTTAAGAGCACTGGCTATTCTTCCAGCGACTCAGGTTCAATTCCCATCATCCACATGATGGCTCACAACCACCTGTAAGTCCAGTTCTCTGGAATCTGATGCTCTTATCAGACACCGAGCGTGCAAGTCAGACATGCATGCAAGCAAAACAGCTAAGCACATAGAATAAAAAAATAATTTTAGAAAAGAAAACAAACAGAACATAATCATAATTTCTAAGAATTCTAGAATATAGCATAGAAGAATCTATGAATCTAAGAATCTATGGGATAGAAGGAGCTGAGTTAAACATTAAAGGCATTAAAAATGCATCCAATGAAATTATAGCAAAAACTTTACCAAACCAGAAAAAGAAACAGATATGTAAACATAAGAAGCATTTAGAACCTATATAGACAAGCTCAGAGAAGAATCTCTCCATGATATATCATCATCTTTATTCTATATTAATATTTTAATATTATAAAGAAATAATATTAAATCAGCAATGTAACCACAAAGGCAGAAACATCTAAACAACATTAGCTCCCTTATCAACAGCCTTAAGAGCCAGGAAAATATGGAATAATGTTTCAAGCTCTGAAAATATGCAACTTCCAATAATGATTATTTGATCCAGTAATTTGTCCTTTAAAGCTGACGTAGAAATGAGGAAAGTTCAAGACGAGCACAACTATAGCATTCCAGGACCACCCAGCCAGCGCCACAGATGTTGCTTGATGGAATACTATACACACTGTAGCACCACAGACAGTCTCAGCCACAAGAGCACAGGAAAGAATAGGTTTCGTGACAGTAATAAGATAGAGAAGAAAGAGTTGGGAGGAATCAAATGTTAAATGCACTGGTGAAAAAGACAACCCCCTGCTACTAATAGAGGAGAAAATTTAGAACAAATAGTAATCCATCTAACATAGGAAAACAACCAACAAAATTTCAGAAATCAGTAAATGTCTCTCAATGATAATCTTATGTATGAATGACCTCAAAGAATAGAAACTGGATGATTGAATTAAACATCCGGATCCAACCATCTATTTTGTTTCTAAGAAATACTTATCATGTACAAGACACCCACAAACTGAGAGCCAAAGAATGGAAAATGACTTATCAAACCAACAGAAACTTTGAATAGGTTGACGAAGCTATTCTAATAACTGATAAAGTAGTTTTCAAATGAAAACTCATAAGGAAGACCACTACATATTAATCAGAGTATGAGCCATCAAGAAGACATAACCATTGTAAATATATATGCACTAAACACCAGGTTTCCCATTTTGTAAAACAGTCTATTAAGCATGATAGGCCAAGCAGATCACTAAACAATAATAGTGGGTAACTTCGGTAAACCACTCTGATCTCTAGGTAGGGCATGTAAACTAAAAATCAGCAAGGAAAACTCACAATTAAGCTATATCATAATGCAAATAGATTTAACAGATATCTACAGGATATTCCACCCAATAAATACAGAATACAAATTCTTCTCAGCAGCCCATGATAAAAGAACCAAAATCGCTTAATTCAAAAGACAAAGGAATCAAAATAATTTATTTTATTATTAGAAATTAGAAATCAATAGCAAGAAATACAAGAACTACACAAATACGTGGAGACCGAACAGCACACTCTTTAAAACAGTCCAGTTTTGATGAGAAGGAATTTTAAAATCACTAGACTCAAATGAAAATGAAAGCACAAATTACCAGAACTTTTGAGACAGTTAAGACTCTTTTAAGAGGAATTTGTATACAGATGAGTATTTACATTTAAAAATCAGAAAGGTTAAACAACAACAAAAACTAATGATGCACCTCAAGTTCCTGGAAAAGCAAGAATGATTTCAACTTCAAAGCTCTGACTTTACTGCCCATTTTTATCCGCCCTGTCCAGCACTTCAGCATCTTCTGACTTGCCTCCTGAGGACCACTATGCCCTTTCAGAGAGCACATGTTGCCTTCACATTCTTTTCCACCTTATGTTTTTGTTCCAGATTGTACAACGTTGGATCTTTTGAATGAGCAGTCTTCTATTATAGGCTCTGGGTCCCCACTACAACTCAGAGAGAAGAAAGCTGCATAAAAGCAAGACCACCAAACCAACCAAGATATAGAATACAATTAAAATGCAGTAAAGCCAACTATTGCATTACCAATAACCATAGGGAAAAAATGACGAAAGTAAAGCAGCATAAAGTTAAAATTAATTATAACGAAAGTGAAAGTCACGAATGAGTACGTAGAAGAAGATAGGCTTGTTAGTTACGTCTCTGTTGCTGTGATAAAACACCTGGTCAAAAAAAAGTTAAGGGAGAAAGGGTTTCTTACAGTGCATACGTGGGTACAGAACTGTACATGGGCACAGTTCACCACGCAGGGAAGGGATGGCAGCAGCAGCATGAGACTACCTTCATTTGCACTCAGGAAGCAGAAAGAGAGAGCAGCAGCCACCTGGCAGTGATGTAATTCCTATAGCCAGGCTCCATAACATTCCCAAACAACCCCACTGAATAGGTAGGGACCAAGGGTTCAATTGCATGTATCTGTGGGAGACATTTCTCATTCAAACCTCCAAAGAGAAGATAAAAGAAGAAATTGAAAGCTGCAATAAAAGAGAGTGAAAATAATACAGAAGGAGAAGAATGATAGAAAGAAGGAGAGAAGAATCAGTGGGAAAAGCATGTGAATGAAGGTTGGTAAATATAAGAAGAGGAATGAAGGACAAAACAGTGAAGCTTTTCTTTTTTAAAAAACGTAAGAAATGAGGCTCAGTGGTGAAGAGCTTTTGCTTCTCTTTCAAAAGACCAGCGTTCCACTCCCAGCACCCAGGTCCCAAGTCTAGCTGCTTACAACACAGGTAACTTCAGCCCAGTGGATCTAATGCCCTCTTCCGGCCCCAGTAAACACACACTTGCACACACACTCAAACACACACACACACAAGTAAAGTAAAACCTTTTAATTGAGTTAAAATATTACAACAAACAAAACAAAGGGAATACACCAAGGAGGGAAAGGACACATTGTCGTCTCAGCTTCTTTCTGTCTCCCCCAGTACTGGTGTTTTCCAGAAGCACCACCACCTCTGTTCAGGGAGATAGTGGTCCCAGATCTGCCCAGAGTCAGTTGCCCGGGAGAGTGTCTTTACTCTAGGATTGTCCCTGTTTTGTGCACCAGCAGCCACTTCTGGCTTCATTCATTTTTGCAGCCTGTGGGCTGCGGAGTTCCCCACTCACTCCAGAGACTCTCAAATTCACACCTCTTGTGGCAGCTCACATATAACCCAGAGGCTACTACCCAAGCATGCTGGAAAATGAGGGGAACCAACAGCCGTGAGATTCGTACCACAGAATTGGTCTCATTGTATTCAAATCCCACCTAGCATTAAACCTCATGTGGGAAGGAGGAGGCTGTGGAAGTCGAGTGCTCTGGTGGACATAATCTCGAAGAGTTCTCACCAGTACTTAACCATGCTGCAGAGGAGCGTGTTAACTAACCATTCAGGTGGTCCAGGACTTGCAGTTCTCACTCTCCTTAGGTATCCTCAAGTGATGGGGTCTGGTCCTCACTACAGTGGGCAGGCTGCCACCACCACGCCCTTTGCACCCTCAGCCTCCTCCAGTGGACATCTTCCATGTTCCAGGTCATCCTTCTGCCTCTCCACCACTTCCTGGCGCAGCCATCTCCCACATAGACACTATGGCAGGCCTGTCCCCAGGCTCCTGAATTTGTCGTTATCCCTTGGTTCAGCCTCTCATTGTATGTAGTTCGTTTTAAATAATATGTTCTCTCTCCCTCAAAATCATGCATGACCATAGCACTTCAAGACACAAGGCGTGACAAAATGGATCTCCTCTCTAACGGTGAGATGTCACACTAGAGGACTCATTATCACACCAAATGATCCTACTGGACTCAAGGGTTTTGAGAGCTGTGGGGTTATTTTGTGACAGACTTCCAGTTTCTTTTCACCAGCAACATTCCACTTCTGATAAGCAGCTACTGGGTGCTTCTCCCCTTTTACTGTGTAGCCTGTTTCTCTCAGCTTCTCAGCTGCCCTAGCATCTCTTTTATGATGTCTGACATGCTGCTTTCCTTCACAACAGTCATTCTTTGTGACTCAGCTTCTTCTCCACTGTATTATTTAGGGTCAGTTTCTAACTTTCCATCTTACCATGAGCCCCATTGCGATAATTTAAATCAGCATCTAATACAATGAATCATTTCCTCCATAGCTGGGATTCACAAGTCCAAGAAGCCAGGGTTGGAAACGAGAAGTAGGCCAGTCACTTTTACCCATTCTAACCCATTAGCAAATATTTACTTCTTGTTCCTTTGTTTGATCCTCTTTGACCTAGATATCTTCTTCTTTAGAAAGGCATGCTTTCGGTTTGCAATTCAGCATTTTCCTTAAACTTGGAGTGAAAGCTGACTTCCAAACACTTTGGGTTCTTCTTGTTAATTCTGACTCAGCAGTCTACAGAAACAATGCCATGCTAGCTGAAATGATGGATCCAGATGATGGGGAGATATTAGAGCGCTTCTCTGTCACATAGACGAGAGAGTACAGGGCATCTTTTGCAGCATCATTTAGTTTGTGATGCCCTGTGATTAAAGTCAATGGAAATTGCAACCTGATCTAGATAAGACTACAAATCACTCAGACTTCTCAAAAAGAATTTGTAAATCACCCTACCAAGTACAAAATGTGACCAGCTGAGTTTCAAGTGGAACATGAATGGAAAACACTGAGTTGTAAAAGTCTCTGTTCTTTCAACCAGGGGATAAAGCATTACTGCTGTTATTACAGCTAAGAGCATCCCTGATGTCTGCCTCCAAGACTCCCGCTTCTAGCTAGCTGGTGATCCCAGCCTGTTATAGGAAGTTACGAATGGCTTGGTAGTGAAATTGTCCAGATGGACCTGTGAGTGGTCAAGTGACTAGTGGTGGGACGTTCTGAGTCTCAGGATCCCCCAGTCACCTGGAAATCATGTCAGAATTTCCTGCTGAGATTTCATGCCAGTAGCATTTGAATACCTTCACCATGCCAGGCACTATTAAAACAAAATGTCCTGTCCTTCTGATGCATCTGGCATGGTCCAAAGAACTAATCTTGTCACAAGCAGCCTGAGTATTTGAACCCAGAGAATAATGGTTTTGAGATGGATCTAGACAAAAGCATTAGTGCTCAGAGGTGTTCTAGGGCTCTTTGGAGCTCAGAGATGTGCTGGGGAATCCAAACTCCCAATCCCAGGTGCTGGCCTCACCAAGGAGGTGAGAAAACTACAGCCTGCCCTGTGCCACCTGCAGTGTTCCAGCGGACGAGCTGGGCTACCTACACAAGGTTGGAGGCTCTTCACCAGCACCTTAAGTCCTTGTCAACACACTGTTCTCTGGAGTACTCGAACAGCCACAAGCATGTGGATGACATTATCGCGGATGGCTGCACACAGAGCGTTTGGAGTTCCAAGAAGTTCACCTTCACTCTGCACTTCTCTGGAGTCTGCACTGTCGAGAGCTGGGCCACCACAGTAGAGAAAGTAAAGATGCTGTTACAAGCCAGATGCAAACACTTAGAAGTTATGACACATAGCTTGCAGCAATAATAGGCTTCCACATGGGCAAAGGGTTTCTTTACTCTTGATGCCAACTGGTGCCGACTGGTGCCACTCTGTCGAAAGAAACAATGTATGCTTTTTAGAACACTAAATATCTTAATTGCCTCCAGGGTACCTCCATCAAGTCCTGATCTATACCAGAACCTAAGCCATTTTTACCTGGCCAGCAAGCCTCTGTACCAAAGGCCTCTCAACATAGCAGGAGATCAGGGTTCTGTGATCAGTGACCCCATAGCCAGGCTTAGCTCTGAAGAGGTAGGTACACATCCTGGTCCAGAGATCACCAGGGGTAATGATGTTGTGGAGATGGTAGCTCTATATCTCACTTGTACAAGTCCATCCCAGAAAGACCAGGGCCCTGGTCCTGAGGGAAATTGAGGACAAAACCCTTTGAGTCCTACACAGCCCCATTATAGAAGACTCAAGTGCTGAAAATACACATATCAGATTCTGAGGTAGGGTTCGGTTCATGTGGCTGAGAAGAACAAGACTGCAGGGTACCATCAAATCTGATTCTAGGGAGAATCCAGAGTCTGAATGGAACTCAAGTATCCTAGAAGGCATTTTTCCAGACTGTTACCCCAGGCCTGGCTCTGAGAAGAAACCTTTACTTTTGGTCCAAATTACCCAGAAAAAGGCCTTTTCCTTAAGTAGGCCTCTGTTAGCCCACAGATCACACACGGACTGGCCTTGACAAGAATTCATGATCTGGCAAGCAAATACTAAGTCAGCCTTCTCCTGAAAGTTCTGTACACTGAGTCTTTGGCATGAATTTGGCGATACCGTGCCACACCTGGGACTAATCTTTTGTTTCAGAGCCTGCAATGGAAGCTGCACAAGTTTCAGTGTATAGCAAGCGTGGTGCCCAGGCTTGGCACCCGTGGCTAAACTTCATTTCATAAAGATGTATATAGGCATGAAGGATCACAAGCTGACTCAGTGCCTAAGAAGTTTCTAGGTGCTAACCAATTATGACCATGACTTGAAGACCAGAAAGTAGTTGAAACTACAGAAAGTAGTTTAAAAATTTCTGTGAGTATTCCACTTGTTTTTATCATGAATATGTTTTGTGTGAATGTGTTTGTCTGTATAGAGCACAGATTTATTTTAGTTATGTTTATCACTCTATCATGTATATAATATTTATATAAATACCTAAGTATTAACTTTATATTATGTTCCCATCATAGTATTTGATATTGTGGACATCATAAGATGAACAACATCACCTAAATATTATGCCTCCTCTTTTGAGAATGGTTCAACGTTCTTTCTGTCATCTTCAGAGTAGCTATAGCATGGTAGGTGAAACTATTACTTTTTCATTGATTCCATTTGCTTTTAATAAACTTTATTATAAGGAAAAAACACACAAATAAAAAATCACATACACAAATTAACCAAACCCAAAGTCTATACACCTCAATGAACCTCTGTACAGTTAGAATAGCTTGACTTAGGATTAAGAAAGGCTTAAGGAAAAGCGTATGGGTGCCATGTGTCAGCTTGACTGGATTAAAGAATACCGAGCTGGCAAGACATTACTCTCAAAATTCACTAGGCAGTAAGCCCATTCTGCTTCTCCTGGGTGCAAAATAGGTACTTTGATATTTGATTAGAACCATTGAACTAACTCAGGTGTGTCTATGAAGATGTTTTCAAAGGCTGGTGTGGGGCTCAAGTGGCCATTGATTTGGGATGATCCGCTGCCAGTGTGGGCAGACACCATCCAATTGGCCAGGGATATTAATAGAATAAAAGTGCAAAGGAAAGACAACGTTCTCCTTTTCTCCTTGACTCTTCTGCCTTTGGACATAAGAACTCAAAGCTCTTGTGCTTTTTAACTCCAGTATTACAAAAGCACTATCATGGGCACAGCCTCTGGTTGTGTCTAGAAGGAACTGTCCTGCAGCAGGCATCCTGGTCCTCTTGTTCTTACAGTCTCTGCAGCCCACTCTTCCGTGATGTTCCTCAAGCCTTAGGTATACAGGTCGCACTCCAGACATATTGACTGGGGCCGGGCATCCCATGCTCACTAATTCTTTACGTGTTGTGCAGTTTTTATCTGTAGTAGGTAGGCTCCGTCTGTTGCAAAAAGAAGCTTTTTTCATGAGGAGTGAGAGGTAGACTTATTTGTGGATATAAGGATAGCTCCTTAGAATGCAGTTAGTAATAAGTTATATTGGTTTAGGAAAAGTGCAGTAGTAGGTTCTCCTCTAGGGTCTGTGACCTCTCCATCAATGAGTAGTTGGCTAGGTTTATGGTGACAAGAATGGATTTCCTCCTATTGAGCGCCCCTGAAGTCCAATTAGAGATGAAAGAACCGCTGTTGCAGCACTGGGGATGTCCCGCTGAGCAGGCCACCTTTCTAGTTAACAGACTTTACCACTGGGCAGAACTGCAGATTGCCTTTCTTCCTGGGTAGCTCGCATAGCACCTTCAGACTCGCGAGAGCTAATCCTCAGGGCGAAGGCTTCTAGGTCAGTTCCCGCTTGATTCCTCCACATTCTGTGTAGTATCTTCAGCAATAGGGTCTGACCTTTAAGTTCTGGGAGGTAATGGCCACTGTTTATATTGATAGAGGGGTCTTGGACTGCTTGACAGACCAATCAAAAGAATATTTCCCATGCCTAGCACTGGGGGTTTTGAAACTTCATGACTCTTGGGGAGAGCATTATCACCCTGTGTAAGATAACTCCACTTCAAAATAAAAATAGAAAAGTTGTGTGTGTGTATATATATATATATATATATATATATATATATATATATATAGAGAGAGAGAGAGAGAGAGAGAGAGAGAGAGCATGCGTGAGGTGTGTATGTGAGGGCGGTATAGGTGTATTAATGATAATTTTAAAAGATGCCATGAATTTGAGAGGGGACAGGGAGACAGAGTCAGTGGGAGAAAAGGAGGTGTAAATGATTGAAATACAGCAGTCACGTATAAAATTCTCCAAAAAAGTTAATTAAATTTTAAAAGAAGAAAAATGAAACATGGGGACAAATATGATAAATGACATTTTATATGTGCATGGAAATATTTCAGTAAAACCCAGTGTTTTGTGCAACTAGTATAAATTAACAAAATAAATATGTTTTAAAAGCCTCAGTTTCATTGATGTCAGGCCTCCAGCCGTGCATGGAAAGCCGCCCCTTCAACATGTCTGATTTGAGGCAGTCTGCTAGCGTTGCTCGGTCTCAAGCTTTCTGCGGGGCTCATCAGCTGGCGTGGCCGTGTGAACATTCTCACTGAGTCCCGTGTTTGTGTCTGCATCTGTATGCCAGTGTCCAGGTGCTTCTGACTGGAGATTCCTGGCGCATATGGCAAGGAGCACAGCGTGTTGAAATGACTCTTCAGTTCTTTTTGAGTGGAGGCTCCTTTCAAAATTTTCAAAGGAAAATTCAGCTGGGCTTGAAAGCTCCAAAAGGGGAAGTAGGAGAGAAATCTTCCTTGGAAGTGATTTGGGGCAGCTGTGTGGAAACAGTTTAGCTCTATCTGCAGTGATCATTTCTTTTCTAAGAATTCAAAAGGGTGGGTCCTTCTGGGAGCATGTATAAGGATCCTGCCCTCTCACAGGGAAAAAAAAAAAAAAGAACTAGGTAAACATAAAAGAGGGGTGAGGATGGGAAGAAACTAGCAGTTGCCCAGCTCTTCTTGAGTGAAAGCCACCTGGGAAGGACCACAGGGTCTGGCAAAGGAGAGCAGACTGCAGCTCTACTCAGGATCCCTGGACACAGAAGCAGCCCAACCTGAGAGACTAAGGACAGAAAAGCCAACACTGCAGAATCCAGCAAAAGAACAGCTTCACTCCTAAGGACTGTAAGTTGGACAACCCTACTTTGGGAACATTAGGGGACTGTACTTAGCAAGCTACTTCCGTAGATTTCCCTGCCTTCTTCTGTCTCCTCTTCCCTGGGTTCACATTGCATTGATTTCATCCATTCTACTCCAACTGCAAAATTATAGCTCAGAATTGCCAAGATCTTGATCTAAAATAGTTTTTTTTCTGGATTGAAGTAAAAATTAAATAAGCGATAATTACATATTCTGGTAATGAAGCAGTTCTCCCCTTGGCACGCAGTTTTTACTATGTACCATACCTACAGCCGCACCGGTGCATATGTGTTTTCTTGCTGTTCCAGTCAAATACTCCTCACAATATGTGCATTGGGGATGAGTCTGCTGGGCTCCCCGCCTCGCTCTTTTCAGTCCATTATCCGCTGTTCTGACAGAGACTGTTTCTGTTTACCTTATGCTTGGTCAGTGCAAATACGCTTTATCAAAGTTTCATATGGACATGAAAGGAAAGAGGAAGAGCTAGAAATTGCAGATAGTGGAATGAAAAGAGTGTATAACCAAGGTAGGGAGCCCAGCAGACTCATTCCTCAATAAACAGATACAACGCCCCAGGGACCATTCCAAGAGGGCTGCCTAGGTTCTCACAGCCTGGGAGTAATAGAAACAACAGACAAAGATAGAAAGGGAATGGAGAAGTACTTTATAGTAAGAAAAGAAGCAAATAATAAAGCTTTTGTTTCTTATTTAATAGTGAAGAAATATAAAATATCCAGCTAAAAATTATATATGGAAAAATCTACAATTGATAAAATTCATAAATTGGTTAAATAAATAATAGATATTTTACTTGTACATATATATATGTATATATATATATACACACAGTGTGTGTGTGTGTGTGTGTGTGTGTGTGTGTGTGTGTGTATCCTAACCAAATGAAAAGTGTAAATAGAAAGCTGGGCATTGAGACCCCACAACGGCTTTATTTCCCAAAGCATGTGCCTCCCTATTCACTCTGAGCTGCAGAATATGACTAACACTTCAACCTGAACAGAATTCCTGTTTCCTCTTCCACAACACTTTGAAAATTATACAGCTAGATTCTTCAGACATTGTATCATTCGTATGGATGACCACTGTGTACCTCATTTCCTTTAAGGACAGAAGATAAAGCCTCAGTGAGAGATAGAAGAGTCCCGGGCTTGCTTCAGTTCCTAAAATAGACAACTGAGTCTCCAACTCACCTAAATAAGACCGTTCCTTGTCCCATAACAAAACAGAATTCGAACAGATGAGGGCTAAAGAGAACGCTCAGAGGTTAAGAGCACTTAACTCTGCTCTTGCAGAGGATCTCATTAAATTTCTAACACCTACATGGTGGCTCACAATCATCTGTAACTCTGGTTACAGGAGACCCAACACTTCATGAGCTGGAATGACTCCAGGCATGCAAGTGGAACCCAGACACGCATGCAGGCAAAACATTTATACATTTTTTTAAGAATCAGAATGTAAAGTGAGAGAACAAAACAAGATGTAATACCCACAAATAATCCTTAAAATTGAGTTGCACTAGGAATCCCTCTATCAAAACTGGACTCAGATAAACAGGAAACTACTTCTCTGCCATTGAGTCCCTACACTGCCCTCCTACACTATGATGCTTACTCTAGGAGAATATGAGGTCCCCATGACCACATGTCACCACCTACATGAAGAAGAGGTATGCACAGCCTAAAGAATGATAAGCAAAGGGAGACTAGAATCTAGAGTGCCGTTCGAAGCTGTGCTTTGTCCACTGTGTGAATAGAAGGCATCGGTGGGAGTTACAGTTGGCTCTCTTTGGAAATGACAATCATCTCTGCACAAAAGGAGAAAACAGCAGGAAGCTACTGAGACGGGCACAATGTTCTATGTGATTGCACGTTGACAGGCAGGAGTGATCTCAGGCAAGGTGAAAGCGTAAGTGACCCTGACTCATCGAGAGCCTCGGAAGCCAGGTAGAGATGCTGGGCTCATACGTGTCACGTTGAAGGTCTCATTCTATTTCCCCCTTCGTTTAAAATAGATTCTTTTCTCACATAATACATCCAGATTACAGTTTCTTTTCCCTCGACTCTTTCCAGTTCCTCTCCACCTCCCCTCCCACCTGGATCCACTCCCTTTGTCTCTCAGTAGAAAAGAACAGGCTTCTAAGAGATAGCAACAAAATAAAATATAATAACATAGAACAAAAACTATCACACCACAGTTGGACGAGACAAACCAACAGAAGGAAAAGGACCCAAGTGAACGCACAAGAATTAGAGACTCACTCATTCACACATTCGGAATCCCATAAAAACACTAAACTGGGGGCCATCATATGTATGCAGAGGACCTGGTGCAGTCCTGTACAAGACCTGTGCATGCTGCTTCAGGTGAGTTTATATGAGATTTGCTCATGTTGATTTGTTTTCTTGATGTCCTCCGTACCCTCTGGCTTTTACCCTCTTTCCACCTCCTCTTCCTTGGGGTTCCCTGAGCCCTGCAGGAAGGGATTTGAGAGAGACGTCCCAGTTAGGGCTGAGTGTTCCAAGGTCTCTCACTCTCTGCATATTGTCTAGCTGTGGGTCTCTGAATTTGTTCCCGGCTGCTGCAGGAGGAAGCGTCTGTGATGATGGCGGAGCAAGGCGCTGAGCAAGGAGTAGAACAGAACGCCATTAGGGGTCATCTTGTCACTTGTTTGTTTGTTTTAGACCTGTAGCATAAACTAGCATAGCATAGCATAAACTCAGGTTTACCTGAGTCCCTGAGTGATCCCTGTCAATAACTACAAGCATCACCCCAAACCCTAAGACCAAGTGGACAGACAGATGTTACTATTCAATCTTCCCTTTATTTTTCCATTTCTGTGCAGGTGTCAGAATATAGCACATCTGATCTAACTCAGGATGAGTTGAGTGGAGAATAGAAATGACAACACAACGTTGAGACCCAGGACTGAACTCCAGCAAGAATGTGTGGCAACCTTGTAGGCCTAGTTAGCTATTGATAAGCAGATCATTTCGCAGCAACCTCATTCCATTAATGACTGTCTTAAAGTCAGATTTTAATCAGATAGTACAATCTGGGATGTTTCTATAATAAAGGGTTGTCAATCCTCTTGATATTCATTGCAAATCTTGTTTTGACCAAATGTTCTATCTAAAATGACCACACAGTCATCCCTTGCACTTGGAAGTGATTGGTTCTCGGCTCCCCTGAAGGCATCGAAAGCCGCAGGTGCCCGCTTCATGTTTGCATATAGCCTGCCCATAAACGGCCGTATGCCTTATCAGATCTTGTCTGCATTACTGGTAATACCCGCTAACTTCTCTAGATAGATTTAAGACTGCATTGTTTAGGGAATAATGACAAGAAAAAAATACGTATGTTTAGTAGAAATGCACATTCTAAGAAGGTTTTCTAGCTGCTGTTGTTTGGATATGTGAGTGCATAGTGTTCTGAAATGGAGGGAAAGAGTTACATAAAATATAATTAAAACAGAGTATGTGTGATAAGAGATACAAGGTATAATAAGAGCGGTTAAAGTCGTGGCCTAAAAATATGTCAGTGCTAAAGTGAAGGGGGCGGGACACTGACATAGCAGTGAACCTTGGCTTTGCTGCTCAAAATCATCCTGAAATAATTTCTTCTTAATTCAAGAGACCATGAAGGTTAAAAAAATCGCAGTGATTGGCGCTGGGGTGAGTGGACTAGGAGCCGTTAAGAGCTGCTTGGAGGCGGGACTGGAGCCTACGTGTTTTGAAAAGAGCAGTGACATCGGAGGACTGTGGCGATATGAGGTACTGGTGTAGACATTTTCAGACTGTGCCGTGGTCTCTGTGCACGGGAGCTGCTCCTCCTATTCAACTAGGAAACAAATCTCTAATAACTTATTTCTTAAGTGCACTTTCCAAATTAGTGATAAATATTTGAATAAACTTGAAATTTCTTGTGAGACGTGCACAGTCCTATTCAGTTCCATGTCCCTGACAACCTCACACTGAACACTTGGGAAGACGACAGGCAGATCCGGCCCAAGCGTGCTGGAACCCGAAGAGCACGCACATGCTGTTTTCCCTCTAGCAGGCTTGCTGGTAGTGTGGCATTCTCTTCTGTATCGTAAATCACCATATATGTTGTTTCGTGTTGTTTATTGGTTACTGGAAAAACATGCACCTACCAGAAGAGGTGTGTTTCCTTACAGAGTCCTGAGTAATAACTTACAGGAGTGGCTCTAGCTCACAGTGTCTCCGGAAGTTAAAAATGTGGAAAAGCAGTCTTAACTTCGATGTGTGTTACTAAAGCATAAGACAGCATCATCAAAAGCAGTCCGTCTGAACTCACCACATTTATGTCATCACCATTTTTATTCCTTCATATTTTAATATACTCCATAGTTGCATGACTTTGTTGTTCCAAATTGTATGTGTTTCATTCTCTATTTCTCCCTCTCTCCCTCTCTCTCTCTCTCTGTCTCTGTCTCTCTCTGTCTCTCTCTGTCTCTCTCTGTCCCACCGCCCCCCCCCCTCGTGTGTGTGTTTCCAGACACAGCTCCTCTGTTGTAACTCTGGTTGTCCTGGAACTCACTCTGAAGAGCAGGCTGGTCTTGAACTCAGAGATCTGCCTGTCTATGCTTTCTGAGTGCTGGGATTAAAGGTGTGTGCCACCACCGTCTGGTGCTCTATTACATTCTCTTAAACAAAATCCGTTCTATTGTGAAGCAGATTTTGTCCATTGGTAGTTTCTCTTCCAAACCTTCTTTGAGCTATTTTTCTAATTTTGTCTCATTGTGTGTGTGTGTGAAGCCTGTTATCTGTTTCCTGTAAAATAATTATTGCTACCACAAAGTCAGTCACTATAAATAGAATTTGAGAAAGAGAAGCCCTTGTTAGGAAATGAGTCTGATGCCCTCAACCTGCTGAATACTACTACAAAAACTAAAAATCAAATCGTGACTTTCGAAGAAAAACATACCAAACAGCACAGCTTTGGTTACTCTAACACAATCTGGAAGCCAACGGTTGATTTGTTTCCTTTAGGAGACACCAGAAAGTGGAAGGCCTGGGATATACAAATCTTTGACCTGCAATACATCCAAGGAGATGACAGCCTTCAGTGACTACCCCATCCCTGATCATTACCCCAACTACATGCACAACTCCAAAATGATGGAGTATCTCAGGATGTACGCCAGGCACTTCGGGCTCATAAAACACATCCAGTTCCAGGTAAGGAGTGAAACCTCCGCCCACCGCCTGCACATTGGTCAAGTTAACATCTGCAGGGTGAGAGCCATCTGGGCACACTTTCAATCTTTCCCCACTCTCATGATTAGTGAGAATATGTTTCTCTTGTCTCCTCCACCAGAAGAGCACTGTCCCATTCTAATTCTAATTCTAATGTTTGGTTAATTTTGTAGAGTAAAAGTATAGATCATCAGAAATAAAACCAATGCATTCTGTGCTCTAGGGAGCTGTAACATCCAGGAAATGATCACTTTAGGAACTTTATGTGCACACAGCTCCTAACCACCCAGGATCCATGCCTACTTAAACATAGAATTCTACAGAAAAAAAATGGATAAAAATGTCCTAGAACTCAGGCTTTCTTCCTTGTTTCCTAGACAAAGGTGTGCAGTGTGAGGAAGCGCCCTGATTTTTCATCCTCTGGCCAGTGGGATGTTGTGGTGGAAGCTGCTGGAATGCAGGAAACTCATATCTTCGATGGGATCATGGTCTGCAGTGGTCACTACACTGAGAAGCATTTTCCTTTACAGGACTTTGCAGGTATGTCTCTGAAGCATGTGTGAGAAGAATCTAAGATTCTAAGCATCTTAACGCCTCTCTTTTCATAGGCATTGGACGAAGGTGTTTATACAGAGAGGATATCAGAGAGCGTGTGGTAACTTTCTAGAACAGTCAAGGAAGATCTGGAAATAGAAGTAAGGATGGAATTGGAAGCCAGAGTTCCTCAGACATACAAGGTCTGAGAGAGATTTTCACGGAAAGACAAGCAGTATGTAAAAAGCGATAGATGGGAAATCGTGGGAGGAGCTCAGGGCCGGGCACACATTTGGAGTGCCTGGGTTGGAAGCAGCAGGAAAACGTCAGTGGAGAAGCATCCAGTGTGTGTGAGAGGCGGGGGAAGATAGAGGCAAGTATATACTCAAGTTTGCACTTTGTAAGATCACTTGCAGTAGTGTGGACGTTAATTGATAGAGAAAGATGGCTGAATTGGGAACGTCAATAAGGAAAACCTTAACAGTCCATCTAAGAAATAATGATGAAGACTAAAAAAATAAATAAAATGGAAGTAGCATTCAGAGAGAAGAATAAAACCTTGGGGATATTTTAGACGTCTTTGGCACATTCGATGGATGACTGTTTATGCACCATGAAGTTTTATAACTTATGGCAATTATATAATTAAATTTTTGAAATATAGTTTTTCCAGAATGCCTTGAAACTTCTAATACTCCAGGCTTCTGGTGTTAAAGAAGAGTAGCCACTAGCCAGATGACTGATAAGCACTTGGTATGTGAAGGACACAAAATTAAGATGCATCTTTTGTAAAATACTCACCATACCTAGAAAACGTAGTAGGAGCATATAAAGAATCTCATAACTAAACTTATATTAACTATATGTTAGCATCTCAGAATATCCTGGGATATGTAAAGCATAGACTTAAGATTATTATCATTCTCAGGACTTCTGGCCTTCTGGGGCGTTTACAACTGCATTGTGGTTGGCTTTCAGTGGCTTCTGAATAACACTGATGTACATTGCTAAGGATCTTTACAGATTTGTGAATATTTAAAGAGTTATAAAAAGTGAAGAACGGTCTCATATCTCTAAATAGAAAATTAGAAAAATACAAGAACATTCTAAAGTGACAACAAGTTAACACACTAAGTTTTAAATGGATATATTTGTATTGACTACTTTAAAAAAACTGTGCTCCGATTTTGGTTTTGGCCATATGTCACTGCTGCCGAGTTCTTGTTCATTGGATGACAATATTCTGTAAAAGTGGCATAAAGTCCAAGTGAAAAAGAGAATGAGAAAATGTGAACTGTAAGTTTAGGGATGAATTTGCCAAGCAGTATTTTCCACTTCTGTTTGTGACTTGGGGGGCTGGACTCTTCCTTCATAGGAATCACCAAGTTCCAAGGGAGGTATCTCCACAGCTGGGAGTACAAGCACCCAGGCAACTTTGAGGGGAAGAAAGTGGTCGTGATTGGCATTGGGAATTCTGGAGCAGATGTGGCAAGCGAGATCAGTCGTGTTGCTGACCAGGTTTGGTGTCGTTCCCTGATTCTGCTCTTGGCTGTAGCCTTGATACCTGCAGAGAACGTGTGAGCGTAGACTTTCCCTGGCTTAATGGTGCTGTTCCCATTTGGACTGCAATGGCACATTTTCTGCTGACTGAATAGGAATTATGAGAATACAGAATTCTAAAGTAACAGCATTCCAAGCCCGTGATGCACTGTAGTCACGGAAGTAACACTCCAACTAGAGTCAGGAAACTTAGAATTAGTTACATGCAGTCAAATGGGATATTTCAAAATGAAGTGAATTTTATAGATGACATTGTTTTCATATTGGAAATGAAGTTTAAAGAGCAACCGCAGTGCACAAATCTGAGTATTTAAAATGGATTGTCGTTCTGTGTGTGAAGGTGTTAAGGAAAAAAAAGGAAAATGTCATGGTCTCCCACTGACAGCGAACAAACAAAAGCAGGAAAAGAGGAGCAATCCTTCCTCTGTAGTGAATGTTGCTGACAATGAAAGTATATGAAACATTCGTACAACCCAAAATTAACATCTTTATTTTGATTCGTACTCTATAGAAAAGACACAATATTTCCAATATTGAACACTTGCTGTGAAGTAAATTAGCCATGCTATGATTCTGAGATACATGAGTCACAGACCTCTGTGATGACAGAATCAGTCTACTGATTGCAACATAAGAGCCTTCCTTCCAAGGTTTCTATTAAATGACACAAAATGAGCAAAATATTTGTCAAAATGTATATCCTCTTTTTTTGGCACTGCAAACATTTTTTTTTTAATTTCCAAGTTGAAAAAGTGAGAAAATTCCAGTGTGAGGTTCTGCAACTTTTGCTTTGATCCCAAATGTCTTATTCACATACTAACTTCTAACATTCAACATACTAACCTATTGTGTTATGGTGAATTTTTCCCATATTCTGGGACCTTAGGCATGCAGTCACCTAGCATAGCTGAAGCAAATATTACAGGGAGAGTGGGACCATGACGAGCATTAAGTTAACTGAAATGACCTTCAGAAATTGAATCTCTTTATAAAGTAGGGCAGGGAAAAGAAGCTAGGTAGACGGACAAGGCAATGCAAGAAGTTAATTCTATTCCCTTGACAATTAAAAAAAACGTTCTGAGGATCTGAGACCACAGTGGTTGGCAGCTAAATACTTACTAGGCAACCATGCCTCTCTTGAAGGTTTTCCTCAGCACAAGACGAGGGGCGTGGATCTGGAACCGAGTTTGGGACAATGGGAATCCTATGGACGCCTCACTCTTCACCCGTTACAACAGAATTGTCCAAAAGTTCTCTCCCACATGCCTGATCAACAGACAGATAGAGAATAAGCTAAATGCGAGATTTAACCATGCCAATTATGGGCTGCTGCCTCAGCACAGGTAAATACCTTTAAGCTACTGGTCTAGCCAACTAAATCTGGAAGCTCAAGAACGGGATATGTGATACCATTAATTCCTTGTGGCGTTTGTTTTTATGGAAAATATCCAAATTACTTTCTTCCTGTTGAGGGTTTTCTGTTGTCCCACTAAGGTAGAAGAAAAGTTTGCAGAGTAGGGAAGTAGAGGCATTAAATCTTGTCTTATTTAAAACTCGTACAAGGTCACCATGCCACACTCCCTACTTTCTTGCCATCATCAGTGAACACTTCATGTTCATTCTCTAAATTAAAAACTCTGTTTCCACGCTTACCTTCAAACCCACCACCCACTGGGACAATTCATTATCCATAGACAACAGCCTTATGCTCTTTGAGCTCTTCACCTGCACTGGCTAGCCTCCGCCACCCTAGACCTCACCACTGAAAACTGCAATGTTTATAGGCATCCTCCCAAAACCTATTCTGTACTTGAGAAGTCTTCGCTTCTTTCCTCTCGTCTCACTCAACACCAGCCAGTTCTCAGACCCCATCCCATCTACTTCTCTCTTCCCATTTCTTCCTTCTCTGGATTGTCCGACTTTGTCACCACTTTTTCTCTATTTTTTATTTCCTCCGTAAGACATGTCAGACTTGGTATGACACATGTATCCACTCTTGTCCTCTTTCCTTCTCATTCTAAGTAGCTTCCTGTGTTAAAATTTCAAACCCCATGGCTGGAGAGATGGCTCAGTGGGTAAGGGCGCTTGCTCCCAACCCTGATGACCTGAATTCGATCCCCAGAATCCACATGACAGAAAGAGAGAACTGACCCCCACAAGTTACTCTGAGTACCACACATTCACTGTGACACACTTGCTATGCACATATGCACACAAGTAAATAAATAAATGTGAATTTAAAAAGTTCCAGGAAAAATATAATAAAGGTTTGAATTCATGAAAAAAAAAAAACCAGTCTATGAGATATGTACTAATGTACCCTCAGAATGTGACTCTTGCTACTAGTTAGTAGCTCAAACTTTAAATTGAAGTTTACCAAAGGTCTCAGTGACACTGATCGCAAACATTCTCACTGAAGATTCTTTGATTTCTAAAAACTGGGACTAGCAGGTTAGGTCAGCAAGCAAAGTCACTTGTCACCAAGTCTGACAACTTGAACATAGAACCCACATGGTAGAAGGAATGAATTGACTTCCACAAATTGTTCTCTCTCTCTCTCTCTCTCTCTCTCTATCTCTCTCTCTCTCTCTCTCTCTCTCTCTCTCTCTCTCTCTCTCTCTCTCTCTCACACACACACACACACACACAACCCACATGGTAGAAAGAATGACTTGACTTCCACAAATTGTTCTCCTCTCTGTCTCTGTCTCTCTCTGTCTCTGTCTCTCTGTCTCTCTGTCTCTCTCTCTCTCACACACACAAATAAACTAATAAATGCAATAAAGTATTAATGACTAATGTCTACGGAGTCTACATAGTATCAGGAGTAAATAAATACAATAAAAATTGACCTACTTTGAAGTGCACACCTTTAATCCAATCACTTGGGAGGCAGAGGCAGGCAGATCTCTGTGAGAGCAGCCTGACCTCGAAAGTGAGTTCTAGGCCAGCCAGATCCACATAATGAGGCCCTGTCCCAATAAACATTAACACACTTTATTCCTTGTAAAAGAATCACTATCTAAAGATATTTAGTATGCATTGGCAAGCATGATCTAGGTGTTGTATTGTTATTACACTTCTACAATTAGGAAAGTGAAATCAAAGTGTTTCATAGCTTGTTCAAGTTCTCCCAGTGGGTAAGAGGCTGAACACGCATCAAGGTTCAGTTCTGAATCAGAAAATCGTTTCTTTGCTAGTGAGCTATATTGCCTTCTGAGGATGCTGAAAAGCATTAAGGTTATGCAGCAGTTTGTGGTGCTTTTGCCTTGCTACACTCTTATTAAGAAGTTGCTTACTCATCCCTTGATACACAGAATTCTTGAACACAGAACGGTCCTCAGTGATGACCTGCCAAGCCGCATCATTACTGGAAAAGTGCTGATCAAACCAAATGTGAAACAGTTCACCTCAACATCGGCCATCTTTGAGGACGGAACCGAGGAGAGCATCGATGTCGTCATCTTTGCCACAGGCTACACATTGTCATTCTCTTTCTTGAATGATGACTCAGCAATCCTGGACAGTCAGCACTCCATGTTTAAATTTGTCTTCCCTCCTGGGCTAGAACAGCCAACTCTGGCTTTCATTGGCATCCTCCAGCCAGCAGGAGCCATCATCCCCACTTCAGAGCTCCAGAGCCGATGGGTTGTGCATGTGTTCACCGGTGCGTACTGATCTTATAGAGTATATTCCAAATGCACTCTGATCTAAAAGTCACTTAGAGGTCTTCTATTCTGTTGCTCTCTCTTGTTTTACCAAATTGTCTGAAATTTCACCATCAAAAATAAACTACTTTGGGTTCTTCCGAAGGTTGATATTTTGTTTTTAAGAGAACTCTATTAAAAATGAAAACACCCCAAGAACCAATATTTTAAAGCCAAGAAAATTGCAGTAAGATTATAATTTAATGTAACTGTCTATTCATCTGCTTTTTTTCAGCAGAAAACTAACTTAGGGTGAGGTTTTGTGGAAACAGAAACTGACCGAGGTAGAAAAACCAACAAGGGAAGAGCCACCTAGGACACACTTCAGGAATGTAGTGAAGTCGTTTACTCCGCTGACCAACTCCAAGTTTGTGGTTTCTATTTTTGATTCCTTTCCAAAGTCTTCATCCAAATCAATGCTTCGGAGCAAAACAAAGTTGTTACTAGAACAAAATCAAGGTCAGCCCTTTACCTCACAGTCCCAAACAATCTTCACCAAGTTTTGTAGACTTTAATGCGTAGGCAGAATTCTTCCTTCTTAGGACAGCTCCTCCTAGAATGTGACACAATGGCTGGATGTCCTTGCTAAATCCTCAGCATTCTGAGACATAAAATTCATCAACAATTCCCTAAGTGAGACTTGAACATGTCACCACGGTGAGGTGGGAACAGTGGCTCCTGCAAGATCTTTTTCTCATATCATTTATTTTCTAAGAACCCATCTGATGCTCATTCAAAACTCTACAGCACAGCTCTAGGGGGCGTTGCTTTCTGTTTTTTATATTTCTCTTTTTCTGTTTCTCCTGATAAATATATAGTTGGGTTTTTTGGTTTTTGTGGTTTTTTTTTTTTTTTTTTTGCTGACTTCCATCAGATTACTAATATAATGGTTACCACGTGAGAGAGTAGTCAGACAATTCCTTACAATGCTCACTGTGTTCTGGGTCTTCTTTTCATCTCAAATTGTCTTTTGGTAAGTCAGTTTTTCCCAAAGATTTATTTTAGTATAATATACACACACAAAAGCACATATATCGTGTATTGAACAATTTTCACAAATCAAATACACATACAGCTATTCAACCTCAATTTAGATTAAAAACAAAAGGAATAACCAGCACTCAGAAACTCCTAACTCACGCTTTTCCAGCTCACCTTCTCCTCATCACCAAAGACAGCAATGCCAGTTACTGATAATGGCATACAGGCTGTGTCTTCTTCCTTTGTGAAAATGCAATCATAGGTTATATGAATACTGGAGACGGGAAAGTTTAAGCAGTTAGTGGGGTGATGTGGGGGAGGAAACGAAGTGTGCATGAAGACATTAAATGGGAACCTATAATTGTGTAACACAAGTGAAAGGGGGTAGTAGAGCATAGTTATGCAAAAGACCTGGAGGAGGAATACTGGGAGAGTATGCACTATATTGTGTTTGGCTTCTTTCTCTTACACAATATTATTAAATGAATCCTCATTTTACATACATTTTCTTCATTTAATATAAAGCACTCCGTATTCTTACCAACACAGTATATGGATACGGACATATGTACATATATATATGCAACTTATTTTATATTAATGGCCACTTAAAATTATTATGAACAGTGAAGCATGGACAAGACAGCACATGTATTTCAATGCGCATGTGCGCATTTCCATTTGGTATATTAGTAGAAGAATAATTGTTGTTTCACACGGTGTGCATATGTGTTCAGTAGCAACTTAAAGTACTACACAGACTTTCAATTCCTCATTTCTGTTCCTCTCCTGTTTTGCACATTCACGTTTGAAATTGTATTTTGGAACATTTGAGGGTACTTCTGTGTGGGTCTTATTTCTGCGGATACTAACAGATCTGTCACACCTGGTGAAGCAACAGGGCGGATGACTCACAAGTAGCATGCATGCTACTCTTTACCCTATCTCCCCGGGGTTATTTAACATTCTGTCTGTTGTATCAGATGCATTTGCACATGCAGCATTTCCATCTGTAATATTCACTCTCCATTCAGAGCAGTTATTGGAGTTTGGGGGCAGGTTCCATCAGTGCATACATTCAGGATACACAATGAAATCTAAGAGATATTCTTAACTCAAAAGACAGAAAAATTGCATGTGGGATGTAAGCTCAATGCTAAACAAGCTTTGAGTCAGGGCCCAGTATAGTTTGAAGATCTTTGGAAGACTATGAACCATGTTGAGGGCATTCATAGTATTCGGGGTGGCAAGTGTACATTTAAACTAAGAAAAGTTTAAACATCCATTTATCTTAAATTTATTTATCTTAAAGCTGAATTCCATGACATCATGTGCATGATAATCAGAAGGAAATTTTCTTCCTTTGAAATTTTTTAAACATAAGGCTTTATTCTGTGTTTCATAGAGGCATGATGGTTCTCGTTTCAAAGTGTTCTTTTTGCTTATTTGTATCCTCAGTCCTCGCGCCAGCCCTCTGATGTATGTCTTGTTTCTCCAGGACTGAAAAAGTTACCCTCGAGGAGAGACATGATGGCTGACATCAACAGAAGGAAACAAAGGATGGCAAAAAAGTAAGGGAACTAATTTTTGTTAAAGAAAATGAGAGATGTTTAGGGGGAGTATTTGATTTTATATGGTTTATATAGTTTGCAGATGCAAACTACACAATGAGCCCTAGTAATGTCATTTTAGTTCAGCAATACCATGCTGAGACTTTTACATGAGTTACTTGCATATATAGTGCCTAGTTGTAGAACACAAATCTGACATGGCATGTTAAATAACCACAGAAAACCAAGTGTGCATGATGAATAGAATGCAAACCCTCTGTAGAAATAATAATAGAGGTTACAAAAACCCTAAGTTTGACCTACCAGATATGCCACTTCTCAGTATTTACCCAAAAGACTCCAGGCCAACATATCACAGAGTCAAACTGCACATCAGTGTTTATTGAATCTCTATTGGCAGTAGCTGGTTAGAGAAAGGATGCAGGTGCCCAGGGGAATGGATAGTGAAAACATGCATTATGTTCACAATGGAGTTATTAGATATAAACAAGAATAAGTCACATAATTTTCCAGGATTTGGATATATATAAAAAAGACATTGTATTCTATTTTTCTCTCATCTGCGGGTTCTAGACATTACAGATACATAAGATCACATGGGTCGATGACTTAGAGGTAGAAACAAAACAGTGTTGGTATCCAAGGGGACTAGTGGCAGTATGGAGTAAGAGGGTGAAGGGTAATGAGTTAAGAGAGCCATACGCTCATAGACCATTACGTACTTGTGTGAAAAGACCCTTATGGGACCCTGTAGAATTTTTAAGAAACTGAAAAGGCAGAACGAACAAAGAAGGGTGTGTCACACCCAGAAGATAGCTCTTAGCAGCCCTGTTTTTCATTTTCTGGTCTCACATTCTTTCCTCTCCCTCTTCCTTGATGTTCCTTGAGCCTGAGAGGGGGTGATACAAGTGCCCCGTTTAGGGCTGAGCACCCAGCCAACACTTCCTCTCAGCACCGGGAGGCTCTGAGTTCACCCGCACTCATTACAAAGAGACGTGGCTCCACTAAAGCTGAGCAGAAGCATTTGCCACAGTTTTAACTGCACACAATAATTTAAATTCTCTGCTATCGCCTCAAAACTTTTCAGTCATGGGTTTTTGATTGGGCTTATCATAAGAGGCATGAATTTCCTCCTGTGGAGGAGCCTCAGATCCAATCAGAGGGTGACTGGTTACCCCATAACAGTCTCGCTGCTATTGTACCAGTGGACATGGACGGCCTGGCAGGTTGGTATTGCTGCTCACTGAGGATCCCGGCTGGGTAAGACCAGTGATAACTGTTCTCCCCCTGCAGCCGTGAACTTGGTAATAAATGTTTTCACGCTGCTTTTCTTGGCCTTATTTTACATCTCGTTCTAACTTACCTGGCTACTTTCATTCACTTATGACATTTATCCTAAATGATACGAATTTAACTCCTCCCAAAATTTTAAAAAGTTTTAATTTTTTTTAATTGCAGCACTTTCAATTTTGTGTCTCTTCCACCCATGAGTGATTTAACAGAATGGTTTCTTGTTTGGTTTGGTTTTGAGATAGGACTTCGTTTTATAGCTGGCCTTAACCTCACTACACAGCCCAGGATGACCTTGAACTTACAGAGATTGTCCCTCCTTAGCCTCCTGAGTACTGGGACCACAAGTGCGTGCCACTGTGCCGGCTTGCACATATTCTTTTAATTTTCAAGTGTTTGGTCCTCTAAAAATAATAACTTATAATTACCTAGGATTATTAAAAGGAAGAATTTATGTACAGTATTAGTCTATGGAGAAGATAGTTTATGTATCTTGGAAACATGAGGTAAGCAACGAACAGAGTTTCATACGCTGTGACTTACATATTCCTTGCTAATTTCATCCATGCCATGGATCTGGATTCTGTATCTAGAAAGGAAACCCAGATATAAGACTTCATCTAGTCATTCAGCTTTCCTTTGCGTATATGTCAGTTGTTTTGTGGGTACATGGGAACTTTACATCACGGGCTAAGAAGCCACAATGTGCTAAGGGAGTTGAGAAAGGTGTATGAAATTAAGATTTGATAAGAGTAAACTAGTGAAGTCAATAAGCAAATAAAAGCAAAGTCCATCAGAAACTCGGGGAACAATAGTGACTGAAGCCTGGCGCTTGTGCTTCCATTCGTACCCCAGCTCTATGAAAAGCCCCGAAGAGTCTCGCCACGTGCAGTACATCGACTACATGGACGAAATTGCTTCAGAGATAGGTGTCAAACCCAGCCTACTCTCCTTCCTCCTCTGGGACACAAAGCTGGCCAAGGAGATTTTCTGCGGTCCCTGTACCTCCTACCAATACCGCCTACAAGGGCCAGGGAAATGGGCTGGGGCTCGGGCGGCCATCCTCACTCAGAGAGACAGGATGCTCAAACCACTGAGAACCCGAGCGCTCAGCCACTCGCGGGCCTCCGTCTCCGGTCTGTGCTGGGCCAAAAGCGTCTGTGCGATCATGTTTTTCTTTTTTTCCGTGTTAGTTATCATGCGTATCACGTGTCCTTAGCCTCATATCGACATAGATATTTATTCAACTAAAGAGTAAACTATTAGTATTTAAACTAATTAGTATTTAATTGATCAGGATCAATTAAGTATATGGGGAAATTTTTATTAAACGAGTTCACAAATGGATTTTCAGATGTAAACAAAATTACTTCAATAATAACTTTAGAAGGAGAAGTTTGAAAATGTTCAATTTATTTCTATTTTATTTCAAAAAGGAATCTTAAGTAATTTAAGAAGTTTATATATAATATAATCATGAAGAATAATTAAAAGTGGAATGGATTTGATTTAATAAAAGAGCAGAGAGATGATTTAAGTAGGAATAAACCCTAAATGTACACTCTATGGTCTCAAAGCATCTTCTCCATCTCAACCCCCCAGAAAATTATAGCTCTTTCAAGCTGTTGTTTGGTTGATGGGTTGGTTGTTAGTTTTAAGACAGAGTTTCTATGTGTATGCAGTCTGGGAAGGCCTCATGTTCATGCCTTTTTCTCCCAAGTTCTGGGATTATAAGCCAGTGCCAGCCACTGGGCCCTGCTTGAGAAACTTTATATATATATATATATATAAAACATTCATCAATTTAACACTTAAGCAAAGGGCACGATTTGTAAAAGTCCTAAAGATCCACATGAAATGTAGCAGCTTCTGATATAACGTACTAGGAAGGCTGACATCACTGCTGCTAGAATGTTTAACTTGAATGAAACTGAGGAACAGCTGAGAAATTTAAGGGCAACATTTCCAATAAATCTTAGCTCCATTCCAAATGAAAACTGAACTATCGTGTTACAATAATCAGACGAAAATATCTGAACACTGAATGTCAGTTCTAATATAAATGAGGGGATTTTAATATATACCATTTTACTGAATTAATACTATTGTGTGAAATAATAATATCTTGAGAATTTCAAAGTTAAAAAAAAATATTTAAAAACTTACTTTATACATGATTTATGTGTTAAAATGAGGGAGAGGTTTCTATAGGAGATTCTTCTAAGCAGTAACCATATACTGTAGTGAAAATATCTTCCATGATAGCCTTGGTCTTGAAGCTACAGAACATTAAGATAGCAGGAGACCGTACACTATGAATCCATTCCCCAGTCATGCATTAGCATTTCTGTTGTATAGTTAGTTCCTGGAAACTGACACATTTCTTCCTGAGGGGAGGTGGGAGAGGTGGGAGGGGAACCTATAACACTGAAGATGATGAAACTTGCAAGGCTTAGGAAGCTCCTGAAAAGAACAACAATCACTAGGCCCCACCCCCAAGGCTACAAAGGCCACATATAGTAACTGGGGAGAAGAAACTAGTGGATCTGCTGGCAAGCTGTGGGGAAAGCTCCATGGATACAGGTTTTGTGAATCATCAGAGGTACTAGTACGGGCTTTTGTTTGATGAAACCTCAAATCTAAAGTTCTGGGCTGGTAGAACCTCCAGGTACCTGGCTTAGGGCAGAGAGGAGAAAGGACTGTCTAAGACACCATCAATCTCTGTTTACATAAAATTCTGTCATCGAATTCACACTGAGAATCAGAGAAGTGTCAGCGCAGACTTTCTTCTTGTATGTTTTGCATTATGAATGCCTTGAGTTAAAGATTTCAAGGCACTAATCTTTAAGCCACATATTGGGGAAAAATCAATGAAATGATTGCCAATGAAATCCTGATATACTCATAGATCAGTGCCTAGCCCAATCATCACTAGAGAGGCTTCCTCCAGCAGCTAATGGGAGCAGATGCCAAACATTAGGTGGAGAGAGAGCCCAAATTGTAAATATCCTTCTGGTCCCTTCCCCTGGAGCTCAGAGAACCCCACGGAAGAGGGGGGGAATGTTTATAGGAACCAGGGGCTTGAGGACACCAGGAGAACATGGCCCACAGAGTCAACTAAGCAGGGCTCATAGGGGCTCCCAGAGACTGAGCCACAATCACAGAGCCTACATGGGTTTGCACAAGGTCCTCTGCATATATATTTTAGTTGTCAGTTGGTTTTTCTGTGGAGTGGGTGTAGGAGTGGGTATCCCTCTGACTCTTTTGCCTGTTCTTGGGACCCTTCCTCCTAGTGGGTTGCCTCGTCCAGCCTTGAAATGAGGGCTTGTTACTAGTCTTAGCGTACCTTTGTTGTGCTGTGTTTGGTTGATATCACTGGGAGGCCTGCTGTTTTCTGAAGGGAAGCAGGAGAGAAGTGGATCTAGGGGAGAGGGGAAGTCAAAGGGGGAGACTGGGAGGAGTGGAGGGAGGGGAAACCGCAGTCAGATGTATTGTGTGAGAGAAGAATAAATAAAGATAACTGTAAAAAGAATCATTTTTACTGAGCTACAGTAGTCTAACCTATAAACCTACCCCAGCCTAAGTAAACTGCCACCGTTTACTGCTACAGTGGGCTGAAGGAAACCTGGACTACGAGTGCTCAGTCTAAACTCTCTCCATTCCTAGCATCACAGCGCGTGGCTTCTGTTCTGGACCTTTGACATAGACCTGTGTCAACACCAACCCATATAATCAGTAATGTGAAGCACAGTGTGTTACTTATGCTTAGATTTAGAACAAAACATTGATGCAGTGAAAACTTTCCTCTTCCCCTCCATTGGTCTCTTCTTTGAAGATCATCAACGTGTCCTACGTGGAGACCATACTTAAAGCCACACCTAGCACCAAATCCCAGATGATCTTCCATTTCAAGCTGCACTAATTAGAATTTTCCAAAAGCTCTTTCTTATCTCTCCTCTCTTGCTTTCTCTGGTCAGCAGCAATCACTAAAAGATGTCATTTGCAGGTGCAGGCCTTCCCAGGTCCTCATCCTGGTTCTGATGAGAATGAGATGTTGGAGAAGTTTATTTTTAGTTGTGTTTAAAATAATTTTTTGTGCACTGTTGGGTGAGGGGCCACCCTAGGTCTTGATGTTTTATATTGTCTGCCGGTGTTGGGTTTATGTGGGGGTTGTTCAAATTGCTTATGATCTGCATGTGGTATCAGTAGAATGCCTAAGGAGTTCTAAAAGAATAAATATACCTGAGCTGAGTCCCTCGAGGTTCTGCTCGGGAGTCTGGCTCTAGCCAGGATGGTGGTTCCCTCTGCTGAGGTCTGGCAGAGTTTGCATCTGTGAAAATGCCTCCTTGTCTCTTTTGCTGAGCCACCCAGCAGCAGCATACTACCACAGTGACAAGCATTAAGGCCTACTATCATCTTGGGGAAAGTCCAGAATGCGATGCCTTTGTCCTGCTCTTAATGTTGATCTTCTTATAACAAATCATTACCAAAACTGTATAACGAGTAATATAATTAAAATACTTCGATAATGCTTCCCTTAAATGCTCACTCATTTAACTGTTCAACATATATTTTATCCAGCAAATTTAGCCACTTTTGCAGCATAAAATCATGCACATATGATTCCCACCTTTTATGCCTAAATTTAGTCACTCCACGATAAAGGTTCACACTCCATTCTCCTTCCCCAACCACCAGGAGCACTACTTCCCATGATTCTCTGCAGAGTATCTTTGTTATGATTGTTGTGTTGTCTGTACTGTCGTTGAGAAACTCCTTGAAGATACACGCTGAACCTATTCCTGCCTTTACTCCAGATCTTCACCAAGAAAAGAAAACTCAACATTGGCCTTTCAAACATTTGAGAATTGTCACTTAAGGAAATGTACTAGTCCTGTGTTATCTAAGAAGACAAAACTAAGGTTTATAAGAAAATATTCTAGACAAATAGAGTTCTGCTCTGAGCCTGGAAGAGCATTCTAATGACTGGAGTTTCCATAAATCAAATAGGCTGACTTGGGAAATTGTGAGATGCCGGTTTCTAGAGTGTTTACCGAGAGGATGAGTGACCATCACGCAGGTGAGGGAGCTCCTGACGATGCAGACCTGAAACAGTCAATGATCAAAGGGAATGACTGAGAATTTTGCAGGCATTATTTTGAGCCTGATTCTGCAGATCCATGCAAAATTTTGAGCAGAGTAAGTTTTAAGATATAAAATTCACAATGCCAAAGACAAAGAAAAAAATCTCAGGTACACGCCAAGATAAATGGTAAGCAAAGAAACAACAATTACATTAACGTCTCTTATCAGAAAAATAAATAAATAAAAGAGTTAAATATTTTTACTGAGGAAAAAATACCTTTGGAATTTACAAGAGTAATTAGACAAAGCAAAAGTAATTTTCGTTGTATATTGTGGTTGTTGGCTTTTTCCAAGATGGAAATTATGATTTCCTGGTCCTCAGGCACAGGTGCCAGAGCAGAAGCAGCTTCGAAAAGATGGAAACAGAAGGATGGGAGGTGCAACTAAAACTCGGTAAATCTAGAGAATAGCAGGAAATAAGTTAGTGAAACTTAGTAGATGAAAACAAAATGCCAGAAAGGGGAAAATTCAAAAAGTGAAAATTAAAAAGGTATTCCTTCCTTACTTTTTTATGGGGAGGATCTGATAAAACTAAGGGCCGTTTGTGGGGTCCTATGGAAAACTAACACAGTGCAAGATTCCCAAAATGCATGTATGACAGTGTTCTTAATGGAATTGCCAAATAACGGGGGAGACAGATGCCCCAACTATGCACCTCTCATCACCAAATGAAGCGTCCGGTGCTGGAAATGGGTTACATCTACTGGAACTGTTGACCAAGGGGCCTGTGGGAACTCCAGAACAACCTAGGCTGTTGCCAAGGCTATTTGATTGCTCTCCACAAACTGACAATAAGGCCCTATGATAGAAAACAACACCTACACAACTAACTGAACACAGAGAAATTGAGCTGATGCTTACCTAGACCGTTCACACCTGTGGACCAGTTTGCACGGTACTGTACCTGCCCAAGGAGGGTGGGAGCCACCTCCAGGAGAGTGGCGCTAGGGGAGCAGAAAGAGTGCTGGAGGTGAGCACAACACAGACTGCGGCAGTAAACTACCTAGCTAGCACGTCTCCTAGCAACGCATACTAGTGCTTCCACACTAGTTTTACTTAAAGACATGTTAACAACCGAAACAAAGTATCTCTGGCTCAGCAAGTGAGCACTGAGGACACTTGACAATCAGAACAACTTGTGAGGCTGTGGTCCAGGACTCCATCCTCAGCAGCTCAGGCTTAACACAGTCATAATACCACACCCATTGCCCTCTGCACACAGTTGAGAAATGCTGCTCTGTATTGTTCTATATATTTTTGTGTGCCTCTGACTGGTTGAAAAGCTGATCAGAAGAGACTCCATACCCCTCATCGTCCTCAGTAGAAAATTCTCAAAAGTAGGTTACGTGGAAGCAGGATGGTAGTAAGATTTCTTCCTAAGCAGGACGAGCTAGAAGTGCCATTTGTACTTTCATCCCTTCATTGCAGAAGCACTAGAGTTTTGCCTGATCTGACTGTGGGGAACCACCTTGTGTTAGCGTATGAGAGTGCAAAAGGCCACTGGAGTAGAGTACCACCACAGGGTTGTATTCAGGAGAAGGGACTATTCTGAAAATCCTGGGATAGGAAGCCTGGGAGCTAGCTCTGCTATTTTAATACATGTTAGTTCATTTCGCAAGTGAGGCTTATTTTCTATAAAGAAACAAAAACAGTACATCACGCTCATGATATGGGGAAATTTCTTTAGAATACGCACCGACTCAGTTCCTTTCGACACCAACTGCCATTCTATAATACTTCTGGTTGCAGTTCCTTTTCTTGATTTCCATTTCATCACCTATATCATTAAAACAGAGGTGAATGATACACATTCTATAGCTCAGAACCTCATCTTCCAAGAAGTATAATGGAACATAATATCCTTATATATAAACATACGTAGAACATACACAGAGATTGAAAGAGAGTGGAGGGAATGGAGACTGACACAGAGAGACAGTGTTTTGTGTTGTGATAAAACACAAAGTTTTATAAAATGCAGAAAGTAAAACTGGGATACACCCTGTGGTTGTGTTCTATTCCAGGGTCACTTTGTGCTAGCACTTGTTAGCACAGCAAGAACATAAATGTACCACAAAAATATGAATAGCCCAGAGGAATGAACAGCCACGAGCTCGGAGAAGACTTTTCTAAGTGTGGGAAGCAGCAACAGTGGGTTTGCTGTGACCTGGGACCGCAGTAATTGAGGACTGCACAGAAGATGCTGTGGTAGTCCTCAAATCTGCACCATCAAATCACTATGTGCTTCAATTCATACTGTGAGGCTAATCTTCTAATTACAAGATTATTTTCTTTAATACAAACCCTTTAATCATTTCTGCCCTGACAGTTAACCCGTTCTCCTGGATTTGGAAAACATTCACATCATGTACTGTTCTACATTGAGCTTGCGAAAACTGAGCTGAAGAGAAACATCAACAGGACTTTGCCTTGTAGTGAGTCACCCCAAAAGAATAAACTCAATCCAAGAGACAGCAGAGGAGCCAGCATGTACACTCCCCATGCACTCAGCACATAGAAGCTCAATTCTCTGCCAAACCAAGGACCCAAGTCAAATTTTATTTTGCTTTTGACTTAAAGTTAGTTTTTTTGTATTTTCTGTTTCAGAAAGGAGTTTTATAAATTGTTTGGGGTAGAATATTCCTCAGTTACATTTCCAGAATCATCTCTTTCCACCATACCTATATCCAAGGAAGTAGTTGACACACTAAGATAAGAAAAGCAGTTTTGAGAGATGGTCTTTGCTTTAAATAGGAGCGGTGGGAGACCGTAGGATGAGAGTTTCTGTTCCTTCAGAAACAGCCCACCAAAGATGAAAGGAGAAAGCCTGAGCCATGGAACTTTTGCAAAGGGAAAAATAACAAGGGAAATAAGGAGTAAGATCAATACAACCTGGAATGGGAAACCCTGGCTTGCGGGTTACAGTGACTTGAGGAAGTCTGGTAACTTCCACCTTCTCTAACTTCTGATGTACTGAACGGGAAGAGACTAAGGGTAAGCACTAAACCGGGTCATCACAGCACTGGAATGGTAAACTTTGTATTACTTGGTAAAAGTAAAATATGATTATTTTAAGAGCTGTGTACTTGAATCTTTTCCGGTTTTTTTTTTTCTTTTTTCTTTTCCTTTTGCCAATGAGTGGTATGCTAGGACCATCCTCTTGTGTAGACTTTATTCTGCTGTTATATTTCACAAGTTTTACCAACAAAAGGATAGCTCAGTGTATGACACTGTTCACACTCTCACATTTACCTAGGGTCTTGAGGTGCATCACTGGGTTTCTTAATTTGAGATCTGACTGATTTTTTTTTAATATGAGCACTTATGAGCTATAAACCTACCGCTTATGACTGCTTTGACAGTATCCAGAATGTTCTAGAGGGTTGTATTCTCATTTTAATTGGACTGTATGAATTCTTACATTTCCCTTCTGATTTCTTCAGTGACTCACTGTTCATTCAAAAGTATATTATTCTCCCACATCCAAGGCTTGGGGAGCATTGTAAAAGAGGGGACAGAAAGATTGTAAGAGCCAGGGAATAAAGGAGTTTGCTATGAGACTTTGTCTCCTAGTAATGTCAGAAGCTACACCTGTAAAGTCTTAACATGAGTCTAAACATGAACTTAACAAGGACAACAACAAAAGACATGCTAAAATAGACAGGGAAAGATCATGAAATCTCAGTCCTACACAAAGAAACCACAGGCAACTAAGGAAATGTTATGAGCAGGAGAAATAGTCTTCTCCAGGGAATATCACACAAACTGGTTATCCATTATCAAAAGGTCAGCCCATACATACATACATACAGGTAAAATTATATAGACTGAGCAGGTTATATTTAGGAATACACACACACACACACACACACACACACACACACACACACATATGTAGCAACAATTAATTTTAAAAAGTAGGCCATGAATTTGAAGGAGAGTGAGGAAGGATATATGTAAATAAGGAAAAGTAAGTGGGAAATGATATAAATCCATAATAATCTCAAAGACAAAAGAAAAATAAAATTTTAAGTTTACTGTTTGAGCTCCAAGTCCTTTTGTAGTTTCTGCAGTTTTGTCTTTGCTGCTGCTGATGGTGGTGATGGTGATGATGACGGTGGTGATGTTGGTGATGGTGATGATGATGATGATTATGATGGTGATGATGTTGGTGATGATGGTGATGATGATGATGGTGATGATGATGATGGTGATGATGATGCTGGTGGTGATGATGATGATGATGATGATGATGATGATGATGATGTTGGTGGTGATGATGATGGTGGTGATGATGATGATGATGAATTCTACTTTTCATATTTTATTTTGTCACCCCAATCTTTTGCACCTGTTAAAAATTGTTTTGTGGTCTATGATGTGATCAGTTTTGGAGATTTCATGTACCATTGAGAATGTGTATTCCCTATCTGTTGAGAGAAATATTCTATATATATCTGTTAGGTTAAGTTGCTATGGTGTATTATGCTCTGAGGTTTATTGATTCAATCAAGTGGAAACAAATATACCCAGGCAAAGACTACTGCCACTGGCAGAAAAGCAGCCAAGTCCTGGTAAGACAACATCCAGCTGCAAAGTAAATACAAGCACATGAAGACATGTTAAGGAGGCTGGTGTAAATCCAAGATGAGGTCAAAGCCTCATCTATTAAAATCCACAAATGGGAAAATAGCATCATATAGCACATATGGAAGACATTAGCAAGCACAGTGAACATCTTTTACTGTGGAAACCCTATGCTTAGATGAGAGACCCCTATCAGACAGGAAAGAATATGGTGCTGCTTGCTCCTGCTCAGCTCAGGAATTCATGTCAGCAAGAAAGAGAGAAGGCAGCCTGCCATAGCCCTATCTGGTCTAATGTGTTTGAACTTAAGAGATACAAGTGGCTATTCCTCCTCCAGCAGAGTTAGCTAAAAATGATAACTCTGGGTGAGAGAGCTGTTACCCATCCCAACAAGGAAAAAATATTGATTGCTATAGTATTAGTTTGCTGTTTAAAAATCTTCTCTTCTGTATTATTCTGTCTTTAATTCATTGTTCTGCATATCTGTAATACAAGGTAGTGAGTTTCATGGCATTTTTCTCAAAGTTGATGAAGTACCCTGACCATAGTCATTCCCCGTTACCCTCTCCTGCCTGCCTCCTTTCCCTGTGTTACTGAGGACCATGGGCCTCTTTTTGCATGTTCAGTCTCATAGACAAAGCCATTTAAAATGAACTCAAAAAGAAGTTCAAGGACAATTGTATTGGGGTTTAAGAGAAAAACAGTGCAGACATACTGTAAAACTCAGCAACTTCTAGGAAGGTGGGTGGAGGGAAGAGAAATAGAGAAAGCCACTTTCTTGAGCTAGAGATAAATCTGACAGCAGCAACATGCTGGGAAGTGTCTCTATGCAATGAGAGTGCCCAGAGTGTCATGGCAAGCATGCTTAGGATTTTGTCAGGTGTCCAAAGAAGAGATAGAATGGGAGTGAAGGAACAAACCTAAACCTTCTGAGTTAGAACTCAAGAAACAGAAATATTTAGCAGTGAAGACTTGTAAGCAACTGCATCGAGAGAAGCCTCTGAGATGCCTGAGTGCATTATCTCACTAAGGGATAATTATTCCTCCCACTTTCTTGACATGTCTTCAAGTGCATCAGCTTTCCTGAGCAGTGGTTTTCTGCCCAAGTGATTAACAGGCCCAGATGGATTAATATTTGATATTTGATATCTATGTTTTGGACAATTTAGAGCATGATGTCTCCACTCAGTGACAGAGAAACAACTCAGATCTCATTCTTTTATTCAAAACTCATGGAACAAAACACACTAGAGAGAACTAAATAAAAATAGAAAATAAGTCTATAAAATAATCATGTTACCAGGAGGCAATGGCTTTCCCCTTATGGGACTTAACGAAGTCCTATCTTCCTCCCCTTTATACCATGTGTTAAATTCCAGGGAGGAGAGCTTTTGTTTCTCCTTTTCTAAAATTGCTATATTATCAGGAATATGGGAGATGGGAACCAAAGCTGCTTATACAAAAAGAGATCCATCTTCAGAGGCCCCTAAGCTTGCTAGTGCCTGTCTACTTACCCAACACTGATAGCTCTTCATCTTCTCAAATAGTCCTCTTTACATTTCCATAGTGTGTGTGTGTGTGTGTGTGTGTGTGTGTGTGTGTGTGTGTGTATGTGTATGCATGTATGTGTGTAAAACTTGGGTACAATGTATGAAGGAAAATATATGTAATGTGTCTTTCTGGATCTGATTTAGTTTGCTTAATATGTCAATTTCTATCCATTTTCCTGCAAATGACAAAATTTTGTTCTTTGTGACTAAATAAAACTCCGTTGTGCACATACACATTTTTTCCTTACCCGTTCATGTTTTAATGCACACTTAATGCTGATTTTGTAACTTGTCTATCGCGAATATTGCTTCAATAAACATGGATAACCAGTTGTCTCTGCAGTATGCTGGCTTAGGTTATGGGGATATACATTCCCACAGTGGTGCAGCTGAATCACACAGTGGTCATTGTTTGAACTTTTTGAGGAACTTCTGCATTGATTTCCACAGAGTCTGCACTAGTCTACATCCTGGTTAACAGGCTCTCGCACGCAGCCTCACAGCTGTTGTTTGCTTTCAGGGACAGCTATTCTGACAGAGATGAGGTTGCCTCTCAATGTAGCTTTTGTTCACATTTCACTTGTGTCTGTTGCTGAGGGTTCTTATGTTTGTCTAGTGCAGTGGTTCCCAACCTTCGTGATGCTGTGACCCTTTAATGCAGTTCCTCATGTTGTCATGACCCCACAACCATAAATTATTTTCCTCTCTACTTTATAATTTTGCTACTATTATGAGTAGTGTGAATATGATATGCAGATGATCTTAGGTGGGTCTTGACCCACAGGAGTCTTGACCCACAGGTTGAGAACCACCGTTCTATTGATTCTTTGTTCTTTTTTCAAGAAGGATCTGTAATTTTATTTTCCCACATGTCAATAATCAATTGGATTATTTATTCTCATTGATATTACCTTTTTCATTGCTTCACATATTTAGATACTAGCTCCCCTCGGAGGTGTGAAGGCGTTCTCCCATTCTGCAGACTGACTCTTCATTTGGTTGATAGGTTTCCTTTGCCGAACAGAAGCTTTCTAATCTCATGCAATCCCACTAGTCAGTTCTTGAGATTATTTCCTGAGACACTGGAGCTCTCAGAAAGTTCTTCTTGCTCATATACGTATCTCAGAGTATTTTCTCTTTTCCTCTAGCAGTTTTAGAGCTTATTTTAAGATCTGGAGTTGGGAGGTGGGTCAATCAGTAAAGTGCTGGGAAGACATTTTACACAGTTCTGATAGCTTGTCAGACCACCTTGATGGGGAGGCTGAAGAGCAGAAATGATGAATGAGCAAAACATCAACCGGCACTGCTGACTTGTGCATACTGCTTGCCAGGATCGTGAATATGAACTTCGGAGGGCAATGGGCCTCTTTATCTCCTATTTCTAAAATGTTTACATTGAATACATCTCCTCTTTCTGCCTTTCACTGTTATTTGTCTCTTTCATTGGCCTATTAAGATGAACAGCTAAGCATAGCCAGCTAAGGCCACCAGGACCAGGTGTTGACCCTGACTACGCCAATATAATCCCAGGTCCTGTTTTTGTGCAGCATCTTTCGCAAATTCTTTATCCAAGACTCAGATCAATTTTCACTTCTTTCTTTAAGTACTGCTGAGGGAAACCACACCTCTGGATTCTGGAATCTCTGAGAAGTTCCGTTTTCCGTTCTCACTGCTGCTTAGCCGTTTACAGATTCATTAACCAACAAGTGCCTGTGCATATTCTGTACCGGTCTGCACCAGGACTGCGTCCGAAACCTGAAGAGGCATAATCAAAGTATTCAGAGATAAACTGACTCCAACTCCTGGCTCATCTGCCTTCACAACATCCTCCCCTCCAATCTTCCCCCAGGGTCAGAAGCAACATCTCTGTGGAAGCCATGGCCTCCGTCTCCTGCTGCTGCTTGAAGCTCTGCACCTCTTCTCTAATGTCCTCTAATGTGTTATGCCATTAGGAATTCCCTCAGGCTGTGGACAGAATCAAGGTGTCATAAAAACCACTCTCTCTTTACTTTGTAAACACATGTGATGATCTCCTTTCACTCTCACTCCTGAACCAACCATTTACATTCCCAGAAGCAGCCTCTGGTTCCTAAGGCTTAACATAGCCTTGAGGGTTGAAAGTGCAGGTCAAGGGGGGCAGGGGGGGCATTCACACTAAGAGATTTGCTCTTTGCATATATCAATGCAAAGTGAAGAGAGAGAGTGGTTTTTATGACACCTTGATTCTGTTCATAGCCTGAGGGAATTCCTAATGGCGGAACACAGATTGAGGACATTAGAGAAGAGGTGTAGACCTTCAACCAGCAGGAGATGACGCCAGAGCTTCCACAGCCATAGCAATCCCAAACATGTAAATAGTAGAGGAAGGAGAATCAGATGTTCAAGGTCATCCTCAGGTACATAAAGAATTTGGAGCCAGTCTGGGCTACATAGGTAACGTGAAACCCTTTCTAAAAATAAAAACAATGAAATAAAATAAAATAAAATAAAAAATTATAAAAAGTGGCATGCTGGTAATTTTATGGTTGCCATAAAAATTAAAAGGTGTGCTATTTGGCTATCTGTAGACAAACATTAAGTAATATAACCACATGCATGTCTGTCTTAAAAGTTACACATATGAACAATTATGTGCCAGTCAAAAATAATAATAATAATAATAATAGTAATAAATTATTTAAAGAAAACAAAAAGGGAAAAAGAAAAATAGTGTTCCCAGGTGAGTGTGGCCCAGGGGCTACTGAGAACTCCCGTCTGTATCTCAGACGACCACGCTTCATCACATTCACCATGTTAGTCATGCGTGCTTGAAAGAGGAATACTCAGCATGCTCCCTCCCAGAGCATAGTTCTGCCTCCAGGATCAATAAAATGATTTAATCCATGGTGATTACGAGAATTTTCAGTTTCATCCATTTCTCCTAGTGAGTTACAGTGGTAAATTTGGGATATCTACTGAACTGACATACAGAATATCATCTGAGAGCATCTGTAAAGCAGGATTTCTGAGTAGGTCCATAAGATTGTTTCCAGAGGAGATTGGTGTAAGTTGATGGACTGAGTGGGGAAGACTCATACTCAGAAAGAGTAGGCACCCTCCCGTCAGCTAGACACTTAAAACAGATGGAAAATAGTCTCCTCCTTTGCACTCTCCTTCCCTCCTCTTCTTTGTTCTCCCTTTCTCTCTCTCTCTTTTTCTTTCTCTCCCTTCCCTGCCCTCTCTTTCTCCCCCTCTCTCAAAATGTGTCCTTAGATATTCTAACACCAAACTCTACATCTCTTGGGCTCCAGAGTTACACTAGTGGTCCCCAGAACAGGTACACCGTGGAAAAGAAAAATCATGCAGAATATTCTTCAAGTATTAGATATGGAAGAAGCTATTTATTCCCAGGTGATTCCAGGACCTGAAAAGGTTGGTTTCACAGCTGGCACTAAACAAACAACATTTTTTGAAAATATTATGACATACCCTTGAAGAATAATATAACCTGTTCTCTCCCGCCTCAGTCAAAATATTGGAGATGATGTTTATCATGTGGGTGAGGCTGTTGCACATTTGGGACAGGGAGTGTCTTGTCACGATAACTGACAAGAGAAAGAAGCAAATTTAAAATGGGAAACAAAAGAAACTAGAAGCTGGTTAAGCTATGATATGTCCCACTTTGCACTGGTCCTCTGAAGAAGAGATAGATTAAAACCCTAATGCAAGCTTGGTAGACTCGTGGGCCTTCGCTTAAGCAACAGCTCCAAACCTTCCCATCCATGCCTCTCAGGGAAGAGCTAGAAGCTTATCTCCACGGTTGTGAGGAGTAGATTCTTCCCCCTCCTCCTGGTTAAGGCTAGGCCAGAGTCACATCAGAATGAGGGACATGGGACCTGACAGAGGCCTCACTTGAGTATCATCACCTCTGGTCCCTCAAGAACCAAAAGACCGCCAGGGCAAAGAACTGTACTAGCTTCCCAAGGACAGTGAGGCCAACAAAGTGTAACAGATTTGCTGCCTCTGGATATGGGAAAGAACTACAACCACGACCTCCTTCCAAAGCTCAGGGATCTATTTTTGGAAGAGAGAGTGGAAAGGTTGTAAGAGACAAGGTTGTAGATGACTAGAAGGAAACTGTTTTCCGGACACAACAGGGCAGTTCCACGTAGGAATTCACAGCAATTGAGACAGCATGCACGAGACCTAAGCAGTCTCCAGGCAGACAAAACCCCAGCGTGGAGAGGGAAGGCAGGCAGGAAGTCCCACTCCTAGTTAAGGACCTATTAACAGTTAACAGCTTCTAAGAGAAGGATAGGCACTTAGCGTTACAGGGGTTGGACAACAGTGGAAGGCCACGCGTACAAGAGCAGGTAGGCAGCACCAACTGTACTTGACATGTTTAAAATAAAATTAAAAAGAGGGGCCTAGAGAGATGGCGCCAGGAGTTAAGAGCATAGCCTGCTCTTGTAGAGAACCCAGCTTGAGTTCCCAGGACCCACATGGTGGCTCGAAACCATCAGTAACTCTAATTTCAGGAGATTCGACACCCTCTTCTGATCTCCATAGGCACTGTGCACACATAAGGCACACCCACACTCACGCAGGCGAAACACTAGTACACTTAAGATAAGTAAATCTAAAAACATTTTAAATAAAATAAAAAGAAGACACAAAGTTGGGTGGGTAGGGAGGGAGAGTTTGCAGAGGGGTGAATATGATCAAAATACATTGTATGAAATTCTCAAAGAACTAATTTTAAAAATGAGAGGAAAACCAAAGAATATCCACTCGGTATTTGGTACCGATTTCCCATACTCCTTTAAAACTTTCTGGGGAAGGTTATTCTACTCAAAAAGACACTGCAGAGTCCCGAGGAAAAATATCGACTCCAAGTCTGAATAGCAAAGGTAAAGTTGGAGGGGTATGTGACACCCTGCTAGCCATCCTGGCCTTACGTGGGTGAACCCTCGGCAACACAAGCTGCCAGGGAGTCATACTGAAAGATATCTGAGATAGCACATAGTTGTAAGAGCAGCTTGCAATTGTACCTGTCTGCAACTTCTCGGCTGGCTCTGTTTGGCCAGCTTATAACGCTATTGACGTCTGACTGCAGGCTGCCTAACTAGGTGAGCCTTCTATCCATCCTACAGTGTCTAACATCACTTAGATATTTTTTAAATGCCTCCTCTGACTCTGTTTGCTCTGTTCTAGATTCGGCTAATGGATTCTTTTGGCACCCTTTTGCAGCCAATTTTGCAAAACTAGTTTGCCTTTGCTCAGGAGGAAAGACAATGGGCATTCCAGGTATCCACACAACTCTACTTTAAGTCAGCCATGGTTGCCCAGGGCGGTCCTCTGTTCTCATTCTCCACTAGTTTTCTGGTCCAATTATCCAGATGATGCTAGTTTGTGAAGATTAGGTTATTGTGTCATTGAGCAGAACATCAGCTCACTCATGTATGCGTGCAAGAATGGACCGTCAAGTCCAGTGAGATCCCGGGCTGCGGACTGTCCAAAAACAAGCCTGGAAACAAGCTGTGTGGAATAGACTTATGTGATTCCAGCGGCAGTGTTAGATTAAAACAACAAGAAAACTTCCCCATACTTACGGGATAAACGATGTGCAGGTATTTGTAGTGCCCATGTGTTACTGGTGGGCATTTGTTTCTTAGACCAGTGTCAATGCTCAATACATTGGCCAACTAAAAAAAAAGAAAATGCAGTGACACAAAATTTTCTCAAGAAAGGAGCACCTGAAAGTCAAGGATTTGAGTAGCTGGTGTCGGGAATGTTGTGCAGCTAGATGTCACCAGCCTAACAGATGGCATGAGGTGGGCTCTCTGGCAAGAATAGGGACAAAAAGATAACCACTACACTAGGAAATACTGATCTTGTTTCACAAAGATGACAGACAGGAATGCCTCTGGATATGCTCAGTTTTCCTCAAAAACATTTTAGCTGAAACAAAAGTAAAGGACACTTGAAGTCGCATTACAATAGAGGCTTTCCCCTAAAGCACAAGCCTTGCTTCATGGATAGTGTATTGATGACGATGCCAATAGCATCTTACAAAATGATGATGCTCACCTTTACAAATCCCTATGAAGCTTGCATTTTTACATACATATCTTAATTCTGATAGTGCTTTTCCTGGAACCTGTTAAACTCGAATTAATTCCTTGTCTGATCTTGTTCCTTCTAAAGGAAAGATGTTGATCATTGATTTGGTTACTGGTGAGAAAACAGCTGTTATTTTCCCTTGCACTAGTGTTCTTGGTTTTGGTGTGTCAGCCTCTAAAGTTGATGTGGACTCTGCTGACAAGTCAGATGAGTGCTCTCGAAGAGCACTACTACACAAAGATAAAACCCCTTCCAGCCTCAGGGCATATTAAAAAGGTGTGCGGGGGATGACATTATAATACCGTAAGAGCTAGTATTTTATTTCCTTTGTGGAGAAGGGAATAGTCCTTTCAGTTGTGTGTAAGGTAACTGTTAGTGGGTATTATTGCTTTATTTGGAGAACAAGTCGGATTGAGGAGATGTGCAGGAGTACCATGTTAAAGGGAAGACTTGTGATGCTTATTTGCGAAAGTCGACTTCACTGGATGAAGGGTCTCCAGATACTAGAAAAGCATTAATTATGCTTAAATCTAGTATGCATTGAGCCCATTCCTCTTCTCCTGGATGGAAACCCAGGTGTTTTGGTGTTTGGTTAGAAAAATTGCCCTGGCCCAGTATATAAGGATGTTTCTAAAGATCAGGATGCAATCCAATAGAGTGAGCAAGGAAGAATGTGAGCAGACACCATCCAATGGGTTGATGAATGAACAGAGCATCAAGGCACAGGAAATGCAGTTTTCCCTCCGTCTTACAGAGCTGGAGTCCTCTTCTGCTCTTGCACATCAGAATGCCAGGCGCTCTGGTCCCTGGACTTCAGGACTTAAGCCAGCAACTATTCAGTTCCTATATCTTTGACCTCAGGCAGAGGTTCCCATCAGCTTCTCTGGTTCTGAAGACACCCAGACATTGGCCGGATTGTAGCATCTCAGGATTACCAGAGCCCTGACGACTTCTCAGCTGTCATAATTACATCATCCAATTTCTCTAATAAATCTCTTCTACTATATTTATAAATAGTAATAGTCTATTGATCATGTCCTTCTGGGGAATCCCAGATAATACATGAGATATGAAAGACATTGCGTTGGAAATGTGAGCAGTGGCTTGCCATTGAAAATTCCTGATATGATCTGCAAAGGAGAATTTTCTGTGGGAACTTGAAGACTTACATCCTCAGAAGTGATTTGTAGCAATTATGTGGAAACATTCCACTTCTATCTACAGTGATGACACATTTCAAGAAATATGGGTGGGTCCTTCTAGCAGTATATGTGAAGATCCTGTTCTCCAGTGGGGGTTGAGGGAGACCAAATGCCTATAAAAGAGGATCAAAGAGGGACAACACTGTGGTTCCTCCAGATGTGAGGCAGCTGTCTAAGGCGAAGATCACTGAGAACTGGCAGATAAATGAGTGGATGTGTCTCTTGCCATATACTCTCTTGGAAATAAGCAACTTAGCCTGAGGAATCAAAGGCAGAAAAAGCAACAGCACAGCGGGCAAGGCTCCATCCAGGAATAGGACGACGCTTCCTTTCCAAAGACTGTGAGTTGGACTGCCCTTCCCGTGGCTTCTGATGTCCCCAGGGACATCGAAAGAGTGAAGTTAGCAGAAGAGATTACTCCTTCTGCCTCCTTCTGTCTTCCCTTCCTAAACTTCTGTTTCATTGGTTCCAACCACTCTTTTTTGAGCAGTAGAAATACAGCCCCAAAGTGCTAGTATTTTTATCTTTTTTTTTAATTTTCTAAGAGACAAAACTTTAATAGTAGAGGCAAAACAGTGTGAAATGCATAGTGGATATTAAGGCAATTTACAATAGGTTGTCTAAGGTAAGACATTTCTTAGCATAATACATTGAAAAATTGTATATCTCATATTATTCCATAGGCTTAAAGTTTCTATGATAAGCAGATTTGGAAATAATGATTATAAAATGCGGAATACAATTAATATAATCAAGGGCAGAAATGGAATGCATTGACTTCATGTTCAAGACCCATTTTGGCCAGATATAAAAAAAAGAATATTTGTATCTGACAAAAAGAGTATGTACAGACACATTCTAATTGGGTTTTGTATCTTTTTCATAATGATTGGTCAGGACTAATTAGCATATCAACCAACTTGTCATTTAGCTGTGTGCCAAGATGGAAACAAAAGCCAAGGGGGTAGGATCCTAACCTTTAGCTCTGCCTTAAATATTCATAGTACTGTAGACAAATGGCTTGTCTGAGCTTGATCCGGGATTTTTTAATTTAAATAGTTTGTCATAAATTGATGCGAATAGAACAAACACAAATTTTATATTCAGAAAAATGCTAATTATATTCATAATACTCACGTGCTATTGTGAGTAATATCTTCGCTGTACTGATTTTGTCTTCCCAGTGTACACACAATTCTTGGGAAGATTCAAATTTTATTTGAATAATGAACTAATCCTGTGAAATCAAAATTCCAGAGGGATATGACATTAAAATATGGGAAACAGCAGGAACTAGAGAAAATGAAATAATATTGCATAAAACTAGGTAGGAAGCCACTAATAACTGAACAGGAATTTAACAGATGCACCTCTCCTCCTAACTATTACATTTTTGCTGTATTTTTTTATACAATGGAAATTTCCAAGTTCTCACCAAAGTGTGTACTCCCATCTACCGAGCATGAACTGCTTCCCACATGCAACAGAAGCAATTATGTCTCATAACCTGATACAATTTACTGGTTCTATTTCATAGACCGCAAGTGAGGTAACAGAACTTTTGTAACGAGAAAAGGAGTTTTGAAAAGATAGCCTCTGTTTCTTTGTAAGAGTGGCAAGCAAGAAGATTCTAAACTGTTCAGCAGAAGATTAGATGATCGAAAATCCTATAGCCATTAACACTCACTAATTCATTCACTAAATATTTCCTGGAATCCTCCATAGGAATAGAAATATATTTATAATATTTTTTACTGAAAATTAGGTGGCACGCTATGCAGCATATAAAAGTTTTATGGATACCTATGCACACATGCACACCTGAGCATATTCATAAAATAACAGTCTAAACCCAATTTCTTCTTGGTGGGACATGTAATTTTGTTCTTTTATTTTAGTTACCTACTTCATAATTTTTGCAAAATTATCAAGCAAGAGTTAATTGTAGGATAGAAAACAAAGGAATAAACAAAATTCCTGAGTTCATGTAACAGTTCAAAGCTATCATAGATGACTACGAACAGGTGACATTCTGGATAGTAAATGGACATGAAATCTTAAATAGTATTGTTTTATTTATTATGAGATCAAGTGAATTATAAACACCATTTTGAAATAAATACTGAGTCTGCATTTTTAAAACAGAAGGGATGGATTGTATGCAGTTGTTTTGAACATGGAGGGACTTAAAATATAAATGTGTCTCCTTCATTGATTCTTACCAAGTGGGGAAAGAACACCGGAGGGAGATGGGCATTTAAACAGTGTGAGTTGTTGTCCGAAGTGCAAGGCTTCCCAGTCAAGCTGTCTTAGAGGGCGTGGCTTCCCTGACTGCTTACGTAGGATTTCCATTTCTTCTTCAGATGTAGACTGGAAGCTGCCTGGGAGAATGGGTTTCTCAGAGACCACATCACGCTGCATGCATAGGTGGCCACAGTTCACTTTATAGCCTTTCAGGACAGAAGAAAGAGCTTCAGAGAGGGGGCACAGTCCCGGTCTTGCTTCTCCTATCATAGGTGCCAGAGTCTGCGTGTCGGCCTCCAGCAGGGCCAGTTCCCCTCCGCAGGAATCATGATCACAGTGGAAAGGGCAGAAAAACAAGAAGTAAAACCCCTCGGATATATCCCAAGAGGGAGCAAAGCTGGAACCCCACTTCCATCAAACCAAGATTGAGATAAAGAGGACTTAGTCTTAAAAGAATGGAGTACATTTCTCTGTCATTGAGTTCCAGTCTGTCCCTTGGCACTAAAACGCAGACCCCACAGAGAATGTGATGTCCCCACCTCATGCTTAACTATCTAATTGTAACAGGATACAGAAAGAAAAAAAACGATAACTAGAATTAATTCCTAAATGTTGAAGTGACAACCGGGGGTAAATGAGAGCAGCACAAATGCACTTAAAATGGCTAAATTCATTCACAGTAGCCAAGTTACAGAGTCAGCCCTCTCGTGGGATGGATGGATGGATGGATGGATGGATGGATGGATGGATGGATGGATGGATGGATAAAGGTGCTAGACAGCATTATTCAGTCACAAAGAACAGCAAATCAGGTAATTTGTCCACAAATTGATGGAAATTAAGATCATCATCTTAAGTTAATAATCCAGATTCAAACAGGTATTGCATGCTTTCTCTCAGAAAATCCAGAAGATAAACAGACACAGAGGCAGTAGGGCAACTGTTAGGAAAGAGGCCAGTGATCCAGAAGAGAGCGGAGAAATAAAAAAACAACAGGCAATAGGGCCAAATATGAGCAAAGCATGCTCTATGCATATGCAAAATGTCACAATCTCATCGTTCTTATAATTACTATATGCTAATTAAAGAATTTCAAAGAGGAGGCAAAAGGTAGCCATTTCTCTCAGACACCATTTGACACCATTTCTCTCAGAACTAAGTCTTGCTGATACACTTGGATCCACAGGGAAAGAGAAGGCATTCTGAAAAACAGAGTAAATAAAGAAACACCAAACTAGGGAGGTCAGCATATGCTGTGCAGTGCAAGGGTGACGTCCAAAAGGAAGAGGTGAACAGAGACAGACGAGATGGGTAGAGCCTGGTTCCTGAAGAGCTCTGAAAGCCAGACTAGTGAATTCTGCTGTAACTGATTTCTTACGCTTGTAACTAAACTCTGGCTCCTTATTTTGTAACTGAGATCTCCCTCCTGGTCCTCCTGCCCTGCTTGTAACAGAAATCTTTACCTTCTCTCTTCACTTCACTTGTAACTGAAAGTCATTCTTCTGCCCCGAAAGCTGTTCTCTTGCCCTCTGCTGGAGCACCGCTTGTGAAAGTTGCTGTAACAGATTCTTGTTCTCTTGCCCCAATTGCTACTGTGACAAATTCCCATCTTGTAACTTTTTAAATCCTCCAGCTCTAAAAAGACTAGAAAGGAGAGAGAAAAATGGGAAGAAAACTTCACAGCCCTTTTCTGGCTGTCTTTATCTGTCTAAACCAGGAGAACTAACTTCTATCATCTTCTATCCCCTAACTCAACCATGTCACTAACTCCACCATGCTACTGTCAGCTCCAACTGTCAACACTCTCCTTTATAGGGCTCCTCAGCTGTTCCCAGAAGTCCAAGAAGCATGTAACCATAAGGAAGGCTGCACAATACAAAAGACTTCTTGGCAAAGCTTCCTACAACACTGATCCAATTTTTAAAACTTATTATTATTGGGCAAATGTCACAGCCCTGTGTGGAGGTCAGATGACAACTTTGTGGAGCCAGCTTTTTCATCCCACTGTTAAATGGGTTCCAAGGACAGAGTTCAGGTCACCGGCTTGTCTGGAGAGCTCTTCATTCACCTTTGGGAGTCATCTCGCCAGTCCAGACCCTGATTAAATAAGAAATAAATATACTTTTTCTACCATTATTCCTCATTTTATCAAACCTACGACCACCCTTCAAAATATTCCACCTCACCTCACCAAGCGTTGAGACAAGAGGCATACTTAATCTGAATCAGTGAGATATAAATTGATCTTTCATTTTCTGTTGACTTGAGACTAACTGCGTTACCCCCCGAGTAAGAAAGTAGTCATACCATGCCATTTCAATTATTTACATAAAATCTTTTAAGACAAAATTTAATGCAAAAAAACCTTGGTTGTTTCTGTTTTTTAAGATGTTTTCAGTGATCTGTAACTACGTGCAATTCTGTTTTGTTTAAATTAGAAAACTATTATGATTAGAATAAAATGATCAAACAATCTGGTGATAGAGGAGTGTGTGTGTGTGTGTGTGTGTGTGTGTGTGTGTATGGTGAGTGTGTGTGTGCGTGCGTGCGTGCTTCTGTGTTCCAAATCAGACAATAGAAGCCACGGTAATCAAAATCAAAGTTCTATCAAAACAAATGGCAAAGTTGCTAAAACTAATGGGAGAACTGACTTAGCAATAAACCTTGATTTTGTTCCTCAAGCAAAACACAGAGAACTCTTGTTTACTCAGAGACCATGGAAGTAAAACAGATTGCTATCATTGGTGCTGGTGTCAGCGGATTGGGTGCCATTAAAAGCTGCTTGGAGGAGGGACTTGAGCCTACATGTTTTGAAAAGACTAATGACATTGGAGGGCTGTGGAGATATGAGGTAATTTTATAAATTTTATTCTCATAAAGTATGATGTTATCTGTGCATGAGAGATATGTTCTAACAGGAATTAGGATACATACATTATAAATAATTTAACTATTCTTTACAAAGTAGCATTATCTTCTATGCAGATAATCTTGAAACTTCTCAAGTCCATGAAGAATCTTACTCCATTTTCTGTTAGCTTTCTCATCATTATGACAACATACCCAAGGAAAGTGACATAAAAGAGCACAAATTTATTTTGGCTCATGGTGTCTTATGTTTCAGTCCATCAGGGCAGGGAGGGGATGACTGAGGCAATCAGCTCACATCACACACACACACACACACACACACACCTACCCACACAAAAAACACTCCTCCAACAAGAAATCAAATAGAATGCCTGCACTGTTGGGCTTTTTCCTTTTTTTATCTTCCTTCCAATCAGGCCCCTGGCCTATTAAATAGTCCCACTCATATGCACAGTAGTCTTCTCCCTGGGTAAACCCCTCCAGACGTGCCTTCACAGACAAAACTAGAAGTGTGCTTTATTGATTCTTTGGGTTCTTCCCAATCCAGTCAAACTGACAGGTTCATGTCATCCGCTGCAGGTTTCTCACCCTCAATCCCTTTCTATTAGTTTTATTTTGTTTCTTTGTTGTGTTTTCAGTATTTATTATCTTGCTTTTAGAATGGCTGAATTACTGGTGTCACTTTGGGTATGTCATCATAAAAACTCTAAGAGCTTCCTTCTAAAAGACTCTAATGCTTTTATACAATTGAACAGTAATAATGTAAATAAAATAAAATATAAACTCAATAAATATAAACTCAACATCATAGCTTTCATCATGCCTAAACTCAATGTGCACTGTTTTCTGAGTTTCTGGAAGCCAAAGATAGGTTTGTTTCCTTTAGGAGACACCAGAAAGTGGAAGGCCTGGGATATACAAATCCTTGACCTGCAATACATCCAAGGAGATGACAGCCTTCAGTGACTACCCCATCCCTGACCATTACCCCAACTACATGCACAACTCCAAAATGATGGAGTATCTCAGGATGTACGCCAGGCACTTCGGGCTCATAAAACACATCCAGTTCCAGGTAAGGAGTGAAACCTCCGCCCACCGCCTGCACATTGGTCAAGTTAATATTGGCAGAGCAAAAGCCATATGGGCACAGTTTCAATCTCTCCCCATTCTCATGACTAGTGAAGATATGTCTCGAATTAACTTTTTCCTCAGTATAAAAGTCTTGTTTTGGGGGTTGAATTTTATTAAAAGCAAAATGTGAGATGTAGAGAAACTTTTAGTGTATTATTTTCCCAACATACTCCAATCTTTGAGAAGTAATACTTCTATTGATTTTTGTATTAAAATCCTAAAGAACCTGGAGCTCTGAGCAGTAGTAACAATCTGCTTTATTTATCGAAATGGAATTTCCAGGCTAATAAAAATTATTAAGGTGTGGAGCGTGTTCTAAGATTAGCCGTTCCCTTCCGTTCCTTGTTTCCTAGACAAAGGTGTGCCTGGTGAGGAAGCGCCCTGATTTTTCATCCTCTGGCCAGTGGGATGTTGTGGTGGAAGTTGAAGGAAAGCAGAAAACCTGTCTCTTTGATGGGGTCATGGTCTGCAGCGGGCACTACACTGAGAAGTATCTGCCCTTACAGGATTTTGCAGGTATTTAGCCAAATGGAATACAAGGAAAACCCTGATTTTACAAGAATTGTGTTCCCTATTCTATCCCAGACATTGACAGATGAGTTTATATGTCACAGAAGGGTTACAAAGGGAAGTCAATTCCTTAACAGTCAGGAAAGATTACAGAAGCAACAATGAGACTGGAAACTAGAGCTTGGAGCAAACAAAGCCCGGAGAGGAGCCCTTCTGGATAAGAACCCATGTGAGATATTGATCTCAGAGAATGACATGTGCTTGGCGTGGTTGGCAGAGAGGAGTATGGAAAGGCTATGAAAAACCACTAAGGAGGGAGAGCAAGAGTGATAGTGTCTGTCTGTCTGTCTGTGTGGAGCAAATTAGATCGTTCATATGTCAGTACGATGGAAGACAAATTGACAGGAGGCAAAGCAGAGCCATTAGTAAGGAGAGGAGGAAGATGGTAACAAGGACCAAAACAGGAGGATGAAACTGGAGACATTTCAGAGGCCGTACCACCATTGAATTATACAAACTACCGTGAAAAATAGACTCTATGTCAATATTACTTAATATTTTTAGATATAATTTTGTCTTAAAGACATCTTAAAATTCTATTTTCAATTTTTTTAAAGCAGTGAAAGAGAGAGAGAAGGAACCTAAAAGTGGGTAAGAACAGGGAGAGTCTGGAAGGAGTTGGGGAGGGAAAACATGATCAGAAGAAGTAAATAAGATATTCTAATATTCAAGCTTTGCATGCTTTAATAGACTAGCTAACGGCCATGCATTATTATTGAATACTGCAAATACAACTGTCACCGTGGCTGGAGAGACAATTCAGTGCTCCAGAGCATCCGCTGCTCTTCCAGAGTACCTGGGTTCAATTCTCGCCACACAGAGCATCTTACAATTGTCTATAATTCCATTTCCAGGGAATGAATACCCTCTTCTGGCTTCCACAGCAATGCACACACATGATACGGAGACATGATTGCAAGGCAAAACACCCATACACATAAAATAAAAATAAATGAATCATTTTCTAATTTTTCTTTTATTGAAAATATTTTTTCTCACACAATACATCCTGATTACGATTTCGCCTTCCTCTACTCCTCCCAGTCCTCCCACCGCCTCTCTCACCGTATCTCTGTCTCTCATCAGAAAACAAACTTCTAAGAGATATAATAGAATATAACGAGATAAAACAAAAACTAACTGAAATTGAACAAAACAAACAAACAGAAGGAAAAGAGCCCAAGAGAAAATACAAGAAACGGAGACTCACACTCAGGAATCCCATAAAATGCTAAGCTGGAAGCCATAATATACAGAAAAGGATTGCCATACCGGCCATTTCTTAAATTCTTAAAGAAATACATCTGACATAAACTGAGATATAATTTGATGTAAAATTAACATTTGACTTCAGAGACAGAGTAAAATGTATAAAATAGCTCATCGATACCTTTGTATGTTGATTATACATTATTTTAGATTATGTTTGGATAAGAAATGTCATTGAAATTGGGGCTGGAGAGACGGCTCAGCAGTGAAGACTGCTTACTGCTTTTCTAGAGGGACCCAAGTTTGGTTCCCAGAACCCATGTTATGTGCTTCATAACTGTCTTTAACTCCAACTCTTGGGGATCTAATACAATGTCTGAGCTGCCCAGAGAGTTGCATTCATGTGCATATATCTACATGGACACACAAAAAAATACTAAAAAATAAAATCTAAAATAAATCAGAGAAAGTATCATTTTTACCTATTTTTATATGACTGTTAACTTCCATGTACTTGGATTTTGATCCTTGCCACAGAGTTGCTGCTAATCTGACTTTATAATATTGGCAATAAATGGCCAGAGAAGGAGTTTAAGTAACATGAATTTAAAGTTTAGGAATGAAATTTGCCAAGAGTATTTTCCACTTCTGTTTGTGACTTGGGGGGCTGGACTCTTCCTTCACAGGAATCACCAAGTTTCGAGGGAGGTATCTCCACAGCTGGGAGTACAAGCACCCAGACAACTTTGCGGGGAAGAGAGTGGTCGTGATTGGCATTGGGAATTCTGGAGCAGATGTGGCAGGCGAGATCAGTCGTGTTGCTGACCAGGTTTGGTGTCGTTCCCTGATTCTGCTCCTGGGTATAGCCTTGATACCTGCGGAGAACGTGTGAGCCTAGATTCCCCTGGCTTTAGTCTTGGTGTTGTAAACTGAGCAAGGCAATTACGATTTTTCTTCTGGGTATATATGAAGGAAATAATAGAAACACACCTAGATAATGGTATTCTTCTACATAATGAATGAGTTGTGAAAGATAGCAAACTAGAGTCAATTACCGTGGAGTTATCTTCATGTGGCTACACCAAGAAGATAAATGTTAAAACTGAAATTCAATCCACAGAAACACCGAGTGTGCACAGTGGACGTGGTTTTACAGGGAACAGTCCGCACAGGCATGAGTGAAGGTGCTCTGCTGCTTTATGAGTGAAAGCTAAGCGCAGAGCAGTAGGTCCACGCAATCTCACGAATTAAGAGTATAAAGAGCAAGAAAGGACAAGCAGCCCTCTGCTGTGAATGCTGCTACTTCTGGAGAGCACGGAAGGCCACTTTCTGTCATTCAAAATTAGCCTTTGATTTTAATTCAGGGTATCCACCAAGAACACATGAGATTTCAGACACCAGATGCTTTCTGTCAGCATAGTTTATAATCAGCCATTCTGTGAGCTACTAACTCAAAACAGGCTTTGTGTATGGATTATGATCCATGATCAGAAACCTCTGTGACTATGACCTTGCCAGATTGTGGTTAGGTCTCCATTCAAAAGCTGCACCCTTCTTCAAGGTCTCAGTTAAATGACTCAAAACAGAGAGTAGACCTAATCCTCATAGGTGCACTCTGAGTTTTGTGGCTTTATACCATTTATGTGAAATGAGAACATTTGCAGTGTGAATTTTCCCAGTTCACGTTTGCTGTAACTCTATCCTTTGTATTCAGCTATTTCTCCATCCTTGTGGATGATAGAATTACACAGCACCCTGGAAACATAGAGGTGACCCTGTAACTCCCAGTATAATAACTTACTTGGGATAGAATCTTCACACTCTGGGACCTAACACATTTCAGACATCTGGCACAGTGAGGGGGAAGAAAGGTCAGAGACAAGCAAAGAGTGAATTGAAGAGGTGCTGAGTTGCTGGGCCGGGTCACAGAGTAAGCAGAGAAGAGAAGCAGAAGGTGGAGTGACACGAGCAGTTAATTCCTCCTCCTTGGCAGTTAAAGGCAACACTATGAGAATTGTAAATCGGTATGGTTAGAAGCAAAAGGCTTACTGAGTGACCGCTCCTCTGCGGCAGGTTTTCCTCAGCACAAGACGAGGGGCGTGGATCTGGAACCGAGTTTGGGATAATGGGAATCCCTTGGACACCTCACTCTTCACCCGTTATAACAGAGCCATCCAAAGGTTCTATCCCACGTTCTTGATCAACAGATGGGCAGAGAATAAATTAAACGCAAGGTTTAACCATGCCAATTACGGACTGCAGGCTAAACACAGGTAAGATCTAGACAGAATTTAAGACAAGCAAATATCTTTTTAAACTACTATGCCAGGAATGAAGAGATAGCTGAGCAGTCAGTAACACTTATTGCTCTTGCAGAGGACCCAAATTCAGCTCCAAGCACCCACATCTAGAGGCTCACAACTGCCTCCAGGTCCAGGGAATCCAATGCCCTCTTGTGGCCTCCAAGGACACTGCACCCACATCCACAGACACAGACACACACATACATAATTTGAAACAAACTGTTATTTTTTTAAACAACTACTATGCTAGTCAATGAATGTGTGAGGTAGGTGTGTGGAATAAGAACTGAAGGGTGGCATTCCAAGTCTTGATAATATTTATTTTAATTGGAAATAATCAAGTCATTTCCTGCCAACTAGGCGTTCTGCCATTCTCCTAAGCTACAAAAGCATGCATGTGGAGTACACATCGGTGCTGAAGCCTTAAATCCAACACTAGTCTTAGTCACCCTGTCTCACTGCATGAGCCTCACACCACTTACCTCTCCCAATATCACCTGTCATATGCTTTCCATTCATCTTCTAGATTTAAATTCATGGTTCCACAGTAACCTTCAAGCTGCTGTCGGCTAGGACAATTTCACCATCCATAGCTCTGACCACCCCACACTCATGCAGTGCAGGCACACCTGAGTTCAGCCATTCTGTTCGACTCTCCCGTCATCCACCTGCCCCTCCACACCCACCACCACACGAAATCTTACTTACCAGAGCTACAGTGGCTTCAGACAACGCCTGTGGACCCGTTCTCTCACCGCAAACTTCTCTCTCCTCATACCCACCCCACCCAACCCTGTTTTCTGATATTATCTAGTCTTTGCATCCTCTTACCCTTTACTGGTTCTTCCAAATCCATAGCTAATCAACCTTCTATTTCATTTATCAGCACTTTACCCCACCTGGCACCTACACCTTGGAGTCATCCATATTGTTTTTCTTGGTCCTCTTCCTTTCTCATACTACATAGATTTCTATGTTTAAAAAAAGCTAAGTAGCTAGGCGGTGGTGGCGCATGCCTTTAATTCCAGCACTCCGGAGACAGAGGCAGGTAAATCTCTGTAAGTTTGAGGCTAGCCTGGTCTACAAGTGAGTTTATGTCAATTTATGTCAATCTTTACACGGTCCTAAGCACAAATGCTTAAGTTAACATTGAAGAACTTTACCTCTGGTAAAACATCCCAGTATCTACCTACAGTGTTATCTGACTTGATTAATGAAGTCTAACTTGCTTGTTATGCCATTAATACCATCTTACAAATTTGGAAACTGAGAACAAACTGTTTCATGACCTGTCCAGAAATTCACAATGAGTAAAAGTAGAGTAATTATAAAGCCCATTCTGACTCCAAAATCAAGATCTTCATTAGTAAACACCATCGTGTGACCAGGGAGGGTACTAAGTAATATTAAAATTATTGAAATATTGTCATGTTTTTCTAAACACTAACAATCTCCACTTCTTTATGAAGAAAAATAAATTCATTCTCGTTCTTTACTACGATGCTGCCTGACACGCAGGTTTCTCAGCCATCAGTCCATCTTCAGCGACGACCTGCCAAATCGCATCATTACTGGGAAAGTGCTGGTGAAGACAAATGTGAAGGAGTTCACCTCAACAACCGCCGTCTTTGAGGATGGTACTGAGGAGACAGTAGACGTTGTTGTCTTTGCCACGGGCTACACCTTCTCTTTCCCATTCTTGGATGACAGCTCTGAAATTCTGGACAGCCAGCACACAATGTTTAAGTTTGTCTTCCCTCCTCAGTTAGAGAAGCCGACACTAGCTTTCATTGGCATCCTCCAGCCAGTGGGGGCCACCATCCCCACATCGGAGCTGCAGAGCCGATGGGTGGTACGTGTGTTCACAGGTATGATGGTCTTCACAGGAGCAACTGTGCTCCTGACCACACACTCTGATGATAAGGGCGCCCAGTTTTCCCTTCTATCTGATGGTCCCTATTCTGCCGAAGCCAGAGGTGTAGCTCAGGGCAGAACGCTCACCCCGCATGCTCATTTCAGGCATGCTCATGATTCTAGTTCTGGTTGGTCCTCAGTTTGAAACAATGAAAGCCCTCAGCTAACTTGGGGTTCTATTGTTAGGGTGGCTAATAGCCCTGTTCTTTAGGAAAAGGGGACATGGAGAGGGGAGTTACAATCTATCTTTTATGGGAGTGTCCCTTTAACCTAAGGAACAACTCAGTTGCCCATCCAGTGAGCAACTCATTGCTCAAGAGGGAAACTTATTCATAGTGGCAGACGACTTTGTGGCATTTTAATTTTATTTTCTTTTATTGCATGTATGTGTGTGAGCCTGAGTGTATGTGTGTGTAACAGGTGCATGCAGGTGCCCACAGAGCCCAAAGGTGTGTTCTTAGAACCCCTGGTACTGGAATTAGATAGTTACAAGTTGGCTAATGTAGATACTGGGAACTGAACGTGGGTCTTCTGAAAGAGAAGCAAGTGTTCTTTTTTTTGGGGGGGGGGGGTGCTCAAGACAGGGTTTCTCTGTTGTAACTCTGATTGTCGTGGAACTCACTCTGTAGACCAGGCTGACCTCAGACTCACAGAGATCCAACTGCCTCTGCCTCTGGAGTGCTGGGATTAAAGGTGTGTGTCACCACCACCTGGAGGAGCAAGTGTTCTTAACTGCTGAGCCAACTCTGCATTTCCCCTTATGGCTTTTACTTGCCTACTGTCAGTTTATATCTTCCCACCTTCACTGTGACAGCACAAGCCCAAGTCTCTTTTCTCTCTGCCGTCCTGCCATAGGGAAACTTGATGCTTTGTAAGCTAATTTAAAAAGGTTTAAGGTAATAAATATGTTAATTATTCTGAGCTCATTATTACCACATATATACATGAATCAAACTCTCATACTGCAATTCATAAATATATGCAAATATTATGTATTGATCAGAAAGCCATATTAACATAAGTGTCATGAATTTTGAACATAGATTTAAACAAACAAAAAAAAAACTTAAAAACCTATTTTTCTTGAGAGAAAACTGACTTCCCTTGCTGACAGCCTTAAGCAGGACAGGAAGAGAATGGTCTTCAAGGGAGTTTTCTATACGTGGCTTTGATTATGTGCTCCCCTGAGATCCCAAGGTCATAACTAGTCTATCGCAAAGCCATTCTTTTGGTTTACATATCTAACCCTTCTGACAGTCCTCCAAAGCCTATCTTGTTTTCTCAGGACTGAAAAAGTTACCCTCACGGAGTGACATGATGGCGGACATCAATAAAAGGAAACGGAAAATGGAAAGAGAGTAAGGAGCCTGTGGGGCGGGGGGGTGCTGCTGCTGCTGCTGTTACAGTCAAGGAGACCTGTTCAGGGGGAACTACTAGATTTTTCTCTTCATACGGTTTATGCCTGACTGTGATCTGACACGATCTGACATGACTATGATTTGTGTTCAATGACACAAATGGTGCATGCGTAAAACTGCCCGGCAGATAGACCACGCATTTCCTCACTGACCGAGCCACCCCAGAACGACTAGTCCATGCAACCAACAGTCTCCAAACAGACCATGAAGAGACCAGAGGTAGCAGTCATTTACTCCATGGAAGGACTATGGTCGGAAAGAAATGACTAAATTCAGAATCTAGGGGAAAGACAAACATTTTAGAAGAGTGGCTAGAAGCTAGATACAGTTATTTTGATTTGTTTAGTAGCTATCTGGGTACATCCCTCAAAAGCACCCCTAGGGAAACTTCAGAAGAAGCAATAAAATATTCTTATCACAACTTCATAACTTTAAGAAATGTTCCTGTTTTACTACTTGGTTTTCTTTTTCAAGAAACTACCTTTATTATATATCACTTCCTGATGTTATGAATTTAATTTTTTGCCTTAATTAATGAGTTATTGCTGCTCTCCATGACCTGTTTTGTGCTCCTGACCTTCTCATTTAGCTAGATGACTCATTCACATTTTACAATATTTTGAAAAATACTCATTGGCGTCTTCCAGACATTTTGGAAAGTTTTGATAGTTTATAAATCGTCTATAATTTTGGTTTTGTTTCTCTTTTGCTCAAGAAAAATTTAGCCAAGAACTTCTAAATTTCCAAGCTCATGGAACAAGTCATTATTGCCTAAGAATACCCCAGGGCATAATTTGTATCCAGAAATTAATACGTGACAAGGTAGTTTGTGTAGCTTGCAAACATGAAACAGACATTGCAGGGGATCGCAGTGATCTGACTCGTAGCTCCTGCCTACCACATTTATATAATGGAACTAGAATCAGGGTCTATGTCCGGAAAAAGGAGACATATATCTCCAAGAATTAGTCTACCATTCATTCAATTTCTATGCTTATGTCACTCTAATGGGCCCTTCTGGAAGCTTGAAGATGCCAATAATATGACTTATCCTTAAAACCTGCAGTGAAGCATGTGGACAAAATGAAGATGGTTTGTGAGAAGGAGATAATAAACGTGTTACAAAGCAGAAACTAAGCCCACTGGAAACTCAGAGGTGTTCTCTCACACAGGCATTTGAGTGTTTTCTTCTTGTTCCAGGTTTGTGAAAAGCCCCAGAGGCATACATCGCGTGCAGTACATCGACTACATGGATGAAATTGCCTCAGAGTTAGGTGTCAAACCCAACCTGCTCTCTCTCTTCCTCTGGGATGCAAAGCTGGCCATGGAAATTTTTTGGGGACCCTGCACCCCATACCAGTATCGTCTACAGGGGCCAGGGAAATGGGCTGGGGCTCGGGAAGCCATCCTATCTCAGAAGGACCGGATCCTGAAACCCCTGAGAACCCGGGTGATCAAAAACTGTGAGACATCAGCCTCTGCTCTATTTTGGGTCAGATGTATGTGTGCTGTTGTTTTCCTCTTTGTTCCTGTGTTAGTTTTCATGCAAGTGATATATCACTGAACTCACACTAACAGAGAGGGGTAAGCACCGGAGAGAAGCAGTCACTGTTATTTTACACGCATGCCCCAGCACCAAGGGAGGATGTGGGAAAAGATGCTCATTAGACTGACTAGGGCACGTATGAACATTTAAATGAAAACAAAGCCGCTCTACTATGAATCTCCCAAGAGCTTTATATGTGGGGGTTTGAAAATGCATAGCTTATTTCTTTTTTATTCCAGAGGTGAGAGGACATGCCTTATAAGTTTTCCCAAAACATGATTATAGGTAGAATAATAAGTGGGATTCAATAAATAAGCAATGGTACAGGAAAGGTTAATCCAGGCATAATGCTAAAAAGTGCATTATATGGCCTCAGAATCTCTCCCACAGGTGTGGAAAATGAATCTTTTCAATGGAACTGTAACTCATCACACAATGCTTGAAACTCAGTCCATCAGTTTGTACACATTTTTTCAACAATAAGGAGTCCAACATCTTGTGCTCTTACAAGGAATGATATTTTGAATGTGATTGTGAAAAATCAGGAAAATAAAGAGAGTAAAACATTCTCAAGATTTTTCACTGATAGTCTAGAGGAAAATCAGTGTCCTCAAATAATATAAGTATCAGTAAATCTTTCTGTAATAGTGAAACTAAGGAGACATAGACCACTGCAGTGCTTACATGGGGTGGACTGTTCAGGACACCTGGGGAAGTCTCAATGTGCACTGTTTTATGCGATCTTACTGGATTAATGACTGTGTTCGTGGGTGCTAAGATTATAGATAATGATCCTCATGTGGAAGATTCTTGTGCAGAAGGAGTTGGCTATGATGATACTGCTGATTGATTTGCAAAAAGTTCTTGTGGGGGTCTGGAAGGGAAGTAAAAGAGGAAATATGTGGCGATTCTAGAGCAAAAGTTATAAAATGTTAAAAAAAGAGGTCATAAAAATGTTCATTGTATTATTCCTTCAGCTCTTTTGTAAGTTGGAGAATTTCAAAATAAAAGGAATTTCAAAATAAAGACATACTCATGTGATGATTTATCTGCGTGCCACAGGTAGACCACAATTTGATGTTCATGTTTTTATTAAACAAGCCGTAAGAAGGAAACATAGGCAATTAAGTCATGAGGTTCATGAGACATCATGTTTAATTAAAGTGTCTTGGAGACACGTGTAGCCTAGTGGGTAACACACATCCATTGTGATCTGATTTCCCATCTCACAGTGAATGTAATTATGATCGGGGTTTTTAGGATAGAGGGCCAATATGTTCACATTCTTCAAAATATTTTTTCAATCAACATATATCTTAATAAACATAAAAAGTATAGTTTCAGAGACTCTCTGGAGTAAAGGGACTTGCAAACCTAGGGTTGTTGTTTTTATTGTAGGTCTCTCTACTCAATATATAACAGACTGGGGCTCCAGCTCTTTTGAGGAATTGTGAGGGAGACTGAACAACTCTGTAAGGGAGTAACATCTTGTACCAAAGATCTGAGCCCCAAGAAGATTCACTCTGGGGACAGGACAGTTTTTAATAAATTACGTTAAGTCTGCTCCAAACAGGGAAGTGTTTGATTGAAGACCCGGAGCTGCACACACTTCAGCAAAGCCAGAAGAGTTCTAATGTGAAAAATAATTCAGGGCAAGGTTTCTATATCCTCGCTCCTCTCTGCACTCCCTGTTAGTATTTAAACTGTGAGATATACCCCCAACATTTTATAACCTATTTCAAAATACTGCAATTTGCAAAAGTGAAAAGTTAAACTTCCATCAAACATTCTAAGTTTATGTATGGTTTAGAACAGAAAGGCTTCCCCATTTTTTCCTCGCAATAACCAGTTAACGGGATGATTTGTCTAGTTAGTACCTCCAGAGCACAAAACTCTAAAAACACGTTGCTTCTTTTAAAAAAAAGTATATGTGTGTGTGTGTGTGTGTGTGGTGTATGTGTGTATATACATATATATACATATATAAATGTATACATATATACATATATAAATGTGTGTGTGTGTATATATATATACATGTGTGTGTGTGTGTGTGTGTGTGTGTATATACATATATATACATATATATATGATGAAAGGGAGGATAAATGTATTCATTATTCCAGGTTAAAATTCCATGTTGGCACTCTGGAAAAACCAAACCATAGCTCACTGTATTTCTCTCATTCAGAGTTTTTATTTAGACAATCAAAGGATCAAACTGGTTTGAAATTGAACAAGGCTTTTTGTTTCCCTTAGTAAATCCACTACCAAAAATAGCAGCACCAAGTAATTAAAACTGTTTCAGAGTTGACTGAATATATGCATAACAGACAGACTTTTTCACTGGCCTCCTCTTCCATGCGGAGCCCTCCACTAACTCTAGAGACGCCCCCCCTGAGAGGACCAGTGCCCCCTTAGGAGTGGCAGCACGGGCCTTGCCTCTCTGCCTACCCATCAAATTCTCACTTTCCCGGAAGCCTTTGTTTCCTTGCAACATTTAACAAGCCAATCCAGTGTTCAGGTCCTGACCAATCAAAGAGATCCCCTAGATACTGCCTGTTTTCAGTAAAAAGCCTACACAGCAGTATGTGGTTGTAGCCATCTTGGAAAGTGGCTGACCCTTATATGTAGGTTTGCTCTGCAGAATAAAAATGCTCTTGCTTTTTGCATATATGGTCTTGGTGGTCTTTGTGGGATGATTCTCAGACCCAACACACTGTCTCAACCCAGTGACTGTGACATCCAATAGACCCATTCTTTTTCCATCAAGCAGATGGAAGTCTCAGCATGTACTTGAGGTCTCTCACTTTCTGTCTTTGCCTATTAGATCCCACTAGGTGTGAAATAGCCATTGTGGGTAACTTTCAAATCTAAATTCCCTGGAGGGTCACCCTAGAACTTGGGGTTAGCCATGATGAAGCCAAACTCAACTATGCTTCAAAGCTACAGTCACACCTCAATTAACCAGCAATAAAAGTCATATTTCCTTCCCATGTGCTCACTGTCTGTGTCTTCATCCCAAATTATCTCTGAATTCAGGAGAGACATCATGACTCGTGTAGCAGCTGCCCAAACTCAAACAAAAAGTAGAAAGGACTCATTTGGAAGCGGGAGAGAACAAGCACATGACAAGAGGTGACAAACGTGTGAGATCCAGACACCAATTTCAATACCAAATGAGGGAGGCTGATGATGTGTACGTAGAATTGCGATTCCCAGGTGAGCAGGTATGGAGTCACCAAGTGAGATCCAGCTGCTTCACCTGACCCTCTACACCTCCAGCCAAAGGAAAGAAATGGAAACTGACTGCTGCTACAAGAAAAGTTAGCAGATCACAAGGTAGGAGCATTAGACCCTGGCTCACTTCTCTAGGAATTCCACAGCATCCATTCTTGGGTTTAGAAGTTCATTAGATAGTGCAATGCTCTGTCTAGGAAAAATACTCCACTCGCCTAATGGCTTCAAAGTGAGAAAAAGTGACATTAATTTATCTTCCCAAATACTTATTAAGGCCAGGGGTCCATGGAACTCTTGATTTCCTCATTGCTTGGAGGCTTTCCTAAGGAATCTGTAAGTTTATTCCCAGCAGTTTGCTTGTGGCTGTTGTAAATGGATCCTTCCCCAGATTCCTTTCAGTATGTCTGCCACTGCTATCAGGAAGACTGTAGGTCCTGTCCTCCCGCACTCTGCCTAGTCTCCAGCCCTGGCCAGGAGCGGGAAACCAAGCTGAAAGGGCTGCGGGGATGCACAGGGAGGCGGGACGTGGGTTTCTTGGGCTGGCGGCGGACTCTGATCCCCGTGCCAAGAACGAAGGAACGGGACGCAATAATAAGTCTCGGGAGCAGTTTCTGGTAGACACTAAACTCCTTTATTAAAAGGCTTTTCTCTGATTAAATATCTTCCCAGGGAAGGTGGGGTTTCTCCCTTGGGCGGAGAAGCCTTAATTAGCATGGCAGGGCGGGTGCACCTGAGCTGATAAGCAAGGGGACCCGCCCTCTGGGTGGGTGCGTCTACAATGCAGGTAGACATGTCCCTTTAGCTTCCGTGAAGCAAGCAAGTTATAACTAATATTTTTGGCTAGGGACCTCCGTGGACTAGGAGAGGGAAAGGCTGCCCTAGCGTCACAGCCTGCTTCTCTTCTTCCAGAGCGCGGGGGCGCTTCTGGCCTCGACTTCTGCAGCTCTCCTGCCACCCCGGAGTCCCGCAGAAGGCTGTGGTCCTTGCTGTGGCTCCTTCCTTGCTCCATCCCCCAAGTCCATTTGTTTATATGCTCCTGCTCTAGCCAACGCCCCTTTTGCTTTTTATTCCACTCTTCCAGGAAAAGCTCCTTCCCTTTTCCATTTACTCCCATTAATTTCAATGGACACAAATGTCCTGTTGGTCTTCAAACAACTACTCTAACCAACCACCACAGGTTTGAAATTCACTAAATTGAGGCTTACGATTTAGGCCTGAAATTGCTTCAGAATAACAAAATGCAACTCTTGGTCGCCTTGGTGTGGTTAATCTCATGAAAGAAAATACAGAAAACTTGCCAGCTTATGTCTAAGACCATTTCCATGTCCATAGTGTGCATCCCTGTGTATTATAGTGTATAAGCTTATCAAGTATGTGTTAGTTTATTAACGTTTATCAGAAATAACATAACACGTCCATAGATTTCCAGAAATTCATATGATATTAAACACCTTTTATCCACTCTCTTCAGAAAATATGAGCGGTAGTTTAAAACTCCAAAATTACAACAGCTGGCCCAGTCAGGATTATTTTTTTCTATAATAAAATTAATGAGTCTCATAGTTTTAAAAATAATTCCTTATTGAAATGTATACGCGAAATGAACAGAATGTCGTGGTATGTCACAGAGAGCATCAGTATGAGGCAGTGCGGACAGCCACAAGATTTTGGATCTTCAGCTGACAAGTGTTCTCAAGAGTCAATACATACATCTACTCAAGCAGAGTCAGAATCTGAGTTTGTCTGAATGCTTTACCTCTTAAGGTCTTAAGAGGCTATTAAGACTTAGGATAAGGCTTGATGTGTTTCTCCTCCACGTCTGTCTGCTGTGTGTGTTAAGAATCCAGTTTGAACAAGAGGAGCACAGATTGGTCTCTAAAACTTTCACTTTGGAGTCAGAATGTTGAACCTTTCGCAGGCTCCATTAGTTTAGACAAGCAGCTTCTTGTTCTCGCTAGGTTCAGTTTCTTCATCTGTAAAATGGAGTCATGACACAGGGTTTTAAGTAAGTCCAGGAGCTGTGGGGGTTTAAAATAATATTTGCAAAATCATTTGCACTCAAGAACTGGCCATGTCGACAGATGTTAGCTTTATTTCTCACACTAACCTATACGTAGCCCACTCATGATCCTGACTTGATATTCTCGGTGTAAAAGTTTCTTATGAAACTTAGAGGAAGTCACATTCAAAGCACTTGGCAAGCTCATTCCCATCTGTTACTGTTATTATTTGAGGTGCTCGGAGATGCTTGCACCATTCCTTCTTCAAACACAATGTTCTCTGCCTGCTTTGTGACATGCTTGTGTGTTCATTAAACAAGCCACCAATACTGAAATGTTCTGTTTCTCCAAAGAATGCCCTTTTATGACTTAGTTTTTCCTATGTCTCTTTCCATTGGCAGTAGCAGTCTCTTGTGGACAGAATCTTAAGTGGGGATGTTACAGATGTTATAGTGGGGGGTTACATAGCTTCCTGCTAATGGCCTGGTTTCTGGTCATCTCCCTGCCCTTCAGGTTGCTTTGACATGCTTCTACCTCTAACACCTAAGCCCTTTATGAACTGAACCTCAGTGAAATGCCTCTATGTCAACATGTCTTTCTGTTTTCCTTTGCCACAGAGTTTTGCCTGTGGACTCTACACCATCCCCAGTACAGCAGTGTCCAGCCTTGTCACACAACCCAGGGAGACTAGTACAGCAGTGTCCAGTCTTGTCACACAACCCAGGGAGACTAGTATGTTTCAAGGACCATTGTTGCTGACTCAGTGTAGAAAAAGCAAAGCGCAGCCTCAAAGACACGAGGGCACGGTTAGCAGAGCGTCCAGGACTCTGGTCCAGAGCAGCAAATAGGGAGAATGGGCTGGAATTCAATCCCAGCATCAAATTCCATGTGGCATTGGGCAAGTTACTCATTTCTCATCCCTCATAATATAATTCATTTAAATCAAATTCATATTATCCAGTTTGATGTCTTTATTTATCCAAAAAGTTAATATTTTAATATTTAAATGCTAACGCAAAAATAAATGCAGTGTGTGGCATATCTTGAAATGTTTTCAGCTTCTCTCTTTCACACTTCGTTGAGTAAGGCTTCAATGACAGCACCCTTGACTCTTCTTTACACTCAATATCCAAAAACACAAACCATGGAAGGAGCCCAGAAATACATTTCTAATTCCCTAGCTGCCAATGTCGGAATGGCAATACTACAAACCTGGTCTTACTCCATGCTGCTAAGTAACATTGAACAAGCTGACTTATCTGACCAAGGCTCTGAGGTCTTTTATAAGGCAAAGTTCACCAAAGGAATGCAAGTCACAGAATATCTATGACTATGAAAGAAATCCATTAAATAGGCTCATCCAATTAGAGGTTGAATTGCCCCACAAGGGCCATCAGTAAGGCTGGCTAACCAAGGAAATCTACAGAAAATCAATCAAAGAAGCCCTAGGATATTAAAGAGGCCCTGGGTTGAGGTCGAAGGCTTGGAGTTTCTCTGAAAAGACACCAGGGGAAAAGGTGAAGAACCTGGAATCTGAGGTCTATGAGAGCAGCACTTGCTACACAGGGTTAAGAGCCAGCATGAGATGCCTTCCCTGTTCTACTGTCCCATCCCGTCAGGCTCCTAGCCTCCCGGATTGTGACTCAGCAGCTATACCCTACAACTATACCCTATCAGCTATACCCTACAGCTCACAGATGTACCTCCACTTTCCCTGGAAGCATCCTCACAGATACCCAGAAGTATGTGCACCTTGCCAGTTCTCTGGTCACCCCTGCCAATCCAGTCAGGGTGACAACCAAAATCATCCTTTACAGTTCTTATCTTTGATGAGTGAATCATAGCAGGCTTTACCCTACGTGTCATGAGTAGAGAAATGCAGCATGAATGGAGCCTCTCAGCCCTGCGCCCTGTCAGTGTTGACTGACATGGTGACTATAATTCTCAGCTGCATCCCAGCCTCCTGGGGAAGTCAGAAATACAAATTAGGTCGTGGTCTTTGACAAAACAGCGTGAACAGAGCTATAAGACAGCTTGATTGGCAGAATCACCCCTGTAAAAAAAAATAATAAAACTTATGTAACTTGCCTGCTTGTTTACCCAAACCAAGCAGGAGATTCCCAGTGACTGTACTGCTACATTGTTTTAACATCTCTATGTGCTGTTTTGTTAGGGACATCATTCATGGCACCATCCGAATGTGAGAGCCTCCTAGTTGATGTCATTCTTTTGCACACTAATTGTGTCCTGAATGTTAAAAACAAAAGCGACCCTAGAAAGATTTTTTAGAAAGGAAGATCAAAGAACTGGCTGCCTGGAATTAGTAAAGGAATTCTATATACACATATCTGTTGGGAGACCCATCTGAAAATAAGGAGCTGTTAATAAAGTTGCTGAAAATTAAATAGATCTTTCAAGATGTTTATAAGTAAATAAAGCACACAGAAAGACCCTTCAGAGAGGGAATATTTTTCCTATCTGGAAATATTGGGAGCACTATGTTCTCATAGAGAGTGCAGAAACTCTTGCTCTATTCACTCGTTCAGAGGATATGCCAAGTCCTCTCCTACTGTATTTGCAAACTTCTTCCTCTGACATTTTCTGCCACATCCCTGCCCAATATTTCCATGGCAATGGATTCTTTCTTTGCTGGAATAGATGTTGAATAGCCTGAAGCTACCGGGGTCTGCCCTGAGCTCTGTCCCAGCTGCCTCAAGTTCTCCCAGCTACCCTATATTCTCCATGGCTGTGTGTCTTAAGTTTTCCATCACATCCTGTAAGTCAACCTAATAAATTCCCTTTTAATACATATTCAATCTGTTCTGTTCCCTCGAGGATTCCCAGTGATATACCATCCTTGCCCAGAGAACCTGTGTGTGCTACAAATGCTTAGGATACGTGTACCAATGGTTCACTTCAAACTATTCTCAGGATCCTTCCTGTGTGGTCCTGAACACACACAACAGAGAGTATTGTGTCAGCTTAGAACCATTTTAATTTATATATATGTGTGCCATTAACAATGTGATCTTTCATACAAGCAGCCCTTTAGAGCATTGCACTAAATTCATATAGAAATATAAATCACTATAATAGTGCTTAGTTCTGCCTAAGTAGTAATGATTAGCCTCGTGACAACTAGGTGAACAATGCCCCGACACACATCAAACAGCTGCCCCCTCCCACCTACGCTCCTGCACGTACGGTCTTTACAAGTCTACATAGCAGTGCAGTGTCTGCCCACTCAGAATTCCTCTTTTCCTATCTATCACGCAGAAGAACGAGCAACCTGTAGCAAACATAATAATGAGAATCCGAGTCACAAAGGGCTTTTATAGAAGGGCTGTAATTACTAAGCAGACGGAAATGAGGTGACTATCAGTCGCCACGTAAGACTATGTAAGCTTGCATTTGAGACATTTTTGAAACTACTCCCTCGGCCATGCGTAATTTGTGAATGTTGTGAATACTAACAGATGAGTAAGTGTTTGAACTGCTTCGAAACATTACCGATTCTCTGTAGCCTAGATGTTTTTCATAATGTGAAGAGAATATTTCTTTTCACTGCTGACAGCAGTTTACATTTTCCCACTGTGAAGTTAACCTAATCTTGCACCTTGTCATGGTTTTCTCTCTCCTACAGAGGTAAATGTATATAACTATAGTCTGTGCAAGGACAATTTGGCAGTTTCAACTGGGCAACATACAACTAAGTAGCTCCAGTGGATGCCTACAGAGAAGTAACTTTAAAAAAGGAAAGTTTTAAAAGCTGATGGAAATTCTTCCTTAGCATTGTTCACTAACTGTAAAGCTGGAAAGGACACAAACCAGATACATACCATAGAAAAGCAGCCCTTGGCCTTTAAAAAAAAAAAAAAAGCCAGAACAAATCTAAACTTAATTTCTAGATTTTAATAATTTTAGAAAACATAGCGTTAAAAAGTTGCCAGAAAGTAGCAATGTCTGCTTAACACACTTTTAGAAACAGAGGAAAATATGTGTTAAGGAATATTTCAGAAACAATTCAATGTGGTCATAAGTAAAATGTCCCGTACTTCTTCTCCAAACACAAGACAGAAAGCAAAACAGGAACGACGACAAAAGCACAAGAACGAGAAAGCGCACAGGGGGCTGGAACGCAGCCCAGAGGTTAAGAGTGTGTATGGCGCTACTGAAGAAGAGATCAGTTGCCAGCAGCCATGCTGGGACTCTCCCCTATAAATACAACCCCAGCCGATCCAGCACCTCTGGGCCCTGAGGGCACCCGCACATACGTGCCCACATCCACATACAGACACGTAATTACAAAGTTACAAACACACCAAAGTAACTTAGGAAACTACACAAACTGTTGCCAACTTAAACGTCTATATTAGAACACAAACTCACATACGACATTGTAATGAAAACCAGCTCCACATGGTTTAAGGAAGCACACCTAAAACAGATGACGTGAAGGAGGAGATGAAACGTCTCCATCGTCTATCAAACAAATGTAAGACAAAAGGGGCAGAATTTGGTGCATAAAAAGGAACTACAGAAGAATTAAAGGCAAAACCTGGGATTATATATTCAAATGCTACATTCCGTGGATGTCTACTTTTCAAATATCTGTTAAGCAGAGTGAGCTAGGAATTAAGAACACAACAAGAACCTAACAGCAGTGGCTATTTGCCATGTAATCATCTGTGGTTAATAATAGCCCTACAGTCTGACAAAGCTCAGATGTAGAATCAAAATGGAAACTAAGATAATCCAGCACACACAGAAGTCTCTAAAAGATAACTGATAGCATGGGCTTCTCATAAGAGTGAAGACCAAAGAAAGAAAGCGTTAGGGGGCTGCGCAGCCACACAGTTGCCTGTCTTTCCATTAAGAAAGAAAGAAAGAGCTGGCAGTGGTGGCACATGCTTTAATCCCAGCACTCAGGAGGCAGAGGCAGGAGGATGTCTGTGAGTTCGAGACCAGTCTGGTCTACAGAGTGAGTTCCAGGACAGCCAGAGTTACAACAGAAAAACTGTATCTAAAAAAAAAGAAAGAAAGAAAGAAAGAAAGAAAGAAAGAAAGAAAGAAAGAAAGAAAGAGGAAGGAAGGAAGGAAGGAAGGAAGGAAGGAAGGAAGGAAGGAAGGAAGGAAGGAAGGAAGGAAGGAAGGAAGAAAGAAAGAAAGAAAGAAAGAAAGAAAGAAAGAAAGAAAGAAAGAAAGAAAGAAAGGAAAGAAGGAAGAATAAAGGAAGGAAGGAGGCGGAGGGAGGGAGGGAGGAAGAAGGGAAATGGTATTGCTACAAAGAAATTAATTTCAATTGGGAGAATCTATGAATTAACAGACGTGTAACAAACTTGAAATTATGTCAGACAAGCATGGCAGGCGCCATGGAAGAGGAGGCAGAGAGGGACAGCCATGGGGAAATAATTCCAAAGTTTAAATGAGAGCTCACAGATGCCCCATCGCAGACAGCCCCTGAGGTTTGGGTGATAATATTCCAGAAAGGAATTAAGCAATTCCTACAATTAAGTAATGGATCACAATGTGTGGTACCTTGGTAACGGAAAAAGCCTTAGGTTGGAGTCAGAGGGTACTTAATGGTTCCTGCCCATAGGCGGAAGAAACCATAGGCCCCTCCTCCATGTGCCCCTGTTGCAAGGGGCCCCTGGGAAAACGCTGAATGGAGATTGGCAGCTTTTGACTACCTGTAGGCCGGCCCAAAACACCGCAATATATCCCCTTGCACCCCTCCCCAATAAAGCGACCTTTGGCTTCCAGCAGAAGTGAGTCCCGGAGTTTTTCTTGTACCCTGTATGATTCTCTGCACTGCAATCGGATTTGCGCCAGTCAGGACCCACATCATTTCCTTCTCCCAAACTCCTCTTCCCGGGCTCCTGCCTATGATCTCCCCACCCTGCCAGGTGGAGAACCGCCCAGCAGCAGGAGGACAGAAGCCAGAACACCGGAGAACCTACAACAATGAAGAAAACTGGTCTGAAAACCTTCCAGACATCTTTTAAAGTGAGTTAAAGCAAAGAAAAAAATCCATCTTCGTTGGTTGTAATGCAGCAACCTATGACTTCAGGAAAGATGGGCTTCCTTCACTTAGTTCTCATGGTAAAGATGGAACAGACTGACAACAGTGAAGGTGAAAAGGGTTGGGGAAAGTCGATGGGTACCGTAAAAGGGTAGCCATGGCAGAAACCGAACCCAAGGTGGCCAAGTGCAGTTCTGCCTCCTGTAGTCTGTAGACCAACAGAATGCCTTCTCCTCTGCCATCTTCTCCTTTGCCACCTCGGTCTTCAAAGGCATGTAGCCCTGAGGGGCTTCTGGCAGCCACCTTTGTCAGCCACAAACTTGGAGAGGAGACCTGAGTCTACTGGGCAATGAGCACGAAGCCCTGGCACATACCACCAGCTGCGCCTCTCAGATCCCCACACTCAGCTTCGCGCACAAGGAATTTTCAAGACCTGCAGCCCAAGACTTGGGTCCAGAGTCAGGGCAGGACCTCTAGAACTAAGATTCTTCCACTGTGCCTGCACCTGCATGGGTATGTGCCTGTAATCGTTGGAATTGTGCTTCAGGGATACAATTAGCTTACCATGCTGTAGACAAGCGATTGCACCATTTGGAAGGATCAGGCAACTGTTTCTGAAAGAGCCGTTACCTTTGCAGGCCTTAAGCATCTCTGCTTCAAGTGGCAAACATGAGAATCAGGAAGGTAAGACCTGTTTGCTGTCCTCAGTGACCTCTGTGGATCAGACTGTGAACACTTTGTTGATTGGCACCACAGGAGACACAGAGCCCCCTAGAAAGTCCCTTCACCCAGCTTTGCTAGTTTCAATGCAGAATAATCTAACCCAGAGGAACTTCAAAAGGCTCTCCCACACGGATGCCCACATGGCTGAGAGGATGTGCCGTTGTTTGGATTTCGATCCCAGCTATGCTCCTGGGTTTGCAAGAGTGTGTGACCCACTTCAAAGTAGGACCCCACAGTTGTGACAAGCCCTGTGGGGGAGTTCCATAAACTTGCAAAACACAGATGATACTGAGAGTCAATCATGCGCTCAGAGGCAGAGGGAAAGACAACAAATGTTTCAGGTGGATCTTTCCTAATTCAACACACATTCAACTTCTGACAACAGTTATCTTGTGTGTGGACTTGTGTAGTTCACACACATGTTCATGCACTGAACGTTGAGGTCAGAGGTTGAAGTCAGGCGTCCTCCTCAATATCTCTTTATCTCTCGATATAAAATCTCTCACTGAACCTATCAATAACCTACCAATTGGCTAGCTCGCCTGGGCAGAGAGCCCCAGGGATCTGTCTGTCTTCACCTTCTACTAAAATTATAGCTGTACAGGACATAGCCTGGCTTTTTACAAGGTAGATACTGCGGATCTGAACCCAGGACCCCATGTTTGCGTCATGGGCGCATTACCCACTGTGCCATCTCTCCAGCCAACTTCTTTTAAGCCTGAGCTTCCTCTCACATGGCAAACTACTTCACACTCGCATTAAGCGCTCTAGTGTTAAATTTGGCTTCTATGAACAGCCATGTGTGGAAGGGCATAAAACTGCAGCCGCTCTAATGTAGTGTTCAGCCAGGGACGTGAACACGAAGCGGTGTTTCTACTCGAGGTCTCCCTCCACTCACTGGCTCTGTAATCTACATTGTCAGACTAACCAGCCAGTGTCACTATCCGTGCAAGTGCACTGTGTTGTCACGCATCAGTAACTGAATCAGAGTTAATTCAGAAACTGCCTTTGCCAGACAAAATGAGGGGCTATTCATAGTAGAAGTGCCGCTGAAGTGTGAAATGAAAATTAAAAGTTTTATCAAGCAGCGACGTGCATTAAGCTTGGACAGCAAACCAATCAAGGCAAGGACAACCAGAGTTGAATACAGTTTTAGACGAGGTGACTATGGGGACGCGTCACCTTAAATACGCTCCAAAGCGGGGCTGGAACAAGGGCTCACGTGCAGGTGGTTAATTGAGGGCGACCGGGAGGCTGAAGAGCTGGCTCATTCGATAATGTGCTTCTGCGCAAGCATGCGGACTGGAACTCAGATCTCCCCCACACAGCAGAGCTGAGCTCACTGGCACATGACTGCAAACCCGAATGCTGGCCGTGCAGAACAGTAAGATTCCTGGAGCTCTCTGACCAGCCAGTCCAGCCATTCACCAAGCAGTGAGCTCTGGGTTCACTGAGAGAGCCTGTCTCAGAAAATTAGACAATGAGTAGAGGGAGACACCCAGCACCAACCTCCGCAGCCATAAGCACATGGGCATGTACACTGTCACACACATGTCCATTCGCACCAAGTTAATTAATTTATAAATGGGGACAACAGAAGCAATGCAACAGAAGTGACAAAAGACAGCAGAAGATGCCAATGTAAGCGTGCATTATTGCTGCCAGGGTAGCCAGGGCTTTCCAGTTCCCTGTTTTGTGTAGTTACAATTACCGGCACAAAGCATAAGAAACTAGATTAGTTACTGGCTCTCATCTGCTACTAGATGAGAGTCATCCCTGGGGGTGTCAACTCCTGTGCACTTCCAAAGCATGTGTGTGCATAGGCTGGGTGTGCTCCTGTGAGAACCCTAAGAAGTACCTGGAGATAACGGGAGGCTTGGGGGTGGGTTTAAGACAGACACTGTCAACCTGAGTCTAGCTGAATCCATGCAACATTTATCACCAAAGAGGTTGGACTAAGAGATAAAAAAATATCATTCAGAACATCAGAGAGTCCTGTAATAGCAAAGGCCTCCCTGAGTAGGTGGTATTTGAGTGAGAACTTAAAAAAAGGAGAGTACTTTATAGCTACATGAGGTGACAACAGCAAATAAAACAGGCAGAAGGAATGTGGAGACATACTTGGAATTGTGAGGAAAACTTTGAAGAGGTTCAAACAGGGACATGCTATACTGTGACTCAGCTGTTACACGGAAAATGGACGAAACAGAAGCATGGAGGTGGAAAATGGAGATCTTAAAATATATCTAAAATGGCTAAAAGATGTGGGAATGAGGGGGTAGATGATGGGTTAGAGAAAGCATCATTTTCCTGACCTACATGAGGTGAAGCAGAGCGTCAGTACTCCTGGAATGTCTTGGTCTGGAGACAAGAGGAAGAACGACAGTCAACAGTGGACAGAAACAAGGTGCACTTTATCAGAGAAACCACAGACACTAAGAATAACTTCCAGCAGGGCTACAAACAAAAGAGAAAAAGAAAGCCCGAGGCACAAGGACCCATACTGACATGTTTAAAAAAATAAAGTTTAAAATGGGAAACATGGCTGGCCAGTCATGATGGCTCATGCCTGCGGTCCTATCAGTTGAGAAATACAAGCAAGCTCAGGTGTTCAGGGTTCTCCTTATTGCATATCGAGTTTGAGAAACATGAGAACCTGGAAGTCCTCTCAAGGAACAAGCAGAAACTGGAGAAGGATGCCCCTTGTACCTCCTGGCTTGCTCACTGATGCCCTAAAAGGGAATCCTCTTAAGAGAGGTCTTGTAGTCAAACTTGTGGCCCAGGAAAGAAGGATCTGCATTTTTCATCTGTACACCCCAAAGACCTAATCTCCTAAGCTGGGAGTCAGGGTGAACTCAGAAACCTGGTCCTGACTTGAACTTGGAGTCACAGACACAGATGTACTCAGATGGGAAACTGCAATCCACACTGAAGAGGGAACAAGGGTAAAGGCTTTGAGGAAACTGTGGGCAGACTGTGGTAGGAAGAAAAGACCAGCTGTGTATAAACATGGTGGTCGTGGTAAAATTAGAACTGCTGTGAGTCCAGAGCACATAGGACCAACCTGTGGCCCATCGTCACTACCGTCACAGAGTGCTTGGGCAGACCTGCCTTCTACGCCAGAGAGACTGCTGGCGGCTGCATCCTTCAAGCCCATTGGTGAAGCTACGGCTTTCCTGGGGTGTAGAGGACCCCGCGCTCCTCGGGAATGTAGGAAGCAGCTGCAGCACTAAGACTAAGAGATGAAAGGCCCGTGTTCATGCTTCAAGATATCCTGGGGTTTAATCAGTTTCCGAAGGAATGCAGCCGTGGACACAGTAAATCACTGAAACTTGAGAATTCACAACCTCTGCCACAGTGGAGACCGGACAGGTAAGTGACTGCAAAGGTTGTCTGTCCACTGCCTTCAGGCTTATAGCTGTCAAACTCCAGGCTTATTCTCGGCTCCTGGCCACTAACTCCCCTGTGCACTTCACTACCTCAGCCAAGCTTCCTGCCCCATAAGCCCTTCAACTCATCAGCATCCAGCCCTCCTGCTCTCCTCAACTGCCTTCCTGGGCCTCTCTCACCCAGAGGCTGTGGCAGGCCAAACTGAGGTCCTTGGACTAAAGTTCCAATTTCTCAGGCCCACAGGGTAGTTTAGTTTTTAAAAATAATTTCTCCCTCTCAAGATGGTGCCTGAGCACTGCCGTCTGAGTTATTAGAATAACAAAATGGCCGGGGGGGGGGGTCAGGGGGGGGGGACGGGGGGGGGTGGAGAGGAGGGGTGGGGAAGTGGGGAGAAGGGGAGTGGGGAGGAGGGGTGGGGGTGGGGAGGAGGGGTGGGGGTGGCCACGCCCATGCCTTTAATCCCAGCACCTGGGAGGCCCAGGTAGGTGGATCTCTGTGAGTTCTAGGCCAGCCTGGTCTACAGAGGACAGCCAGGGCTACATAGAGAAACCTTGTCTCAAAAAAATGGAATTTTGCTTCATTGAGCGTGTGCATGTGTGTGTGCGCGCGCATGTGCGTGTGCGTGTGTGTGTGTGTGTGTGTGTGTGTGTGCGCGTGCGCGCACAGGCGCACGTTTACTATATTGGAATACAAGCAATTATGTGGCCTACTTTTGAAGTTTTAACTTGTATTCTCTCTAAATTTTTAGTTATGTATGTATGTGAGTGTCTACTCAAATAACAATAGTAATAACAGGATAAAAATCTAGAAATATTAAGTAACAGCCTTACAATCCCACTTTAATGAATCATAGTGAGTTGGTTATAATGATGAATTTGACTTGGAATTGATATTTTTTTAATTTCCATAGTGTCTTAATTTTTTTCTTGAGATTTATTTCATTTTATGTGTTAGTGTTTTGCCTACAAGCATGTCTGTGTACCACATTTTTGCAGTGACCAGAGAAGCCAGAAGAGGGCATTGGAGCCCCTGGCACGGGAACTAGAGATGGTTGCGAGCCACCACGTGGGGGCTGGAATAGAACCTGAGGCCTCAGGATAAGCACTCAGTGCCCTTAACTGCTGAGCCATCGCTCTAGCCCCTGTGTTTTATCAGTACTATTAGTAGTTTTATTATAGAAAATTGTTTTTTTCATACAATATATTCCGTCCTCCAACGCCTCCCCACCCACCCAAACCCATACCCTTTCTTCCTCTCTCGTTAGATATCAAAAGGGCATCGAAAAAACTAAAATGATAAAATAAAAACAAACAAACCAAAAGAGGACAAAACAAACAGATAGGAAAAAAAGATACAAAGAAAAAGCACAAGAAGCACATAGAGACGCAGAGACATGCATCCCCGTTTCCATAAAAACACAAAACTGGAAACCATAGTGTATAAGCAAAGGGTCTGTAAGGTTTAAAATAAAATGCTCAGACAAAGCATAATGAGACAAACAAACCTCCAAAAATCTATTTAATCTGAAATATATACCATCTACTGCTGGGCATGGGGCCTGTCCTTCAGGGTGGTTTGCATATAAGGAGACTGTTGGAACTATTTTTACCTTTGCAAGCAGCTATCAATTGTAAATAGCTTCTGGGTTAGGTTAGGGGTGAGGTCTGTGTCCACTTCCCCTTCAGCATCCAGCCCCTGCCTTAACTTTTCAGTGAGCTATAAATTATAGGTAGAAAACTCACTCACATAAGTCCATTTTGAAGTTGGAACCTGCTTTGGATCCAGGTTCCTCTTCAACTTTGACTGTAACACATGGGTTTTCTGCCGAATGACTTTTGATTAGCAACATGTATATTTGTGAAAACAAAGCCACAGTGAGAAGCATGAACTAAACTGTTACACAATCATCGTATGACTCTGCTTCATCTAACAGACAATCATTGTGTCAGACCACTGTCACCAAAGAAGACTCACAGCATCCTCAAACTCTTTCAAGAGAGATGGTTCTGTTTCAGGAACGTGAGTCCTCACAGACAGAGGGCTACATTCCTAAGACCAGAAACCTCTAATCCTTTACCAAACATATCTGTACCGCACCGACAAACCAAAATGAAAACCTGAACACAGCCACCGGGTTCAAACATTGAATTTAGAAGCTTGACATAGCTTTCACCTAAAATGTAAATAAAATTTCACTTTGCATTACCTCAAAGTTAAAGCAGGGCTGTGTCCCAGTGAATGAATAATAACGGAAAGATTTGTGTAACTACAGAAATAGATCATAATTAAACACTATCACAACTGTAGATGTAGTTATCAGAAAAAATTCTTCCCTGAAAACAGCTCTCCTATACACCATACCTGTTGGAAGCTAAGATGCTTGTCTGAAGTCAGCAAGCTTCCAATTAGCACAGATTTTACATGTTTTAAAGATCTGTCGCTTTTTTTTCCCTGAAGAGCACTAGCAAATTCTTCCCAAATTCACCAGCAATAATAATGACTCTGTGGAAGCCGAGCATCTTAATGTGCTAACCGTCCTGAAGTTTCTAGGACATTAGAAAATAAGCCATAGGAGAGACCAAAGCTCTTGACTTCTTTTCAACCAAAAGACAGCAAAAGTCACTCAAATAGCTTTGTCAAAATATAAAGCAAATAGACACGTATTTCAAAGACTACATTAAATGCAGTTTATCTGTTACTGACCTCAGTGTAAGGAAGCCTATTTAGCCAAAGCAATCCACACACTGAATGAGGAAGAGGGTCTGAGAAATATCTGTACTTTCTATATTTTAATTAAAAGAGCACTTGGTATTGGTTCTCAATATCTCAATTGGTTTGTGGAATGACTAATATAAAAAGCAGATAGGAGTTGTGGCTTTTTAAGAACTGAAGGCATGTTTTATCTTGAAGAGATTCCTGAAGTAGCATCCTTGTGCTGCCGCTTGAGATCATTTGGCAAGATAGCATCTCAAACTGGGCTAAGTCGTTTACCTAAACTTAGCAAAACCTCAAGAAAGCCCCTGGCTCCAGCAGAGCATTGTGCAATCTTCTTCCAGTCACAGGTGCCTCCCAACACAGCCCTGAGCACCTTGTGCCTGTTCTCAGGGGTGTGGGCGCAGGCAGAGCAGAAAAAGAGCAGAAGAACCTAGTCAGCACTATTGCACCCTTCATATTGGGGAAGCTCCACCACCGAGAGCAATACAGGGTGGGGAGATTAAAAGACACAAATGTAAGGGCTACTTATAAGTTACAAACACAAATATCCCTGTGCATGGAGAATTTAAATGTAGATTCTGAAGTAGTAAGCGATGTATTGAATGTTTACCTTTTTATTTATCATTTGAGAATTTCATTTATGCATGCAATGTTGTGATCAAATCCTCCTGGCCCTCCTACCACTTTCCCTCCCAACTTCTTGTTCCTTTTGACTCACGGAGTCCTGTCGGTGCTGCCAGTATGTGCATAGGGCCATCAACCGGAGCATGGGTGACTTGCCAGGGTGGCATCCCTGAAGCAAGCTTAAATACTCCTATACCAGCCGCAACCAGATACCCATAGGTTCTTCAGCTAGAGGTCAGCCTTCGAAAGCCCCCAAATCATCCATAGTGAGAGTCTGGGCTGCCCAGCCTTGAGCAGATCTTGTGCATATAGTCCTCCATTATTTTGAGCTCATGCACAACAGCCATGTCATGCCCAAAAAATAATGTTTTGCAGCACCCCTCCTAAACCGCTGGTTCTTAAAATCCTTCCATCCACCTAGCCTGTTATGATCTCCCATCCTTTGAGTGAAAGTGTGTGAGATCGATGTCCCATTTAGGGCTGAGTTGGTCTTTTCACATGACCAGGCAATATGGTATCTAATGCTTTAAGAATAAGATACCTTTATACATTCATAAAATTGAAAGAAAGTGATTTAAGAATAGAAACAGAAAAGACTGTAAAGCTATACAACTTCTATTATGCACTAATTCTACTAACAAGTATACTTGAGATCTTAACTAATAGTTATAATGCAGGGGGAAATGTAAATGACCAAAATTGTCAGAATAAAGACAACTACTTACCAAAAATTACATTGGAAATATGTCAAGTGTTTTAAAGAATTACCCTTCAGGTTTCAAACAAAATAAGGAAATACAGTAATAAAAATATACCAAACTGAGAACATACTTTAAATACACCTGAAACCCAAGGCTTATTCTACACATGGGGAGACAAGAAGCTTGTTTACTCTTGTGATGAGTGAGCAAGAAAAATGCTGACACCTCAGAATATTTTTTGTCTTACATATCACAAGTGAGATACCAAGAACCACTGCTCCTTGGAAAGCAGGCCGTGTGCAATATTTACACAGCGGCTGTGGCACTGAGCTACCCAGAGCATGGTCATAGCCAAAGTAAATTGATACTATGGTTTTAACTCCCAGAGTTGAACAGTAGTCCATCAGTTTCACATGTAAATCCAATGTCTGGTAGGCGATTCTAATAATCACGATGTTAGCCGTGTGTAGGGACAAGAAATATATGCAAATCTCTGTACCTGCTGTGAACCTAAAACAGCTCTAAAACTGAGTTTATTTAAATTGCATGCATCATATTTATAATAGTCTTTGAATGAATAAATAAACCTTGGATGATGTATTCATTTCCAAACTACAAAATCAGATTTGTCTTAGTCATAATTTATATTTTTTGTTATCCATATTTCTGTTTTCACCATCACAGATCCAAGCTTTGTAAAAGTAGATTTATCCCTAAAACCCAAGTCACAGAACCATGTCTGCAGAAATGTCCTTTCCTTTGTGCGAGTAGTCCCCCTGGGCTTTTGTTAAATTATATTTTGGAGCCCCCTTACATATACCAATTAAAATTTTCTGTGTTGATTGGGGAACATCTCAAGACACTATTGATCATTTTAAACTCAAGAAATTTTTATAGGAATTATGGACACGAGTATCCTTCTTCCCACAATAGTTTAAAAGATTAAAATTGGGAAAGCTACTTGCTCACTTCTGACACTGGCAGAACTAGTGAGCTTTAGTCTGAAGAAACAAACAGCACTGAGATTTCACGAGAATGACTTCCTCATCCCTGCCACAAGCACCGGAATGTTTCCTCAGGGTATAGACCAATCTGGCCAACCCAGTCTCAGAACAGACACTGGGGTCAGGTCCTGTCACGCGTCCACAGTCAGACCCTGAGCTCCTGAGGCAGCATGCTGCTCCAACAATGTTCTTCTACTTTGCAGGACCACACTGATAGTAGCTACTACCCACACCTGCTAGGAAGAAGCCAGGCTCGCAGGGAAAGTGCTGATGGTTCACTTTTTCCATGTTCCAAGCAGGAAAATAGAACAACAGCCATCTTATTACTGGGAATAAATATATTAAACACACATTAAACTTAAAAGAAACAGGTATTATAATGCAGCAAAAGGAAGATTCCATGGCTTGGAATGCAGTTTAGTCACTGCAGGGTTATGGGAAAAAACATGAATTCTATCTCCTACTATGCCAATATCAAAAAAAAAAAAAAATCCTGTGACTTTGGGTTGAGGGAAAAAGATGAGCCTCATGAGGGCCTATATACACCAGGTGCCATCCATATTCCCCAGAGTGATAAGCCATGACTCAGATTAGCTCTTTCACTGACCTAATGTCACACAGGTAGAATGTGGAAAAGAAAAAGAACCTGAATCATGACCCTCTGCCTCCAAGTTTATTTTTAAGTGCAACATGATGCCTCATTTAACTTCCCCAAGTCTTCGGTCTCCTCACCTAAGGTATCTCCTGTCTCAAAAATCTGTGTATAAGAGTCGTAACATTATCAATTCTCAGTACAGGGCTGGGGAGACGGCTCAGTAGGTAAAGCATTATCTTAAAAGCCTTAGGACCTGAGGTTGAGTCCCAGAAACTATGTATAACTGGTGGGCATGGAAGAGGGCTCACCCGTTAAAGAGTGCCTGCTGCTCTTTCAGAGGACATGAATTCAGTTCCTAACACACAGATAGTATTCCTCACAACCACCTTTAACTCTAATTCCAAGGGACTTGATGCCTATTTTTGTCCTCTATGGGCCTACACATGGGTGATATTCACTCACATACACATATACACTTAAATAAAGATAATAAGACAATAAGTCATTTTAAAGGGAACCAGGAATGATAATACATGCTTGTAATCTCAGTGCTGGGGAAACATATGCAGGTAGACCCTAGGGATGGCCATCCAGACAGGCTAGACTATGTTGAGATCCAGGCCAGCGAAAGACCCTGTCTCAAAAATCGAAGATGGATAATCTTTAATCTCAGCACCCAGGAAGTTGATGCAGGTGAATCACTGTGAGATAGTCCAGCCCAGCCTGGGCTACACAGTGAGGTCCCATTTTTTTAAAAAAAAATGTTTTTAAAAGATAGATACTGTCTGAGAAATGACATCTGAAATAAATCTCTGGCCTCTGCACACACATACATTCACATCAACACATATATGTGCACATGAATATGCACACATGTATACACTCCTACAAAAAATTAAACATATAATAAAGTAAGATTTTAACATGACAGAACTTCTTACAAAAGACAAAAGCTAATAAATTCTCTATGGATCTGTATAAACTGGAAATAGTCTATAATTGTTTGTTCTTATTTAACCATATATATATGTATATGTATATTTTATATATATACACATACATATATATTCATATACATACAAATATATACACACATACATATGCATATATATGTATATATATATATATACATATAAGTAAGCATATAGGTATATATCAGAAGTGCAAGTAGATTCCATCAAGCACTAGATATACTGATAATAGGACTAAACCAAGATGGTGGTCCCTGTTCCTGGATCCAAAGGTCTAAAAACTCGGTGGTCAATTTATTACAGCAGTAGCCCTACCTCTTTTTGGAGTCTAAACCCCTAAAGAAAAGTGAGTCTCCCAGAAGTTCAATGGTTACTTTTAATTGTCAAGTAGATTTTGAATGACCTATGAGCATGTCACTAAGAGTATGTGTGTGTGTGTATGTGTGTGTGTGTGTGTTTTAAATACTTACTTGTTTTTTGTGTTAGTGTATGGGTATTTATTTATTTTTAGTGTATGCGTGTTTTGCCTGGATGTGTGTCTAAGTACCATGTGTATTCAGTGTCCAAGAAGGCCAGAAGACATTGCTGAATCCTCTGCAACTGGAGCTACAAATGGCTTTTAACCATCATGGGTGCTGGGAACCAAACCTGGGACTCTGGAGGTGCTCTTAACTACCAAACCACTTCTCCAGACCATCATTAAGAATTGAGCAGGTTTAACCAAGGAGATCCACCTTGATTTGGGGTGGTGCTATCCGTGATCTGGGGTCCCAAGCTGAATAAAAAATGGATAAAGGAAAAAAGTCAGCTGATAGAGGCACTGTCCTCTCTTTGCTTTCGGAGCTATGTAGATGTGTACAAACTACAAATCCAAGCCATTTGCCATGAGTTTTCTGTTATAAGGGACTGTACCCTTAGATCGCTAGCCAAAACAAATCCTTCATCTCTTATTCTGTTTTCTGGAAGGTATTACCCCACTCTCCATGGATTGCTGTACACTCGTATACAGATGGATAGCTCTAACTAGAATCAATAGGTTATTTTTTAAGAGGGTATAAAGTTGGGAGCAGGATATTGGGTGGTTTGAGAGAAAACAGAGACTGTCAGGCTGTATGATAAAAATATATCATATTCATGTATGAATAAATAAAATAATTTTATTGTATATGTTTCAAATATTTTTTTAAGATTAACCATCCTAAGGAAGGAAAATACAACTACTTTAAAAAGGCATGGTAAATAGAATACACAAGAAAATACAATTTTAGCCAACCACAAGAAAAATCTCAAAAACACAGTGTTTAAGTAAAATCTAGTATGGGAAAAATATGATTAGTGTAGAGTCACTTGGGTAAAACTGACAGGTACACAATGACCAAATTTCCAACTATGCACGTATATAACTACTACAGCTCTCCCTGTGCTCAGACAGAATGGCGCTGCTTTAGGAAGGCAGCACTTTTGAGAAAGGCAGAAGTGTTAGTCAGACTTCATGTCACTACAACAAAAGACCTACCACAGAACTAAAAAGGGCAGGAAGACATGTGTTAGCCTGTGGCTTCAAATGTTTCATCCCATAGTCCTCAGCTCCATTGGTTCCGGTCTCATGTTGAAGCAGAGCATCATGGCAGCAGGGTTATAGGCAGAGGCTACTAACCTCATGCTGACAGGAAATAAGAGTCAGAAAGGAATGACACTTTCCAACAGGTCTGTCCCCCCCCCACACACACACCTCCAGATCTTCTTTCTATTCCCCTGCTGTGGAGCAGGCCTCATCCAACCAGAGAGTATGAAGTCATAGAGATATTCTTTACCCTGGTAATTATTGCCTTAAAGGGGTGTTGTGGCTTTTAGAGTCTCCACTGAGAATTCAGGTGTGATGCTAATAGATCTGCCTTTATATGTGGGGACACATGGATTTCCCTCAGATGGGGAAATAGAATAGATTTTGCAGGTGCACTGGGGGTGGGGATGGGAATGGGGGGATCAGATGAGGGGGTGAAGACTGGAGGGAGAGAGTATGGGGAGAGACAGCTGGAATTGGGGGGGTATCTGGGGAGCGATGTTTAAACCTAGAGCAGTAAAAACTTCCTGGAGTCTAGTGGGAGGCGACCCTAGTGAAGACTCCTAGTAGTGGAGGATACAGAGCTTGAACTGAGCATCTTCTGTAACTATACAAGGCTCCTGGTGGTGGAGCTAGGACACTGACCACCTGCAAAACCTTCTGCCTACAATCTGTCCTGCCTGCAAGATGTACTGGGGCAATAGTGGTGCAGAACTCATAGGACTGGCCAACCAATGATTGGTTTAACTTTAGGTTCATTCCATGAGAAGGAACCAATACCCAACACTGCCTGGGTGGCCAGAAACCAGAAACTGGATAACCTAGAGAACCAAACATGACTGGCACACAAAAAAAAAAAAAATCAATGAAATGAGTCCTAAAAATATTCTGCTATACTCATAGATTGGTGCCATGCCCAATTATCATCAGAGAGATTTCTTTTGGCAGTAGATGGGAGCAGGTACAGAGACACACAGCCAGACATGATGTGGAAAGTGAGCCTAAATTGGAGATCTCCATTTGGTACCTTCCCTTGGAGCTAGGGAAGCCCTAGCTTCCCTAGTTGAAGCGGGAGGGGAGTAAAGATTGTTGTAGCCAGAGAAGATCAGAGAGGATCAAGGACACCAGGAAAATGCAGCTCACTGAACCAACTAAGCAATCAATTAAGCAGGGCTCAAATGGGCTCACAGTGACTACCAAGGCAAGCCTGGAGCCTGCATGGGTCTGTGCCAGGTCCTTTGTGTATATGTTAGAGCTGTCAGCTTGGTGTTTTTGTGGGACTCCTAACAATGGAAATAGAGGTGTCTCTGACTCTTTTGCCTGCTCTTGGGACTATTTTCTTCCTACTGGGTTGCCTTAACCAGCTTCAAAATGAGGGTTTGTGCCTTGTCTTGTTTAATCTGGCTGTATCCTGTTTGGCTGATATCTTTTGGAGGCCTGCTTTTTTCTGAAGGAGGATGAAGGTAGATCTGGAGGAGAGGAGAAGTAGGGGAGGAGCTGGAAGGAGTGGGAGGAAGGGAAACTGTGGTTGGGATGTATTTTATGAGAGAAGAATTTATTTTAGATAGATAAATAGATAGATAGATACATACATACATACATACATACATAGACAGATAAAGAGAGAAAGAGAGAGAGAGAGGAAGGAAGGAAGGAAGGGAGGGAGGGAGGGAGGGAGGGAGGGGAGGGGAGGGGAGGGGAGGGGGAGGGAAGGGAAGGGAAGGAAGGAAATAAGGAAGGAAATAAGGAAGGAAAGAAGGAAGGAAGGAAGGGAGGGAGGGGAAGGGAAGGGAAGGGAAGGAAGGAAGGAAGGGTGTTGTGGCTTCTCCACGCTGACCACTCAGAACTTGTGGTGTGATGTACACAATAATAACACTGTATCTCTCACCACAATTGGATTTAACTTGAGTTTGTGGTTTTTCCATCTCTGCCAAAGAGTCTGTTCCAAGTCTCGCGTTTTACAGCATGAGGCAGTTATGTGTGTGCCAGGGACTACCCTGTATCACGGCCCTCACATTCTGACAAGCGTTAATAACTGTTTATCATCTCAGAGGCAATAAAACTAATGTATTGAGTAGTCTGGCCTCGGGAGCCACAATGACTCACAACTGTACAGGGATTAAGCCAGAATCTCCCGACCTTATATCATGTTCTCTACAATAACAGAGCCTTAAGTTGGGAAGAGAAGTCAATCAGTCACTCATTACATGTCTATGGCAAACCAATAAGCACAATGTATGTGGGGCGCGACAAGAAAATAAGTAAAAAGAAGGGGAAAAGACACAGAAACAAAAATTATTCTCCTAAATGCTTTCTTAATCCAGTGAATAAAACAAAAACAAATAACTCAAGATTTGAAACACAAGCAGTGCTTATTTGAGTTAGCTATTGTTACGTAATAAACCAACCCAGGGCTTAGCACCTGAAAACAATTGTATTGCCTCTCTTAATTTCAATAAAAGGTTCTGACCAAAGTTTCTCATTAGATTTCAGTCAGATGGCGGCTAGAGCTGGAGCAATGGAAATGTGCTTTGTTGTGTCTCTCCATGCAGCCTTCAGTTCTTCCACGTGGTCTGCAAACTATGTAAGCTATGCAAACATCATAAGCCCCAGTATCCTTAGTTACATAAACAGAAGGGCAATACCTCACACACTTAGTATAATTCATTTCAAGTTGTATAATATCTTTCCCACCTAGTCTGTGATAAATGGTTTGTAAATTGCAAGGGGGAGGAAAACCTCTTAAAGTGTCATTGGCTATGTCTTATTACCCCCAGCCACACTATCCTCTATGAATGATAACTTTTCAATATCAGTTTTAAAAGGTTTTAATACATGCCACCATCCCATGGTGCACTCCTTTTCTCAGCCCTTTGTTTCTGACTCCTATCAATTCTTTATCAATACGACACATCTCTCTCTTATTCAAGTTTAGTTGCATGGTGCCACTGGTATTAAATGAGCTTTATGTAGCTTTATGTGTTTTCAAAGGGTTTTGAAATTTTTAGATAAATCCATTCACAAATTCACCCAAAATCTGTTTTGGTGCACTCAAAAATGTAAAAGAAGTGCTAACAAGATGATTCAGTGGGTAAAGCACCTGCTGCCAAGCCTGACAACCTGGGCTTTATCCCTGGACCTGCACAGGAGAAGGGAACTGACTCTGACACTCACACACACAGTTTTAAAAGTCTAAAAGTAGAAGCTAGAGAGATGGCTCAGCAGTTAAGGCTGCATGCTGCTCTTGCAGAGGACCCGCACCAGATGACTCTCAGCTGCCTGTAAGTCCAGCCCCAGTGGATACTGTGGGCTGTCCTAGAGCTAAGAGGGGGTTGAAGTGTGCTTTGAACCCTGGAATTCTCACCCTGAGAGCAGAAGAGGTCGGCTGCTCCCCTTCTGTTACTCTGACAAATCCCGGCTAGCTCCTATGCCGCCTGCCTTCACAGCATGGCACCAATAGATCCTGCCTCTCCAAAGGTGTGTGGTCTCGTTAATGTCTACCTGACTGTTGTGGCTGGAGGGCTCAGGCTGGGTTTCTCTTTTCCCTATATGACCGTATAAGGTGTCTTCCTCTGGCCCCTATGAGACTACTCCCAATGCAGAGGAGGCTCCTCCAGTACTTTGGCCCCAGCCAACTTAGTTCTAGTTGTGAGCCTCCCACATACAAATGGGGCTATCCCAGTACCCTTCCCTCTGCCCTATAAATGTGACTGAACTGTTTCACTGAAACGGCTTGGAAAGTCTGTTTCCCATGGCTCTTGGACTCTACAGACGACTCACCTGGAGGAACCCACTGCCCTGAGTTCTCCTCCTCAGAACTGGTTGGTGGCCAACGGGCTTAGCTGCCACCTGGGGAGGAGAGTTTATCAGACAAAAGAATCCACAGGATTTGATACCTTCTTCAGGCTCCCCAGGCACCTGCACTCACAAGCCATACTCACACATTCACATAATTAAAATAAAGACAATATCTTTTAAAAATCTAAAAGTAGCAATATCTTATCTCTTTTAAAGTGGAACTTACTATTTGCATCATAAATTTGTTAGTACTTTATGGCATCACAGTAAATGAAGATCAAAACCTTCCCTATCACCTAGTTATTATTAACCAGTGACTCACAAGGATAGCCACCACAGTGATTGGACCCCGGTGTATAAGAGGGCCCTCTTTGAGCCCCAGTTTACGGTGGTACTCACAATTAGCATTCTCTGACTGGAGTCCAGTTTTACAGTTCAGATGAGAGCAGCTGGCAAATTTGAGCTGCATGCAACACACTACAGGATGAATATTTACAAAGAGAAATTCTTAATTTCTGCCTCCATTTCTACCCCTGCAAAATTTGCAGTCAGTAAAAGATGTTTAGCTAATGACCCAGATTTCCATTCAATAAGCATAGAGATTCATTTCTATTAAACACTTCCCATCTTAACGCTTCCTGCTTTAGAGTCATTTGAATCCATATTTCTACCTTTGGGAATTTGGGAATAGATGTTGTGCATCTATGTGGCACTTCCACTTTAAATGTAGAAGATTATTTCCTTTCTAGCCTTGGTTTGCTTCGTTGTGTAGTGATTAGCTATTAATATTAAACATGTTCTTAAGAAGCTATCCCTAGTGAATATTTCTTACAAAACAAATTATATAGCAATTTATCGCAAAAAGAAAATGTATCTACTATATAAATTATCTAAATAACATTAAAAATAATCTGAACTTTTAGCTATCTAGTAAATGACATCTCTTCTCATTTTAAATATCAATGAAACATAACCTCCTTCAGGCTCCTGAAGCTTTCAAAGACCATAAAGTACAACCCTTTGTGTGATGTATGCCTGTTGATATTTACTATTAGAAATTAAATGGCATTTTAAAGATGTTACCATAGTTGTTCATTTAAAAAATAATAGTGCTATATATGTGGGCATAAATAACATATTTTAGGACAACACTTTTCCGTTCAGAACAAAGAAATTTTAATGAAAATATTAGCATTGATTTACATTTTTGCAAAACCCCTTAATATCTGGCTTGATGAAAGAACAGCTGGATTCTAGTATTCACTGGGCATTCCATCAGTTTAGTTATGCTATGCTGATTGAAGCCTGTGATGTTTGAATGAGAAATGTCCACCATGGGCAGGCATATTTAGACACTTGGCCCCCAGTTGGTGGCGCTGTCTGTGGAGGTTATGGAATCGTAAGACACAGCCTTTCTGGGGAAATACGTTGCTGGTGGTGGCCTCTGAGAATTTATAGCCTTGCCCTCTTCTGGTTCTCTCCGTGTTCCGTGTTTGTGACTGGAGAAGTGATCCCTCAGCTTCTGCTGCCTTGCCTGCCACTTGTACCACCTCAACATGACGGACTTATCCTCTGGAACCGTAAGCCAGAATAAATACTTTCTTTCATAAGTCACTTTCAGTCATGGTTAGTCATCACAGCCTCAAAAAAGTAATTAATATGCTGTGGAAAGCAGTTAGAATACCTGTTTCTTGTGGCATCGATAAAATGGATAGAAGTAAGATACAGGAAAATAACACGAAATGTGGAAGGGAAAGAAATAGATTAAACTACTGTGGAATTATTGCTTTGTCTGGAAAGTGACAAATGTCTAAGTTAAAGTAGAATAGGGCTGGAGAGACAGCTCGCTGGATAAAATGATGCTGTGCATGCATGTGCGCCAGAGGACGGATCCTTGGGGCCTGTGTAAAAGCCAGGCAGGCAGAGTAGCTAACAATCCCAGCACTCAGAAGATAGAGACAGGGTCCCCGGAGCAAACTGGCTACTTAGAATAGAGAGAATTGGTGAGCTCCGGGTTCAGCAAGAGACTTTGTCTCAATAAGCAAAATAGAGAGCAATAGAGAGAGACATCCAACATTAAATTTGGACCTCCATATGCATACACATGCATGTGTACATGCATACACATCAGAACATGCATACACACACATGCACACAACATGCACACACAAATGATAAACCATAAAAAATCAAGGGTATAAGTTGTGATCTCAACTGTATTTACTAAAATAATAATGTAGAACAATCTGGCCAAAATATGACAGAGAAGAGAAAACGGAATACCAAAAAAATTGCTTAATGGACAAAAGGCAGGAAAAGGGCAGAATAATTATAGAAAAGATGAATAGAAAATGTATTACCAAATTGTAAGACACATTATCTGAAAAGAAAGACAAAGACACATTGACGTGATACCACTAATAATCACTATCAGAGGTGGAAGGTCCTGTGCTGAACATTTTGCATGGATATTTCATCAAGTCTGCACAACAGTGCAATGGATAGGAACTGCTAACTTCACTTTAGCATTAATAAAAAAACCAAAGCTTTTAGTAAGAGGCAGAATCAGCACTATGAATGGAGCTGTCTGACTGCAAAGCCTTAACCATTGTTCCATGAATCCCTCTGCATTGTGAGCAAAACTAAGACCACAGACAACAAAATCTGTAAGTGATCTCTCTGTGCACTGGGGAAAGGGTCGGTCACACACTCAGCTTCGCTGACTATAGAATGTAATTACTAAGACTATCATACACAAACTGCCTTAGCCCATGCTTCTACAAAAGAATTATAGGCCGAGTAATTTATAAACAGCAGAGTTTTATTTCTCACAATTCTGAAGGCTGAGAAGTCCATGGGCAAGATGCGGACAGAAGCAGTTGTCTGAAGATGGCCACTCCCATTTCCAAGATGGTACCTTGATGTGCCTTCACACGGTAGCAGGCAGAGGGTCCAACCAGACAAATTCCATATGAAGTATCTTTTCCCATTCACTAGAGAAAAGACCACATGGCTTTAATCAACCCTATTTATTTTATTATTATTGTGCATTGATGTTAGGGAGTCAGATACCCTGGAACTGGAATTACAGACAGCTGTAAGCTCTCATGTGGGTGCTAGGAATTGAATCCAAGTCCTCTGGAAGATCAGCCAGTGCTTTTAACCGCTGAGCTATTTCTCCAGCCCAACATCTGAATTTTGAGAAGAGAATGCATTCAGATACAATGTGTGTGTGTGTGTGTGTGTGTGTGTGCGCGCACACATGTGTATTAAAATAATAAAAATAAAACATATATAAATATAAAAAAGCATTGTGTTTTATATGGATATGTATACATGCATAGAGAGAGAGACTGGAAGGCAACTACTGCTATCTGCCCATATATGTTATGCCAAAGTATGACATTTGAAGGAAATCTTATTTTGAAATAGTTACATAAATACAAGTGGTATTGATTTTACTTGAATGGCAATGCTTTATTTTTAATATTAGACAAAGTTTTGAAACTAGTGACAGAAAACAATAAAAGTCATTCAATTTAAATCAATATGTATCCAATCTTAAGTTTTCTGAGAGTTATAAAATTTTGAGGAAAAACAGAATGAGAGAGACATGTTACAAAAATTAAGATAAAATGGGTATTACTAACATATTACTGCACTGCAGTTTTTTAAGTTCAAAATGTTATAATAAGCTGTGGGTAGCATAATACATTCATCCATTTCGTTGATATTTACTTGGATGTCAGACAGGCCAGAGGATCTGCATAGCTGCTCCTCTTTCTTCGGAGAGTGAGTTAAAAACAGTTCACTTGGTCCTGGTAGCTGGGGCATACTGGCACTGCTCATGATGAGGTGATTGTGAAATCTGCTGGCACACCATGTGGATATTGGAATATCCAGGAGTTGTTCAAATCTTCCTGACTGTAGGGTCTTGAAGAAATATCCCAACACAACTCACTATTATGAGAAAAGATCCATTCACTGACACCTGATGAGAGGAGGAAGGACACCAGAATCAGTGACACAGGATACACAACAGAAAATCTAAGACCAATTTGTATACCTACCTATATTTTAGAATTGCTCTTGGCTGCTCTAAATTGGTAAGTGCCATTAGCTCTCAGCAGTAGAAAAGTGGCCTCTGCTGGTTCTAGGTATCTGTATTCACAGACACATGGTCATCCTGGCTGAGAGGGGGACAGATTTGGATTGATACAACCAAGGTGGACTATTTCAAAAAGCATAAGAGCTGAGTACCTTCTAATGAAAAATAATAATAAAACAAAATCTTTAAAGCAAACATTGCATGAGCCAAACATGGTGATTACATCTGTAATCCCAGCTCTCGTGACACTAAGGTAAAAGAATCCTTAGTTGTCCAAGGCCAGCCTGGGCTACATAGTGAATTTCAGGCTCCCTGAGCTAGAGAGTAAAACCGTGTCTCAAAACACCATAAAAGAGATAAATAAATACACAGAAAAGAAAGAAAACAATTTGCCTGTGTCAAATTGTTCCATTATTGTGTTTTATTACTTTTTTATTTATTTATCTTGTGCATAGTCTAGTTTCCTTTCTGTTACTGTGATAAAACACTCTAACCAAAAGCAACTTGTAGAGAAAAAGGCTTATTTGGCTTACACTTGCAGTTCAGAATCCATCATGTGGGAATGTCAGAACAGGAATGTGGAAATTCCAGCCTCACATCAGGAACCACAGTGGAGTACTGCTTGCTGGCTTCTCTCTGGTTCATTCATTCACAGGCTCATGCTTACCTAGCTTCCTTATACAGTCCAGGACCACTTGCCTAGGGATGGTGCTGCCAATAGTGGACTTGGCCTTCCTGCATCAACTAATAATCAAGGCAGGGTCTGGAGAGATGGTCAGCAGTTAAAACACTGGCTGTTCTTTCAGAGGTCCTGGTTTCAATTCCCATAACCCACATGGCAGCTCACAACTGTCTGTAATTCCAGTCCCAGGAGATCCAACTACCTCTTCTGGCCTCTGCAGGCATCAGACACACATGTGGTATACAAACATACATGTGGGTAAAACACTCATACATATAAAAAATGAACAAATTTTTTAAATTAATAAGACAATCCCGCCACAGACATGCCCACAGGCCAATCTGATCTAGATAATTCCTCAATCGAGGCTTTTCTCTCAGACAATTCTAGGCTTACAAATTGAAAATTAAAACTAGCTGAGACAGTGTAGGTGTGTGTGTGTGGGCACGCGCGCGCGTGTGTGTGTGTGTGTGTGTCTGTGCATGAGTGTGTGTGTGTGTGTGTGTGTGTGCGCACGCGTGCGTACATATCTTACCCAACTTAGTTTCAGTTCAAATCCTTAAATATTCTAAAGCTCCACATGCCTAGTATTGTGCTAGATTCATTGGGGTATTCAACTAAAGTCCATTACATGATCTGGTGTTCTGTGGAATTCATCTCGCCTACAATCAAAAAATATATAAATAAGCCCATAAAACATTAAGACACAATGATGACAAAGAGAAAGCCATGTTTTAGAAGAACCACAACAGAAGGATAGAATGTTCATAGATGAAGACCGAGGAAAGCACATTCAGTCTCCTTGATGCGTTCCTTCACGATCTAAGGGTGTAAATGAGGAACTCATATTTGAGATCAGCAAGAAGATTGGCCTGCCCAGGAAATGATTGGTGTGAGATGTAAAGGGACTATCAGATGCCTATCATTCCAAGGTTATATCATCATGGATATGGATGCTTATGGAAGCAGAGTTACAGACAGCTTTTCACGTATGCCAGTGACCAGCCCTTTGTAGTTAAATAAGTATTGCCCCAATGTAATTTGCCTGAAGCCCTGCAACTAGTAAGTAGTGAGGGGTCTGATTCAGTCCCAAGTCTTTCTGTTACTAACTTACCATGTTCCATACAGCCTGGATAGCTAAGGAAGGATCAAACCTCAGAAATTATAGTTTTCAAAATACGGTACATATACAATGAGATTATATTCAGCCATGAAGAAAAATAAAACTATGAAATTTGCATTAAATGAATAGATCTAGAAATTATTATACTAAGTGAGGTAACCCAGACTCAGGCAAATATTGCGTGTACTTTCTCATATCTGAACCTAGCACATAATATATGTTTATATATGTGGACGTAAATGTGGGTGTCGGTTATGAAACTAGAGAGGGGACTACGAGAAAAGAAACAGAAATCCATTTTTCCTCGGTCGCTATTTAAGGTCAGTGAGCAAGACAGACTGAGCTGAGAGCTCAAGCATCCTCTTTGATGGTCTCAGAGGCCTATCTACCTCTGCGGGAGCATGCACCTCTGCTGTGGTATTAAGACACTAAAGCAGTTCAGGTGCTCCTGACCCTGACTGTCTGGAACAGGAGTCAGCCCAAGATTAGCATCTAGCTACAGGTTGCTTTGCAAGCTGGCATTATAGAAAGTTGAATTCTAAAAACTATATGGAAAAAACTAGTCTTTCATGAATGCCCTTTATTAAAGGAAAGAAGAAAACACAGCACCCAGTGGCTGGAAACAGCTGACTTACCTCTTGGTGGATTGTCTCATTTGCCAAGTACCTGTCGGTCACAATCGGCTTCAATGTCTTGACAAATGCAAAGTCTGGATACTCTGTGTTGACACACAGTGGCTGAATCTAAGCTAACTTTCCACTCTAATATTACAACAGAAAGAACGACAAATGCTCGGGTAGCCTTTCCACCACGTCATTTCCCAAAACCGAGATCATATCTGAGTCTTTCCTCTGATGATTAGAAAAAGACCCAAGATTTTGATACGCTCTGTGAAGGAGGGGTGCGTGCAGGCATGCCACAGAGAAGTGCTGAATGCATCAACGAGCCTTCTTCCATATTCTAAGAACTAACTGTTCTCTGAACTCACTTGGGGCATGGTGATGTGTGTGCATAATCCTAGCGCTCAGTGGGCAGAGATCAGGAAGGCCATGAATTCAAGGACAGCCTCGCCTATAAAACCTGCTCAAGTTAAAAAAAAAAAGGAGAGCAGTTTCTCATATAAATAATAGGCAAATGTTTCTGCAGGCATCATAGGAAAAGGTAGTAACGAGACGGGCTGGGGAAAGCTTCACGAATCTGGGGGCTTGCAATATTGCTACAACCTGTGGGCCTTTTCCCTGGTAAGACTATTCTATCGCTCCCTTTTCTTTTCTTTTTGAGACTATAATTTGATTAAATTATATTATCAAATTGTTTCTCTATTTACTTTCCTCCCTCCAAACCCTGGTACCTGCCCCTCCCCACTCTCCTTCTAATTCACGACTTCTTTCTCACTATTTGTTATTGCATGCATATATGTGTGTGCATAATACATACACATTCCTAAAATAACCCGTTCCATCTGTATAATGTTATTTATACTGTGTGTATTTTCTCAGAGCTGACGGTTTCATACTGGACAGCCAACCGATGTGCTCTTCCCTGGGGATGACCACCTCTCCTGCTCCCAGATTTCTTCAGTTGCCTAATTCTTTGCACAGTGTCAAGGCCTCATGGGCTTTTCTCCATCCATAGTGGCATGTTCAGGCTCCCCTCCTCTACTGCTCTGTCTCCTCACGGTTGTCTACTGCACACCATGGCATGATAAAAAGCTAAGTTCTCGTAACCACATGGACAAACTAGGGACTATAATGAATGTACTTTACAAACACACACAGAGAAAAAAAACATAACAGCTGAAAACATTTGACTTCTCCCCTCATGAAGTCATTTCCTTTGCCTAGCAACTGCTGGTAGTAATAATAACGATACCAACAACAACAATAATAATAAACAATAACAGTACTGGGTACATGCGCAATTGCCAGTGAGCCCAGGTGACTCGCTTTAGAAAATGGAAGCAAGTGGAGAAGGCAGGCATCCTGGCCATCTGGTGATTCTGCATGTGCATGCCTGGCTCTTTGGCCTCTAGCCTGCAGGGCATGTGGCTCAGATGCCTTTGGTGCTGTTTTCTTTGTTTTCCAAGGCACTTTTCTCAGATGTGTAAACTTAGAAAGGGGGAGAGGTGGGTGTGGGAATGACTGAAAGCGTCACCGTCCAGTGAGAGCAGAGCCTGCTAACGAGGCAATGAGGCCAGGCGGCTGGATTCCAGCTCCATATCTGCTTCTTACTGTTTGGTGTCACCATGGGGAGGCCACTAATTTCTTATCTGTGAAACAGCAGAAATAACAGCCAGTCATAGGTTTGCTCTGGTCAGAAAAGATACCGGATGTCAAAGCGTGTTGAGACATCTATACATCTAAGGCTATACATCTGATTCACCAGTGCCGACATGGGGAAAGCCCTGTGCAGGGGCGGGGCGGGGTGGGAACAGGGAAGTCACAGCAGGCATACACTCAGTACTTTACATTGTTGGACAAGAGCCTAAAATGTCTTGACAAACCTAAGATGATAATACAAGGGCCAGAGACAGGAGGGCTTCAGAACCACCTACCGAGTCACCCCAAATGCAATCAGTGATGTGCCTTTGAAATGGATAAATCTAATCTTACCATCAGTTGCCCTGATCGGTACTTCCTCTCTGTTTCCCTTCCCTTCAGCAAAATGGTAAGGACGGAGCCTCTGTGAAGCTTGGGCTGTGAGATGCCACATTCCTCTCTCAGTTCTCCCACCTTCTCTGGTGTTTGCCACTCGGACAGAACACAGTTCCAGGTCTTTGAGACTGGTGCCTCAGCCTCTGCAGAGCCACAGCCATGGGCGACTCCAACAGAACTCACTTAGCAGAGTGCTCTTTTTGCTGTTTACAAAAACCCTGAGGAATGACAGTATGTGGTGGACACCTCGAAGCAACACTGCTCAACTAAGGAAATGTTTCAGTGCAAAAATGAATGATTAAGAGAGAAGAACCTGTATTCCTATGTGCACGGTCTTAAAGATTGGCCTCCCTCATCACACAGCTCTTCACACTGAGCAAGTACTCTGATATTTGGGTTGACAGAAAGCCATCACTTTTTAATAACTGAAAATACCTTTTCTCTAAATTTTAACATTCACTTTGTGTGTGTGTGTGTGTGTGTGAATGAATGTGAGTGTGAATGTGAGTGTGAGTGTGAATGTGTGTGTGAATGTGAGTGTGTGTGAAGGTGTGTGAGTGTGTGTGAGTGTGTGTGTGAATGTGTGTGTGTGAATGTGAGTGTGAGTGTGAATGTGAATGTGTGTGTGAGTGAATGTGAATGTGAATGTGTGTGAATGTGAGTGTGTGTGAATGTGAGTGTGTGTGAAGGTGTGTGAGTGTGAATGTGTGTGTGTGAATGAATGTGAGTGTGAATGTGAGTGTGAGTGTGAATGTGAGTGTGAATGTGAACGTGTGTGTGAATGAATGTGAGTGTGAGTGTGAGTGTGAGTGTGAGTGTGAATGTGTGTGAGTGTGTGTGTGAGTGTGAGTGTGAGTGTGAATGTGTGTGTGAGTGAGTGTGAATGTGAGTGTGAGTGTGAATGTGAATGTGTGTGTGTGAATGAATGTGCGTGTGAGTGTGAATGTGAGTGTGAATGTATGTGTGAATGTGTGTGAGTGAATGTGAGTGTGAATGTGTGTGTGAATGTGTGTGAGTGAGAGTGTGAATGTGAGTGTGAGTGTGAATAAATGTGCGTGTGAGTGTGAATGTGACTGTGTGTGTGTGTGTGTAGGTCACAGGACAATCTCAGGGAATAGGTTCTCTCCTTCCATCATGTGGGTCCCAGGATGCAACTCAGGTGGTCAGGCTTGGCAGCAAGGGCCTCTACCACTGAGCCATTTGCCAACCAGAACAACTATCTTTAAAATTTTCTAAATTAATAAGTAGAAATCACTTTAAAACCCAGTCTGTCCTGAAAACAAATAAACCAACTTCAACTTCTGATTCTGATTGCTGCAAATATAGTTTAGGGTGCCTTCTAGTGCTGAAACATTGATAATACACCAACCATAGCTTTAGGAAGTCTGTACTGATTACACCATCTAGTGTTAATGTACGAACAATAACTATAGGCTCCCAGGAAAAAAAATACAACAGCCTGTAGAATTTCTAAATGAACAGAGGCACGGATAAAACCACACTGTAAAGTCTGTAATAAACTACTGATCTCTCAGAGAGCAGACGTTTTTGAAAAGCGCAAAGCATCAAGAGCTCTTAAGGGACCACAGCCTTACCTAACAGATAAGGCAGCAAAAACTGATCAGAAACTCTTTGACAGAGAATTTGAAATGGCTGTTTTAACTAAACTCTATAAATGTTAAGTAAACACATGGCTCCAGGGTTAAGAGCACTTGTTGCTCATGTGGAGGACCTGGGTTCAGTTCCCAATACCCACATGACAGTTCACAACCATCTATAACTCCAGTTCCAGGAGATCTGATGCCCTCTTCTGACCTCCACAAGTACCAGGCACACAGGTGGTGCATACATACATGCAGACAGGATACTTATACACATAAAATAAAATAAATAAATCTTAAGAAAGCAGAAAGAAAATTTATTAATTCATCAGAGACCACTGATAGTAATTTTTAAAAGCAAATCTTCAATCAGAGAAGTATGCAAAGTTGAATGGAAAAAAAATACAAGGAGTAATTATTGGACTCAAACAGAAGATCATCCACTGAGCTCAAACAGGCTATCTGAAAGGGGAAAATGAAGGAGTGGGACTGAACAAACCCTATGGAAACTACAGGACAGGGATACAAGAGCAAATATTCACGTTGCTGGATCTCGAGAGGGCTTTGAGAGTGCCAGAGGGTCAGAGTTGTGTAAAGAGATGGCGGAAAGCTTCCCACATGTAGAGGAGAATGCAAACACCCAGCTAGAGAAGGGTACAGGGAATGACTTCAGTTCAGGCGTGGGAAACGACTCACTGGGTAAAATGGTTGCCTTGCAAGCACAAAGATCTGAGTTCAATCTTCAGATCCCATGCAAAGAAATGTCTGGCATGGCAGCAGATGCCTTTGATCCCAGACCTGGGGAGACAAATCCCTGGTGCTCACTGGCCAGTCAGCCTCACCCACATGAGGACTTGCAGGCCAGTGAGAGACTTTGTCTCAAAAAAGGTGGATGGCATCTGAGAATATTCAGTGTTATTCTCTGGTCTACATACACACATGACCACATGTGCACACACATACACGCACACAGACACATGATCACATGTGCACACAGACACACACATATGACCACATGTACACAGACACACACACATATGACCACATGTGCACACACATATGATCACATGTGCACACACATATATGATCATATGCGTGTGTGCGCACACACACACACACAAGAAAGAGGCAGAATTCCCAAACATCATGTGTGTGCTCCAATTCACTTGACATCAGACTTCTCCGCAGACACCCTCTTGGACAGAAGGAAGTAGAATGAGATAGTTATAGTTTAAGAGACTGGAACTGCCAACCTGACCCTGCACAGTGATCTATCAGAAATGAAAGAAAGGTAAAGACATCCCGAGACAAAGCCAAGAGGATTGATCCACATGCAGTTTTCTGAGAAATGCTAATGGGAATCTTTTCACTGAAAAAAGGAAGCAGTAACCACAGGGGGGAAATTAGAAACCGCTGGTCGGAGTAACTATGCAGACAAATTCTGAATGCTCTAATGGTGTAAACACAGTGCATGGAAGAATTATATCTTTAGAATAAAGATCAAAGAGGGAACTAATGTAATATCTACATTAATATGTTTAAAACATAAAAATACGTGTATAATAAACATTTAAAAAGCTACAAGGTGAAAACTTGTAAACAAAACATACTACAGGAGCTGTAGAGATGGCTCAGTGGTTAAGAGCACTGACTGCTCTTCCAGAGGACTCGGGTTCAGTTCCCAGCACCCACATGGCAACTCAACAAAAGTCATACTAAGAAAGAAGTTTAAGGAAATTAATGCATTTTAAAAAGCAGAAGGTTCTCAAATGAACAATTTATCATTGCACCACAAGGAACTAAAAACCAAGAACAAACCAAACCCAAAATTAGTAGAAGAAATAATAAAATATCAGGGCAGACATCATTGAGGTGAGAACAAAGTACAAACACCCAATGAACCAAAGAATTGATTCCTTCAGAAAAAATTGACAAGCCCTTAGCAAGACCAAGCAGAAGAATCAGAACACTGGTGTAGCAGCACGCTACAATCTTGTGCCCTCAATTTAGGGAAGGAAAAAGAAAAGATAGAAATCTTCACCGCTCTTACAAGCAGTCTTGATATAGGATGAGAGAAAGGTAGAAACCTTCACAGCCTCTTTTAGGCTGTCCTAAGCTTGAAGAGGACTAGCTGACAGTGAGTCAGACTAGCGTCTCAGCTCACGGTCTGTAAACTCAGTCCCTCCAACCTTTGTTCTTTAAGAATTATCACACTAAGGACAGCAACCCAACCAATGAACCACCAACCAAGGCCACCCCGACACTCGAGGCTTCAGACTTTATACTCTAAGCCAAGTTCCCAACAACCCATGTTGCACCCAATCCCAAAAACAAGCTACAGGTGCCAGAATGACCGCACCGAACCAAATTATAGCCACCTGCATCAGGCATTCCAATTCCTACTTGTAAACAACTTGACCACAGCTGGGGTGGGAGCGCGAACCTCTAGTGACTAGTCAGTTAAACCAAAAAGCTTTTCTTAACATAAAAATCCCAAGTGTTCCTCTACACACCCGAGTGAAGTAAAAGTCAGAAATGAAAATGTAGACATTGCAACTTGTACCACAAAAATATAAATGATCGCTAGAGACTGCTGTGAACAACTACACACCGGAAATCCGGCAATCTAGAAGAAACAGGCACGTGCTTGGATACATTCACCTAATGGAGACTGACTCACGAAGAAACACCGTTCACCGAGGTGTCATGTCTGAATGTGGGACGCCCCACAGAGGCCGCTGCACTTGAGCACTTGCTCACCAGCTGGGGCTGATGTCCTATCTGGGGAGGCTATGGAACCTTTAGGAGGTGGAACCTTGCTACAGAAGGTTTGTCACTAAGGCAGGCCTTGGGGGTTATAGCCTAAGCCTGCTTCCCATTCTTGCTCTGCTTCTGGACAGCAAGTGAGGGGTAAGCCTCATATTCCTGCCACCATGACTGACTGTACCCCTTAGGAACTGTGCCAAAATAAATCCTTTCTCCAATAAGTATTTCATCATAGCAAAAGAAAGTGAAACCAATACAGGCAAATAACAAGTATGGAACTGAATCAGAAACAGAAAGTTTCATATCAAAGAATAGCCAATAAGATGTTAGTAAATAATGGAAGACTTGAAATGCGCTTCGACATAGGGATTGCCCCCTTATTCTGTTATCTTCCATGAGAAAACTTTCTGAAACCCAAAACAAACAAACATGAGCCCAGCCCAAAAGCTGGAATCATAGGCAGCCAGGCATCTGCACGTAGCAGAGCTACAGGGGTAAGTCAAGGCCAGATCACTAGACAGTAGTGGACTTTCAGCCCAGTCGGCAGGAAAATAAAGGCTTTTTCAAATGAAAATGGCCTCTGTAATGGCCTTCCTATGCCACACCAGAAGTGCGTGCTTAGAAGTGGGCTGGTGTTAAGACAAGCCTAAAATGCATTTCTGACTGGTTAGCATGTATCCCAGAATCCAGGGTGAGAAGCTAGAAAATGATGTTCAGTTAGGCAGTGGTAAAGTTGTCACCTGTGGTTCCCTGGAAGACAGTCATCAGACCTACTGAAATGATTTTAAATCCAACTGTTGGTGGGGAAGTAACCGCTACCAGGTGCATTTCACACCGTATCAGGGCAGAGACAAAGTGTGTGGGGGGTGGGGGGTGTGTAATGAGTAGACACAGATGGAAACTAAGCACAGAAAACGCAGAGTTGGAAAAATGAAACTATTTCACATCAAACTGCAAGAACGGCCAGTAAAACCTGGCTCTAACCTGGCATGGTAAAACCCCCGGGAGATTCAGCCTGTGGAAGGCCAAGACTTGAGCTGCACATGAGATCTTATTACTCACAACACCAGTAGGAATATCGTTCAGTGCCGGAGCGCTTGCCCAGCCTGTACAAGGACCTGGGTTCCAGTATCTTCTGCATCCCCTGCACCTCCCAAAAAACCTAGCTCAAAGAGAAGAAGCCAACACAAAGGCTCACTGTAGGCACGTTTTAGAGGTAAAGATCAAAAGGGTGCTTTTGATGAGCCCTCAGAAAAGACTGGAGTACTGTGGAGTATATCCTTTCAGCGTCATACAAAGATTGATGGGAACGTTAAACTCAGACGCCCAAAGTGGTTAAAATATTTTGGGTTAAGAGAGAGACTCACATCCCCAAAAGAAAAATAGGTGTGGCTTCGGGTTAATGATACTAATTGGAATCAAATACTTAGAAAACTCAAATGTTTTCTAAGAGACTTATACCAGAAAAGAAAGTGCTCTACAAACATGGTATAAAAACAAACTGAGGGGCCAGAAAGATGGCTGGGTGGCTAAGAGCACGGGATGCTCTTCCAGAGGCCCCAGGTTCAGTTCTCAGTACCCACAGAGTGGCTCACAAAGGTTTAAAATCCCAGAGATCCAACGCCCTCTTCTGGCCTCAATGGGTCGTGCATACATGTGGTATACAGGCATTCATGCAGGCAAAATACCCATACACACAAAAATAAAAAGAAATATTTAAAATTGACTTCTATTCAATATTTAAGGAGTTTTGCAAGCCTCCAACTTCTAAAGGGAGGAAGCAGGCTAAGAGGCCGTCCTGTCAACAAGAACGATGCATTCTCCATTGCCCTCTTCAGAAGAACTAAGACGACTTGTGGTAAATAAAGAACCTCCCAGAACACAAAGCCAAAGTGCTGGAGAATAATGGATTTGGTATCACTCTCAGACCAATCTAAACCAGGGCACAAGGAACAGTCTATATTCGCAGGGCAAGGAGATCCATCAACATTTGTCCACTGGAAATTCAGAATTGTTATGAATATGACTATTTAAACTTCTACTGCCCCTCATTTTTAAAATGAAATAAATATTTCTGTTATCCTGTCCCTAGACCATTTTCTTAATTCACAAATCTGATCAAGTAAACCTGGTAAAAACGTCATTAAAATGTGGACTTTGTGTTGATGCTGTGATTAGATGGGCTTTAGGAGATATTGGAATGGGTATGGGTACATTTTTGCATTAAGGAGCTCAGAGATAATGTTGTAAATCAAATTATTGGTCTTAATTTTTCATTTCCTTTTGGCAGTATTATTTGTTGGTTCCTTTGTCATGGCCTTATGGGAGGCAGAATGCATTTCCATGTCTGTTAGCTTTGATCCTGGCCCTGGAAGTGTTTGACCTTTGGAATATCAGTAGTATCCAGACAAACATACAACTCTCACCTCAATGGGAATAAGAAATAGTTTATTCTGAAGCCTCATGTGAGTGACTATGCCCTTGGGAAACTGATTTAGTTCATTCAACATGGTAACAGTTTTGTGATGCTTTTATAGAAACAGAACATAAGTCATAAGGCATTTTTCAAATACCCTGGCTAACACTGAGGCGGGTTGCAGCAAAAGGGAAGCCTGTCACCGGTCTCAGATGCTATCTGGTAGTATGTAGAGCCTTTGCTTGGTTGGAAAGCCAGTGCTCTGTTTGTACACTCCAAATGACTTTCCTGCTAGTCACAAAGCAGTTAAATCAAGTACTGAGGATGGCAATAAATGTCTATTAAGAGGGCTAACAATGTCCAAGGATCTTTGGCATTAGACGCTAGATCTGCAACATCCCAAGCTCCTCGTAGTCACTGAAGTTCTAATAAATTAATCAGCTTTGTAGAAGGTCCAGTTTGAAGGTACAGCTCTTTCCTGTTTCTTTCACAGTAGCTATGTAAAAACTAAGGATCGATTCTTTTGTACAGTGGTGTTTTGTTGTGTGACAAAACTTTCCCTTGTATGTCTAGGAACAACAAGCGTATCTACTTACCCCAGATAGGGAAACTATGAAACACCGAAGTACACATACCACAAAAGTCCAACATGGTGAACCATGAGTTTCGTTGGGGTTACTTACAGGAGTGTGGGTGAGGGGTTACTTACAGGAACAGAAATGACCCACAGACAGCTGCATTACCAAGGCCCACCCCAGCATGGGTAACAGCTCACAAAAGCTGAAAAAACAGAAGAAAAAAAAAAAAGCTGGCAGTTCTGATATACACACCTTTAATCCAAGCCCGTAGGAATCAGAGGCAGATGGATCTCTGTGAGTTCGAGGCCAAGCTTGGTCTACAGAGTGAGTTCCAGGACAGCCAGAGTTACAACAGAGAAACCCTGTCTCTAAAAACAAAAACCAAAAGAACAAAAACAAAAGCCAACCTGCAGGCAGCTTGACAGGTCAAAGAGCGTCCTTTCCAAGTGATTTTGTCTAAACCTCTTCTCCCAGGTAGCTGGTCTATATATGAATCCTCTTGGCAGCTTACTGGCCCACAAATCTTCTTTGCAGCTTGGCTCTGCTTAGGCTGGCAGTAAGGGCCTAGTGATTCTGGTCAGTTTGGGGGACTTCCTGAAGCTATTTTGAGATCCTCCTATTTAAAAATGTTTAAACATTCTTGTTTAAAGTCACTACAGGATAGAAGCTTTCAACCTTGGAGAAAACTGTTACAAAACAGGTTTACATTTCAGGCTCCAGCAATCTGCAGTAAGAGGCTTCCTTTGGGTGACTAATCCCCACAAAACCCAATGGTTTATAACATTTATTCTCATGTTGCTGGCCTTTCAATTAATTATGGGTCAGATAATAGGAGTTGTCTCTATTGGCAGCTAGACAGAACGACAGGACCTGGTTCTAGGTGGAGATGGATTGGTTTGGTTGCTGAAGGAACAGCCTACCCAAGAGAAATCTCCCACTGCTTTGCAAGCAACGCCCCCTAAGCAAGCAAAAGTCAGTTCTCCACCCACAGTATGCTATACGCCCCTGTGTGAATTTGAGGATGCATCTTATCAATGCTTTGAGGATATTCTCCATTACACCATTTAATGCTCATTATAAGAGATGTAAGAGAAATTTGTTCTATTATCCATTGCCAAGAAACACTTTGTTCTCTATTGAAGAACTAGTTTGCCTTTTCCTTTTAAACAAACTTTTTAGTAGGAAAAGACAGTAATAAATGCACATGAGATCTATATGAGAATTCTTGGAGGACTGTGGTATTAATAAGTAAACATAAATTACAATAGACAAGAAACAAGGGATGCATTTCAAAAGGCTAACAAATCTTTAAGTCTTGGGATTCTCCATTCTCCTATCCCAGAGCATATGTATGAGAGCTGACATAGAGAGCTCCAAGCCCAAAGTTGTGTTCTGTCATTGTCTTAACATATAATCACAAATACGCTCTACAACATGACACACCAGTGCAGGGTCCTTTAAAAATAGTGGAGATTCCTATGTTTCGTTTATTTGCCTTTGGGTCATCCCGGAAACATCCATAAAACATCTAATTCTATACCGAGTGAATGAGACCGACCCCCATAGACTTAGATATTTAAATCTTGGTCCCCAGTTGGTGGAACTGTTTGGGAAAGATTAGCAGGTGTGACTTTGTTGGAGGTATTCTGTTACTAGATGCAGGTTTTGTGGTTTCAAAGCACATGCAATTCTCAGTCAGCTCTCTGCCTCCTACTTGCAGATAAGAATGGGAGCTCTGAGCTGCTGCACAGCACCACGCCCGCCTGCCTGCTGCCACGCTCCCACCATGGTCATGGACTCACCGTCTGAAACTGTGAGCCCTTAATAAACTGCTTCTTCTATAAGTCGCCTTAATCATGGAATCTCTTTACAGCAACACAAAAGTAACTAAGACACGAGGGATGAAGGACAGTGAAGTTCAATGTTTTTGGCATGGCGGAAGTCATAAAACTTCTGCTCGGGGAGCCACACAGGGTCCCTTCTACTCACATTCCATTGGCCAAGGTGCATCACGTGGCCCAGTGAAGGGACACGGAAGTTCATTCTGCACACAACACCGCAGCAGCGGCACAATGTGTAACAGTACCATGGGGACACAAAGGACAGAGTCTGTTAATTCAATCTGCCAAAGAAGAAAGTGGGCCAGAAGCCATGCTGATCTAAGGACTATGGAGCCTGCCCTCAAAGAGGTCAGAAAGGCATTTTTATCAGAGACACTTCAGTTAAAAGTTAGTATTTTGTAGGTTCGAAGCTTTGGGGAATTTGTGGGAGCGGGGTATAGAGGAAGGTCCAATGTTCTCTACCACTCTCTACCTTACTCTTTTTAACACGGGGTCTCTCACGGGACTTGGAACTCAGGTAGGGGTGTGTGTGTGTCTTATCCCTCCCTATCCGCCCTATAAGGCTGTGGATAGTGGGGTGTGTGTGTGTGTTTTCTACCCTTCCGTATCCTCTCTCAAAGGCTGGAAGACAGCAAGTCCCAGTGACCTTCCTGTTTCTACTCTCCTCAGTGCTGGGATTACAGGTTTGCACAGTACCAGGCCCAGCTTGTTACCTGTCCTCGCTCTTAATCACTGAGCAATCTCTCCATCCCCACCTCTTGGAATCTTATGGTATGGTGCTGCTATAATTCAATAAAAGTAAGAATGAAATCAGACCAATAGCATCATTAAAGATTCATTCCGTTGATTGCATAGGCATTCTGCTGATATATAAAGTACCTACTAGCAAAAATCCATGTTGTGGGATGTTTGAATTAGAATTTTACAGTTATTATGGGATCATACTCCTGTGGACATGCTGTATCGGGGAGGGGTGCTTCCTGATGCCTTGCAGCTTGTAAAGGACTTGCTTCCTATACCTGTTAACATCTCTGTGCTAAAAACAATGGAGACCCCAGCACCTTTGTCTCTTCTGATAACCTTCTCACATTTCCATTGGAAACTGCCATTTCCCTCAGAAAGGTTAAAATGAAAATATTAATCAATTTAAGCTGTCACTCCTGTCTTGAAATGACTAAATTTACACATCAAAGAGCTGTCCACTAAAACAAGAAATCCTGACCTCCTCTCTCAATAATTCAAATGATCTGTATCCAATGATTAAACCTTCTTTGCTCTTGTCAGTTACAATATTTCAAAGATGTGAACGTGATGCCGATTTTATGTATTAAGAGCAGAGCACATCTATGCCGTGGCATTTGTGCCTACACACACATATGCATGCATACATACAGAAGCAAGTTCTTTAAAAAACATTTAAAGAAAGCTTCTCTTGGGACTGAGAGCACAGAGGTTAAGAACACTGATCTTGGAAAGGACCAGAATTCGGTTCCCAGCACCCACATCAGGAAGCTCCAATCCAGTGTATCCTGATTTTCAGGCATCCACACATAACCAGGCACATATAATTTAAAAATAATACAATTAAATTTTTAAAAAAAGAGATTCTCCTTGACCAAAGTTAGGTAAGTTCTAGAGTCCTCTGCCTCGGAACCCAGCTTGCCCAGCTTAATTTTAGCAAACACCCCTGTCAGTTTAGCAGGCGTCACTACCACTCTCTGATCGCTCTGGCCTGCTTTCAACAAGAATCCCTCAACTTTTGATAATTACTCTTAATAACCTTTCCATTCCCTGACATCCACACAACCCCCCCCCCCTTTTCCTTGACTACAAATCACAAGCTCCCAGGTTGAACTCAGTCTCTCTTAGTGTTTCAGTAAGTACCCAGTGGTTTGTTTTGTTGTTATTAAAAACAATCCTCCCAACAGAATCTAACCGGAGACTCTTATTCCGGAATAAGATTTTCGGGGTCTCTTGGAACACTGTTGCTATATTCTCCACAGAGCTGGCAAACGACTCGAACACAGCTATTTGGGAGTTAGCGGGCGATACTACAAGAATCTCCAAGTTGGCGCCTCTAGTTTGATGGGAACGGCGTTCTGCACAGAACGGAACGCTGAGCCGGTCCACCCTCCGCCTCCGCGTCGGCTAGAAGAGTCCCGGCGCATTTCTGCACGTTCGGCGGCGCGGACACCGGCGTTCCGCCGCGCAAACTCCCACCAGACCGTCCAGCAGCCGCCGGCCGGCTCCCGCGTCCCGCACCGCAGCCCGCAGCACCGACGTCGCCGGAAGCGCCGCCGAGGCCCGCTGACGTCACCGCTCCTAGCCCGCCCCCAACACCCTCGGCTCCGCCCGCCCCGCCCCTCCCACCACGTGTCCTCGCCCCCTCCCTCCCGAGGGGCCACGGCGGGGCGGCGGGAGCGCCCGAGCGGTTTGCATGGTGGGTGCCGGGCCGCAGCCCTGCTCTGCTCCCGCGGCGACGCCGCCCGCTCGGCCCGGGTGAGTGCGCGCGGGCGCCGGGGCTGGGGCGGCTCCTCCTCGGGGCTGGCTGGGGAGTCTGGGCCTCGGCGGGGCGGGGGCCGCCGATGGCAGCTGTCGCCGCCGCCGCCTTTGTTACTGGCCGACCGGGGAGGTGAGCGGCGCGGATCGCCAGCGCCCTGCAGGTGCGCGGGGGAGCCCAGCGGGGCGGCGGGGCGGGAACGGGACCCGCGAGGCGGCTGGAGCGAGCAGGGGCGGGGGCGGCCCCTCCCACCTCCCGCCCCGCCGCCCGGCGCAGGCCGCGGCCGAGTTGAGGCCCGGGCTCCGGGGACCTGACGCGAGTTCTCACCTCCCCAGGCCGTCCCCCACCCCCGGGAACCTTGGAGAAGCTGACTCCGAACTCCGGGAAGGTCTTTGCTTTGGAAGTCTCGGAAAATGGGAGTCACAGGATGCACACTCACTGCACACCCAGCGATTGCCGGCAGTCGTTCAGGAGGAAGCTCTTTGTACCGGCCTAAGGAGGCTTCGAGTAGAGAGAATTCGCGTCCCAGAGGCAAGGAATCCTGCCAGGTCTGGATTGGCCTCCACCACCCGGGCACACACCTCTCTGTATCCAGGACTTGGCTTTGGGAGGTCCTTTAAGGCAGAAAGACTGTTAAGTTTCTGAACTGGCTCGTGGACAGCGCCTATGAATCTGGAAAATCCAGGTGATAAGTATTTGGGACTAAGTATTCAAATGTCCTATCTAGACTCGGATGCTTTCTGGTAGCGTATCAGCTCCGCTCTTCTCTGGCCCTGATTCCGTGGTCAAGTGGTCCTGGCAGTGGGAAACTTCTGCTTGTCAGTGCACTGTTTCAAACCTCTTCCTGGAATCTTCACACACTGCTCTAGGTTTGTCCTTCCGTACAAATGATCTGTGACAGTAGTTCTCAACCTTCCTAATGCTGCGACCCTTTAGTACAGTTCTTCATGTTGTGGCGACCCCCCCCCATAAAATTATTTTCATTGCTACTTCATAACTGTAATTTTGTTTCTGTTAAGAATCGTAATATAAATATCTGATACGCAGATGGACTTAGGCAACCCCTGTGAAAGGGTGGTTTGACCCTTGAAGTAGTCGCTACCAACAGGTTGAGAACCGCTAGCCATGAAAACTAGCCTGGTCTCCATACCACAGAAAGCTTTTTAAATATTTGAAGCTAGCCAGATATTATCTGCCCACAGCCTTTGTAATAATAATGTAACAAGCCTCCTTCCCTGAATCCCTTCCTTCTAGCTGGAAGCAGACAATTTTGAACTAAAAGTTTTATGTCTGACAGAGCCACCTTCTCATGAGCTGAGAGTTTACATGACACCTGATTTGTCTGCTAAATCTTGCGTGCAGAGATGGAGTCCTCAACTTACCCTCTCAATCTGACCCTGAAAGAAGAGCAAGAAGAAGAAATCCAGACCCGGGAATTGGAAGACAGCCCCGTAGATATGCAGAGAGTACAGATCTGCTCAGAAGGCACATGGGTAAGTAAGATGGTGTGGGATCCAGCCTGGGAGCCAGGCTTGCTTTAGGTTTCCTCCTGGGGCAGACATGGGAAGTAAAAATAGCCCAGTCTCATGTGTTTGCATTCCTGAGAAAATAGCCCTGTGGCTTCAAAAGGCAGTACAAATAATGGAGGAAGCGGAGATGGGAACAGAGCCTCCAGCAGCAAAGCTGATTGCGAGTCTCAGAACCGAGACCTTGTCTTCTTGTCACTCTGTCCTTCTCCCGTTTCCCCGTGCCTGACTCAGTCCTGTCACACACACTGTTACATATTGTCAGCACCAGACACAGATCAAACAGGACACTGAGCTGACATGAGGGGAATTTAGGCACAGCAGTTGACACCCAGAGCTATATGCTCCCCAGGTGTGAGTGGAAATGCTAAGCTCCAAGGAATACACAGATTTAGCATGTAAAACAGAATGGAATGTTGGAAGTCTAATGACCTTGAACAAGTGTAAGTATAGTAGTATGTAGTACATTTATTCACAGTAGTTGCTGGAGTCACAGAAATTGAGTTTGAGTTGTAAACATTTTAAATAAGCAATAAATCAACATTGCTTAGTTTTTTATTGCATATAATCATTATCAATATCATCAATACATAATATCCTTTGTGTCCAATGAGAGGGAAGCACTTCATCATAGAACACAGAGCTGCAGGCAAAGAACTACAAAGACCCTTCTTCTAAATTATCTGTCCACTCCTCCTACAGACGGGAACTTCAGACACCAAAAGGTTCTCTGCTGTACTGCCTGAATCCCGTGTATACCGACTTCCTGAGCTCCAGCCCTCCCTGTCGTGTATCTCACTGTGTTATATCTCCATATAAGTTAGTCCCTTGCCAGGCTCTGGGCTCACTGGCCTGGAGCTGAGCTGCCTTTAATCCATTAGTGTTCTTTGTCCACACTGTCCTCCACAGTCAGCCTGAGTCAGCTCAGGCAGGGGTCAGTCCTGTCTAGCTTGAAGAAAGCAGTAGAAACCCTGGGATTTGAGGTTCAGTTAAGCAGCCCATAATATCTCAATGGGCTGGAGAAGTATAGAAATTGGGTGCAGTAAAAGTAGACATCTGATTGTGTTGAGCAAATGAGCATGCCCAGGAAAGAAAGGAGTGAGCAGAGTAGTTGGAGGCTGGAGGGGTCTGGTAGCCTGAAGGTGGGACTGGGATAGGGGCATCTGTAACCTAGGGAGTCTGTTCTCCATCAGTTACTGCACTGCCTTAAGATCCCTGGGATTGGAGCATCTGTAACCTAGGGAGTCTGCCATCCATCTACAGTTACTGTTAAGATCTCTGGGAATGGGGCATCTGTAACCTGGGGAGTCTGTTGTCCATCTACAGTTACTGTCAAGATCTCTGGGATAGGGGCATCTGTAACCTGGGGAGTCTGTTCATCTACAGTTACTGTCAAGATCTCTGGGATAGGGGCATCTGTAACCTGGGGAGTCTGCCATCCATCTACAGTTACTGCACAGTGTTAAGACAAGATCCCTGCCCTCATGGAGTCCCCAGTCTCACGAGGGGACTGTTGACTTTCAGGGCAGGGAAAGAAGCCTAACAGGACAGTAGAGGTCAGTTCAGGGTTCTCTAACAGGCAAAAGCAAGAAAGTCTCACTGAGGCCTGACAAGGTGCTTCCTAGAAAAGGCCTAATTTTGAACAGTGGACAGTTTTGCCCCTTCCCCACGTTGGAACATTTAGCAGAACATGGAGATAATCTTAGTTGTTGTGACCCAGGGTGAAGGCTGGGGTGTAAGGTCCTACTGTATCATCCTCATTCTTAGCTAAGAATCCCCCTATACATCTACAGTGCATATGACGGTACCCTGTTCATGTAACAAGGAATTGGGTAGTCTAAAATTTCGATAGCATATGGTTGAGATACTGCTCTAGCTCATTAAATTGGAAGGAAAAAATAAGATCTGTATTTTAAATGCAGATTTTGAGAATAATTAAGATGTTAATAAGAACTACTCACATGTAAGCTGTGTTCTATAATAGAATTGGAATAGAAATAGTTTCAAATAGAAAAAAAAAAAAGCACTTTGAATAGAGCCTTATAATGAGTGGAATGAGAAAAATGAAGGGAGAGAGCTTTCACTCCAGGCAAGATAACATGATCAAAGGCATGAGAGAGAGAGGCTGTGGGCAGAGTTAACAGCCACCTCTGAAGCTGGAACTTAAGCGTGAGACAGGCAATGGAAAAGGGTAGGCTAGGGCATGGGGTATGCTGCACTGGGTAGTTAGAGCTGGCCTGAGTAAGTGACGAATGAGTCTTAAACCCATCAGTCTATAAAAGACTTCTGTAGAGCAGAACTTAGGATTACATACTACAGGCACTGTGGTAAGGCCTGCGTAGCCTGTAGAGACAACACTGGCTTTGGAATCAGACTTCAGCCAAGCTACTTAGCCACTGTTTCCTTAATCATAAAAGCTTAGTAGCAATTCCTGTATCCATAGCTTATATAAATAATTCGAAGAGTTAATATGCTTACATGAATGGAAATACTCTAGTACTTGACCTAGCAGGGGCTCCCTTGGTACAGTGGTTCCAACTTCCCTCATGCCTGCCTAGTAAAGCCATGCAAGTACTTTACAGAAGTTAGCCTTGGAGGTAGTGTTGAAATCCCAGTTTCCCAGGAGAGCAAGGCAGTACACACAAGCTAAAGAACACTCTGACGAGTCCCTAATCATGTGAGGAGAGGTAGGACAGGAATTGCAGGTTCTTACTTGCAAGGCCAAGAAAGGATGACTGAAGAGTGAACTGCAGACTGCCTGGCTTTATTTTTCCTAGAGCCAGCCCTGTTTACCTTCTGCTGTATTTGACGAAGTAAAAGACTTCTGTAGAGCAAAAAGGGCAGCATAGCAGGACCAGAAGCCGCTGTACTGTGCTTTCGGTGCTTATTGTGGACTTGAAGATCCTCTAGCCAGTGGTAATTAGGAGAGGGTGAGCCCCCCCCCACACACACACGCACACCACCTCTTGAAAGTCAACATTTATCCAGGTCTGGAATGTGATACCTGCTCTTCAGGGTCTGGTGTAACTAGGCCTACATTCTTCTATCGGTGAAGGGAAGGAGACTATATAAATAGCTCTGGCCTAGATCTGGGACTTGTAATGGAGTGAAAGGCCAAGAGACAGTTGTTTTAAAATCTTGGGGAGTAGAAATAGAGTAGGCTGGAAATTATTTGGGCTGCCTGGCTCCCAGATTAAGATGCTTGCGGAAAGCCTAGGGACCACACCATTTTTACCTCCTACTATTCCACACTTCAACTTTTGTCCATTTTTACTCCAAGGAGTTGACTGTGTCTTTAAAACTGTTCCATGTATGACAAGAGAAATCCAGAGGTAATACATGTGCCTACTAGCTATAGGAAGCATTCTAGGCTTAGGGAAATGAAGAACGCACAGGCTGATTTCAGCAAAGTCAGATTTAAGCGATGATCAGTGTGAGAAGGCACTAGAGTGTCAGCCCAGGACATCGTGGTGTTACGTAGGTGTGCTCACAGCCTGGAGAGTAGAGTGGTCTGGGCTGTGTCTCAGAAGACAGGTGGATGTGAAAGAGGAGGACCCCAAGGGCCAAGGGGAGTAGTGGGAAGAGGTGTGTAGGCATTGGGAATAATGAGCAGCTAATACAGCTGCAGCAGAGAGCTGGTGAGAGTCACTCAGGACAAAGCTCTTGTGAGAGCGCGGACTCAGTGTTAGGTCAACCTTGCCACTTATTAACTGTATGTCTTCTGCCTGGAAATGAGGCTCCTCTGAACCCACTCCCCCACCCTTGCTAAACTGGAGGATCTTTGCTCTTCTGTGAGATTATTTGGGGGAATAAGGGAGCAATTAAAGGACCTTTCCAAGTAAGTGCTCCCTATTAAAGGGTTGTTTGGTGGTGGCAGTTAAAGTAGGCCTAACTGACAAGGGAAGGTCAGTGTGAGTGAGTGAGTGACAGCTGCAGCCGTGCAGACACTGATTTTCTAAGCTAAGGAGAGACAGTATGACCACCTGGCCCAAGATACAGCTTTGAGGAATAAGTTTGGAGGAGAGAATGCAAAGTGTACAGCCTGAAACAAGTTCATTAGTGACTTCTTAACACTAAATATGAGCTTTGAAGTAGGATTTTTAATGACCACAAAAGAAAATGCAATAGAAAGAAAAGCACATCACTTGGAAAAACGAGATTGTGGTGGCTGGCCATGTTTAGGTAGGAAGGCATCACCTTCCTTTGGGACCCTTTAAAGGAGAGATGGAAAAATGTGGGAGCCTAGTCCAGGCATAAAAGCCTAGCAGTTTGCTGGCATCTCATTCCATAAGGGAAGCTCAAATTAGCCCTTCTCTGCTACTCATGCTGCTACATATTGGAAGGGCTGAGTGGGGGCCTTCTCTGGCTGACTCTCCTCAGAACAGCTCTGGTCCTGAATCAATTTGAAGTATGAAGAGTTAGCTCACTTGAGGAAAGTCTTTGTGATCCACAAAGATGCCATGGAAAGCAGTAATCCTATTCAGCTTGAAATCCAGCCCCACCCTCTGGGCCAAGGGTCTCTGGATAGAAGGTAGGGAGGTACAGGGTGGGTCAGACATCTTTGTGGGGATACTTATAGCTGGCTTCTTGGCTTTGGAGTCTCAGGTGAACTGTGAGCAGGTCTCATGAAATACCTGAGGAGGTATGCCCAGGGGTCCCCAGCCTGATGATAGCAGCTCTGATGGTAGGTGGGACCCAGGAGAGCTCTCATACACCCTTGTACCCAAGAACAATGAGAATGTAGACAAACATCCCCTCCGGCTGAGAGTCCTGACCTCACCTGTGAGAGTGAAGGCTGCACTGTACCCAGTTAGTTGTCCCTCAGCGTTCATCAGTGTGAGCATCTGTGTGCATGTGCCTACCAGTCACTGAGAAAGGAACTGTTCGTGTTTCAGGTACCAGCCCTGTTTGATGAGGTGGCCATATATTTTTCGGATGAGGAGTGGGAAGTTTTGACCGAGCAACAAAAAGCTCTCTACCGGGAAGTCATGAGGATGAATTATGAGACTGTCCTGTCCCTGGGTAATTCTTTGTTCTCCTTTGTCTCTAGGAAGCTCTGGGCCCAGAGAACTGTATCAGTCTCTGTCTTCTCTTCCTCATCTGAATGGGTCTCCTCTCTACTCCCTGTACCAGCTTAATTTCCTAGTTTTGATTTGGACAGGACATACAGATTACATCCTTCTATTTGGAAACCTTTTACCTCTTAGAACAGTCCTCATTTGACCCAAGTATTCCTATTACTTTACAAACAAAAAAGTATAGCCTTCACAATGTCACCGGGGGTGTAGGCCTGTGTTATGTTGGTCCTTTGGAAGGAAAGCTTTGTTGCCCTACAGACACTTGGGAATAGACACCTGACGAGTACTCCCACCAAATGCACAGGCACACACTGGCAAGAACTGCCCAGTGGTTTTGCTCACTTGGGCTCCAAAATGATTGTTTTGATGGCTGCATCCACCCACCTCCCTGCTAATCACAGTACTTTTGCTGTTCATAGTACCACCTCCCTTAGCAGAAATCCCAAAATCCCTGGGCAGAGTTTGCTTTCCATCCTTTATGTCTTTAAGTCTTGGGGTGGGAGGTATGCAGAGCGAAGGCGTTCCTAAAACTGTTGCATAGTTTGGCATTGAGCCAAGCCAGAAAACACACAACTGTTTCCCAACTTTATTTCCTATGAACAGAATTCCCGTTCCCTAAGCCAGACATGATCACTCGATTGGAAAGGGAAGAGGAGTATCCTAATTCTGAGTGGCGGCTCCAGGGATTAACCTTTGCAGGTACTGAGTTAACCAGTTCAGCATCTACCCAAGGGAAACAAGCTGGGTGTTCATTCTCCATGTGTATTCTGTAGGGTATTCAGGAGTGAAGCACAGTATGTGTGGGCTTTGGAACGTAAAGATCCCCCTTTCTACTACTACTGTATGGACTTAGGCAGTGTCTTTCTTTTGGGCTTCCATTTCTTCATTATTGGTTGTGAGTTTACACTTTGATGTGCAACCTGGTGTGTGGTTGGAGTGAACTGAGGCTGATGCAGCATTTGATCCACACCTCAAGGAGTATGGCCACTTTGGCACCATGACTATGCCTCTGCAAATTAAGGCATAATGAGAGGAAGGATAAAGCACATCTGTAGATTTATTTATTCTAGGTTTCCTGTTCCACTCTGGATAGGAAAGGCAGTAACAGCTACAGTACACATTTGAGTAGTTCTTTCTAAGAAGTACCTAATTTAGCTAGAGAGATGGTTGGAAAAAGGAAGATCTGAAGTTCAAAGTCATCCTTGGCCAGCCTGAGCTACATGAGACTTTAAAAAAGTATGTATGTGCACCCACACACAGCACACACATATTTAAACTTATATATATATGTGTGTGTATATATATCATAGCCTTGATACTACCAAAATATATTTGCTTTTCTCTGTAGTTAGGTTTAAATGCTGTACTTCCCTGATTCCATAGCATATTATTTGCTCCAGGCTTATACCTACCTGTATTCAGTTCCCACTGAAATTCTGTCGCCTCCTCGCTGGTGACTTTGCTGTATGTCATAGCACCTGTGGCCTCTCTGCTCATCTGCAGAGGACCTCTGCTACACAGTACTATGAAAACTAGATTTGATAAGCTGTATTCATGGGGCATAGATAAGGACTTAGGCTGTCTCATTCGTTGGACTTTTGGTTCACTTTTGAAGAGCTCCAGATTAAACATGACCTTCTCCAAATATGAATAAACCGTTTTGCATGCTGGCATTATTTTTGCCCTTCCTTCTTTGTCTTCTAGAAAATGAAGAATCTGACTTTAAGACTCCAGATTGGGCAAGCCCAATGAGTGCCACCTCCCATTTTCCTCAACTTCAGCACCTCAATAGCTTTGGCCTGCCTCTGCCTCGGGATATCACTGAGCTGCCCGAGTGGAGTGAGGGGTACCCTTTCTACATGGCCATGGGCTTCCCGAGGTATGACCTCTCGGCTGACGACTTAGCTAGCAGGTTTCAGCTCAGTCGGGGCATGCGCCGCAGTTACGATGCAGGATTCAAGTTGATGGTGGTGGAGTATTCTGAGAGTACCAACAACTGTCAGGCTGCCAAGAAGTTTGGGGTTTTGGAAAAAAACGTTCGAGACTGGCGCAAAGTGAAGCCACAGCTCCAAAAGGCCCATGCCATGCGGCGGGCATTCCGGGGCCCCAAGAATGGGAGGTTTGCTCTGGTGGACCAGCGTGTGGCTGAGTATGTCAGATACATGCAGGCCAAAGGGGACCCCATCACCAGGGAGGCAATGCAGTTGAAAGCTCTTGAAATCGCCCAGGAAATGAACATTCCAGAGAAAGGGTTCAAGGCAAGTCTGGGCTGGTGTCGAAGAATGATGAGAAGGTATGACCTATCTCTGAGGCATAAAGTGCCAGTCCCCCAGCACCTGGCGGAGGATCTGACTGAGAAGCTCGTCACATACCAGCAGAGTGTGCTGGCTCTGCGCCGGACACATGACTATGAAGTGGCACAAATGGGCAATGCAGATGAGACCCCCATCTGTTTAGAAGTGCCCTCCAGAGTGACTGTTGACAACCAGGGTGAAAAGCCTATCTTGGTCAAGACACCAGGCAGGGAGAAGGTGAAGATCACGGCCATGCTGGGTATCTTGGCTGATGGGAGGAAGTTACCCCCCTACATCATTTTGAGGGGGACATACATCCCTCCTGGGAAGTTCCCCAGCGGCATGGAAATCCGTTGCCACCGCTATGGGTGGATGACTGAGGACTTGATGCAAGACTGGCTGGAAGTTGTGTGGAGACGGAGAACTGGAGCTGTGCCCAAGCAACGAGGGATGCTGATCCTGAACGGCTTCCGGTGCCATGCCACTGACTCTGTGAAGAGCTCCATGGAAAGCATGAACACAGACATGGTGATCATCCCCGGGGGCCTGACCTCACAGCTGCAGGTGCTGGATGTGGTGGTCTACAAGCCGCTGAATGACAGTGTTCGGGCCCAGTATTCTAACTGGCTTCTGGCTGGGAACCTGGCACTGAGCCCCACTGGGAATGCTAAGAAGCCACCCCTGGGCCTCTTCCTGGAGTGGGTCATGGTTGCATGGAACAGCATCTCAAGTGAATCAATTGTCCAGGGATTCAGAAAGTGCCACATCTCCAGCAACTTAGAGGAGGAAGGGGACGTCCTGTGGGAAATTGAGCGCGAGCTGCCCCGAGAACCACCAAAAGAGTGTGACCCCGAAAGTATGGCTGAGGGCACCTGAAGGAAGAATTCAGGTAACTGGTCAGGAATAGATCTTCCGAATGTTCACACCTCACACTTGCCTTTCTCCTGGCCTCTAGTTTTCTCTTTTCAAGTTCTCTTTAAATAAGCCTGCCATGCCACAGTGTAGACAGCAGGCCATCAGCATTTTCTCTTTGTCAGAAACCGCTTTGTATTTCGCCCTGCGGCCTGGCCTGGGTCCAGGAGCACTTGTAAATGGTGAGACGGAGCAGGGGCTGAGAGCACTGCACCTGGGAACAGCGCCGCTGCAAGGCGTCACTTGGGTCTGAGAGAACCGAGTCCGACATTGTGCACGTCACAGAAAGCTGGTCTGAAAAGACAACCTTCTCTTAGAAATGCTGAACTTTGGTGATTGGTCTGTCTGCTTGCTTAACTTAACATAGTTGCACTGGGTTTTGCTGATCTGCAGGACCATGACCTAGGGAGGAATGGGGTCTGCTGTAGTACAGTGACCTCTAGACCTCAGGTCTGTCCTAGGGTGGTCACACCGTGCCCACCAGGGAGATGATATGGGTTGTTCTTTTCCTCTAGGGAATGTTGAGAGTTTTAAAACATCAGCTTAGTCTCATGGAACTTCAGGTGGGGTGAGCCATTACAGTCAGTTCCTGCTGTCAGCAGATAACCTGAAGGAAGGTATTTTTAAATCAAATCTCTGAAAAGCTACAGAGCTGGCTCAGCAGTTAACAGCATACTTTCTTGCCGAGGACCTGAGTTTGGTTCCCAGCACCCATATCATGCAGCTCATAACCACCTGGAACTCCAGCTTCATGGGATCTAACAACCTCTTTTTAGCCTCTTTGGGCACCTGAAGTCACGTGCACATTCCCACACATACAAACAGTAAATATGTGATTAAAAATAAATCTTGAGCTAGACAGATGGCTCAGCAGTTAGGAGTGCTTTCCGTTCTTGTAGAGGACTGCGTACCTGTAGCTCAGTTCCAGGGGATCCAACGACCTCTTCTGGCCTCTGCCAGCTTCTGCATGCATGTGGCACATATACTCATGCAGGTTCACACATATACACATGAAAATAAGTCTCTCTAAAAGAGGACTCTGCACCAGAAATAGTACTACAGAAGTTTGAGGGCCTAAGGTCGTTAAGTTAGGGAGGTTGGTGGTTGTGTGCAGAAGAGGAGCAACTTTGGAAGGAAGCAGGGGAAGGGAGCTCAGCAGAGCTCACCCTAGCAAGAGCCCACAGCACCTACATACACCTTGAGTGTGCAGAATAACGGCCAGAGTAGGGGGCATGTGGAAAGCACAAACTCACCACGTTCTTATTTTTCTTTTCAATTTACCTGCAGACTTTGTAAAGTGGCCAGCAATTTAACAGAAGACCTAAAACTATCTTAACATACCTTCCCTTTAAAAAAAGGTATTAGTTTACATTTTACTTGCCCCACCATGCCATCCATGCACATGAAATGCTAATAGAAATCTCCACCCACTTTGTCCTGTATAAGCACAGGCTCAGTAGTGACATACCCCTCCTCCTCTGTCCTCTCACTGTATACCCTAGATACTGAGCTACTATAGACACTGACCACCCTAAGTCTAGGGACTTGGGGTGGAGCAAGCAGTTCTTAATATTGCATTCAAGATAACTGAAAATGCCTTCTTCCCATGCCCCACTCTATAAAGCCTGTGGATTCAGGCTCCCTTGTGTTGACGGCTCTGCTGCTCCCATTGAAGAGCAGACTTTGAGTACAGTTGTTTTGTCTTTTCTCATTCTTGCTTTCTCCCACTTTGTTAGAAAACATTTTCAACTTTTCTAAGCAATGTGCAACTCCAGGAACTCAGTCAAAAACGGTCAGAAGAGGAAAAGGCAGAAACCCATGCTAAGCACAGCTGTTCACACACAGGTACTTACCTCCCACGTCAGCATGAGCTCCTGCTCCTCCAGATGCTGCCATCTTCTGTACAGCCACTGGGGGAGCAATGGGAATACACAGAAATTCACAGCAAACAAGATTCAGAAGACATGGCAATAAACCACCTCCTGTCATGGAAGAGAATACTATTTTTGTTTAAAAAAAAAAAAAAAAAAAAAAAAGAAAGCCAGGCTAATTCATACTTAGGTTCTCTGTTTCCCAGCAAATGGAACTGTGATTGAAACCAATGGGAGAAAAGCCTTATAAGAAGATGGCTGCAAAGGGACCAAAAAGGCCAAGGAGGCTCTGAGCATCCCATTTCAAGACAGCCCTGGCACCCCATCCTGCCAGGTGTCAGCCAAGTTTAGGACTCTTACATTCAGCAACAAGATTAGAAAAGAAATTTCCTGCCCCATTTCCTCCTGGCACTGACTCCGCCTGCCATTACCAGAGGCCTGTAAACACAAATGAACAAAATATTTCCTGGAAAGGAAAACAGCCTGTTTAGCACCAAGATGTACCGTGTCACCACAGCTCTTGTGGTGTCCTTCTGTGGAGAGGAATCCTCAAGGATATACCTTGCAGACACTAAAGTAGAACCTGTTTCCACGCAGATCAGGACTTCAGAAAAGCTTTGTAGAAACATGTCATTCATGTACTCCTGTTACTTACAGGTCTCCTCTCTGAGGAAATGAGATGTTAATAACAGCAAAGTCAAGACACTGGCTTGATGGCCAGTGTAGGTAAACTAGGTTAGTGTGGAAGATGAGAGAGTTTAAATGATGCTGTTACACTTACCTTCCCAATCTGGATGGCAGCTAAACCTTTTTAGGGTCTTATTTAATGACCCTACTTTCCCCTGTTCTCTTTAATGAGGCAGCCTGTGGTACATAAGCCTTTGCTTTTCAGGCTGCCTGCAGAAGTGTAAATCATCTGCTATCTACACAAAACAAGGCACACTGACTCATACTTTAATATTTTTGTCAAAAGGGCAGTGTGAAGGATTGGGCCTTGAGCCACAGCTGCTTTCAGACTTCAACCCTACAGAAGTAGGTAAGAGTCATTGACTTTTTCCACAGTAGTAACTTGCATTCCCGCATAAGTAGACTGTTAAGAATCATTCCTCCAAAGCTATCCATGCTACAGAAATTCTACCAGAACCTTCTTAGGCAAAGCCATTGCTAGATCTGTCATTCCAAATACTCACTCTGGCCAGTAGGTTGCTGTGACCACTTTTCCCCTAACGGCTCATGTGGATACTGTACACTGTTCTTGGCATCTGGACCAGTTTCTACTCAGGTACTCACTCTCGTGTTTGTCCTTCACTTTTCTGATCTGTTTTAGCCGGTTATTACACCTGCTCAGCTTGTCAGAGTTCCAAACACATGACAAAGACTTCTAAGATCTGAATGTACTGACATTTTGTTTCCTGTTAGCTCTGTCTGTACTGTCTTTTATCATCCCCAAATAGCATCTAAACCCTGTTATTCTCCATGCTATCAGGTTGTTTTTGTTTGTTTTTTACCTTCCTTCCACTGTTCTCTTTCCCAACTTTCTCTTGCTTGAGAGCTTAAAAAGAAAATGTCACGTTGGGGTTTCTGCACAAAGCCACTTATCTTAACAGAAAGTAGAAAATGAGTCTGTTTCACTCCATGACATCACTCATCAGCTGAGATGCCTTACAGGTTACAGAGCACTGGAATTTTCCTTGAGTGGTGGTTCTGCTGCCAGGGTCTTCTGGGCATATCCTTCTGCTGACTTAAGATGACCTGCACCTAACAGAGCCCCAGTACAAATGTTCAGCAGAACCGTTGTTACCCGAGAATTACCACGGCACAGTGAGACTGGTACTCCCTACTAGACAGAAACTGGTCCGGTAATAAACTTTGATAATAAAGACAATAGACTCTGGTGGTTTAATTTATCTGTTGATATTGCTAAATTTTAAGCAATTGCCTATACTTAATTCATCAGATTTGGTAGCACTGTACTATACCTTTGAAGCAAAGACTTCATGGGATGTACTTTAAGTGTTAGAAGCATTTTTAAAAAGGGAATATGGGGTTTTAAACTAGTTCTTAAAAGTTGGAGGGTTTCCTTAGTACGTCATGTCCTAGTGTTACAGTCATGGATTCCATAAAAGGTACATTTGAGTCAAATGTGCTAACACGTTAGTGGACAGAAACGCTTCCTCAAGTGAAAGCGGCATATTCACAGCCTTCTTTGTGTGGTCAGGCAGTGAAGTGTTGGGTGACAAGTGGTAGGGTGCTGCTGTGTGCCAAGGGCCTCGATGTGCCTGTAAAGCAAGGCAGACACTGGCTAAAACACATTGCTAAAAACCTCTTCTTCCAAGTATTGTTCCTAAGCGATCCTTGACAACATGTGTCAACATGTGTTTATTATTTAATTATAGAAGACTGTACATACACTGGTCACTGGCAGCTATCAGAAACAGAGCCAGCTTTGGTGGAACACAAAGATCTCTCAGGAACTCTTGAGTATCCTATTTTATCGTGTCCCTGCCTTACCACCAACCCCATCTCCCGACTTGAGAAAATCTCTTGACAACTGGCATGGAAAACAGACCTAAGTGTAGACCTCAATATAGTTAAAGTGAAATGACTTCATGGACCTGGAGCTCTGTGAGCCCACTGGAGAGGTGACTACAGTCCAGGGCCAAGCATGGTGAAGTTTCCAGCTTCAAGCTTCCTCTACACAGAACCCTGTGGAATTCACCATTGCCAGGGGACGCGGGGTGGGCACAGCAAGATCAGTTACCACTCCTAGCTGCCTCTGAATTCAGGAGAATCGGCATACACACACACCCTGGGCAGCATGGGCACTTCATATAGCAGCAGTCCAAAGAAGACCACTATGTGTGTGCCTATCACTCCAAACCCTTTCGACTCTAAAGGCTCTTGAGAGTCACCCACCTGGCACCCTAATAGATCTGTGACAACAGCTTAAGCTGTTGTCTTTTTAAGTCTTTCTCTTCATGTCACTAACTGCACACCTTAACAGGAACCGGTTTGTCACTTGCCTAGTACATTCTGAAGTTGAGCCAAAATCTCATAGAGCTGGACTATGCCTGTTTCTGTGGGAGATAATATTCCTTATCTGCTTATTTGAGTAAACAGAAAAGGGTTTTCTCCCAAAATGTTTATTTGTCATGTTTAAAATACAAAACCAAATCCACAGATCCAGACATAGGAACACACAAAAACATTAACAGGTATCCACTGTTTAGGCCTATGAAAACCCATCTACACATCTAATTTATTTACCCATCAATTCTACATGAATGAAAAGCAATTGTCAAATGTGAGTTCACAGTACCACTTGAAAGGGTAAAACATTTTGTAGAAATATGAAAATTAGCCATTTGTAAGATTTCTTGAAAACACATTCTATAGAATTAACAAGCTTGTCAGTCAGCCTTTAGACATACTAATGCTAAAACAATTGAATTACAAGAAAACACCAAGGATAACTGCATTCTACGAATTGACTAGAGTATTAAATGCAAAGAACCGCATATCCAAATCTGTTCTCTGTGGAGTGAAAATTGGGTTGCCTGAACTCTAGCTGCTAACCAATCACTAAGAGATTCTGACTAACACTAGGTTATTCACTAAGATGCAGAGAACAGTTCTTTACTGTACAGACTTTACACTGCAGGATACAGAACAGACATCACTGAACATGCTGTCCTGCTAATCATAGGGACTGAGCTACAATACATCTTTATTCTAGGATGCCACTCACCTTACTAACAGACCAGAGATACAACACCTCAGCTGCCTTAAATCCCTATTCAGGCGCAGAACAATGCCTGTCCCTATCCTGGGGACACAGATGCACTGGTCATCACCAGTCAAACATTAATGGCTTCACAGTAGCAACACAAAATGCACTCAATGTCACATTTCCATAGGAAAGGTTATACATAACTATACACTTCAGTTTTGAAATGTGGACTCAAAAGCAATTTTCAGCAACCAGTTAATTTAGTGATGGTCCCAAATCTTCAAATCCTAATTCAACAGAGCAAAAGTCCTTCTTTCGCTGACAAGCGCTGGCGGTGGACTTTGTCTTGTTGTAGCTCTTCGTGATTTGGGTGCCAGAGTTTCATGATGATCCTTTCGATGTTTAGGGCATACACAGTATGTGTAGGAATGACTTCCCTGTGTACCTGGGATTTAAAAATTACATGTTTCCTCTTGTGCTTCAGGAGACTTATTTTTCCAGCATTCAAAAGTATAACTTGTATTTTTTAGATACCCTATAAACTTTAAATCAGAACCTAGTGAATCCCAAGTCAGATAATAAGAAAACTACGGTTCTGTGGGCTGCTCAGCAGTTATAATTGTCATGTAAGCCTGATGACATTAGTCCAATCCCTGAAACTCAGATAAACGAACAGTGGAAGGAAAGGAACAACCCTACAAAGTTGTCCTCTGACCACACACAAACTGGGACACATTAAACCCACATGCATGCACGCACACAGTAACAGATTAAATTTTAAAATTAAAACAAAAAACTGATAAAAGGTTCTGAAAAATAAGGAATTATGGGATTGTTTGAGGTGGGATTTTTGTTTGTTTTAATGAGAGGTAGAAAAACAAGAGGTAAATTAGCAACTACAGGGTTTGGGAATTAAAAATGAGGATACTATTGTTGACCATAAAAACAGTAAGTCACAAAGTAGGAAAGAAAGTATCTTTGTAGATTCACAGAGTCGTTAACATATCAATAAATCTAGGTAAACTTTAAGGAGCCAAGAAATACCTGCAAAGCTTCAAAAAGGTCATACATGTTCACCGGAGGCAAAGATACAGGTAGAGTGTCCCCAGAGCATGCCAACAGGAATGCAGCCTGCTGTTCAGCATCGTCAGGGTGCGGGTGAGAAGCTGAATTTTGACTGGTACAAGGAGCAGAAAAGGCTGGAGGGCTGGAAAAGAATTTTGTAAAGAATAATTCTCAGCACCTATAAGGGAAGTAAGTGAATACCTAGAGTAGAGGCTGCTGGAGCATATCCCATTTTGAATATCTAAATGAACTAAAAACCTGCCACTGTGTATAAAGGGGCCATGATTTTAATTTTCAAAAGATACCATGTGTCAGGCTGGAAACAATATAATGCAGCCACATTTACTGCCTCCCCCCACAATACTAATATAGTTCAGCTACTGAACAAACATTCCTGGCCCTGAACAGTTTCCAGTTTGTGGGGGAGGGGGAAAACAGTGTAGATGAAGGAAATGAAATTGAAAACAAATGATGGAGAAGGCAAATAGTACTGATAGCAAGCTTTAAAAAAAAACAGCAATAAAAGTAGCAGGCAAATGGGAGTATAGGAGTATGGGGGAAAAGTAACCCAGATCTTGCTAACTTCCCAAACAAGAGGCCAAAGAGGAGACAGGCTGAGAACTAGCCATGGCTTATGCACCAGGACGATGAGGTAACTACACAGTTGCCAGGAATATACAAGGAGGTAAAGAAAGAGTGGGGCTGCAACTGTGGAATTAAAGCCTCGGATGAAAGCAGCCCTGCTAGAGCAGCAGCTTCCCGGGGACTGGGATGGGATGGAGGGCTGCAGGGCAAGACCATGTCAGAGACAACTCCCAACACCGTTACTCCAAGAAAATGACTTAACTATGAAACAATCCCAAATAGGTGTGTCTAAATGAAGTTTGGGTAATAACTTACCACAGGCAGAAACCTAAACCGGGCCCCAATTTAAGACAACATTCAGTCATCAGTGTCTCCGGGGCCTGGGAATGGCCATGGGACCACCTCTTCTGCGTGCTGTCAGCTCCCCGTATACCCACCCTCTTTCTGTTACTTTCACCACTGCCACTCCTGCCAGCCCCCAGTCTTAAATGTTTTCTTTGATCTTGTTTCATTGTCTCCTTTTTCCTCCCCTCCTCTACTAGCCAGATAACCAGACAGACAGAATCCAGCCTTTACAGAAGTACAGACACTGCAGTAACCACAAGGAAAACCGTATTGCTGTTCCTTTCTCAAAAGGTTAAAATTGTCACTAAACAAATTTGGTGGGGAAAGCAGAAGGGTAAAGGTAATCTGAGCCAACTCATGGAAGGAGGCCTTAGAACTGAAGATGGCCTGGGAGCCCCTGAGTGGACTGAGGACATAGGTCATATCTGTGCAACAGGATGCTGAGGACAGCTAAAGACATGGGCAGGCCATGACCTTGAGCTATGGCTGTAAGAGTCAGATGAGGACACAGACATCTACCACTCTTCTGCTCTTCTCACCACCAAAAACCCCAGCCTTACACCATTCTTCTGGCTGAGAGCAGACCACCTCCTCACCAGGCAGAGGCCACCTTCAGGAAACACTACCTAAGGAGCTACCCCATCCCACATCAGAAAGTGAGAGGCAATCAAATAATTACCACTAATTAAAAAAAAAAAAAAAAGACAGTACCAAAATAATTCACTATAAAGCATTCCACTTAAGAGCACCAGCTGCTCTTCCAAAGGTCCCGAGTTCAATTCCCAGCAACCACATGGTGGCTCACAACCATCCATAATGGGGTCTGATGCCCTCTTCTGGCATGCAGGTGTAGAGCACTCATGTGTAAATAAATAAATCTTTAAAAGGGGGGGGGCAGTGGTGGCACACACCTTTAATCCCAGCACTCAGGAGGCAGAGGCAGGTGGATGTCTGTGAGTGCAAGGCCAGCCTGGTCTACAGAGTGAGTTCCAGGACAGCCAGAGTTAGAACAGAGAAGCCCTGTCTAAAAAAAAAGAGAGAAGAAAAAAAACTGTGTTGATGTCAAAGGTATTGAATCCTGCAGAAACACGGTAACTGATCCTTTAACAGAGGGCTATCATATACGGTGAGTGACCAAGCAAAGGACGGAAGCAAGAGTACAGGAAACAATTTACCCTTCAACCAAGTTGTTGTATGCCACCACACTATTCTTCAGGTACGGCTGTGGGGTCACGTTACTACCAAAGGCGTATTTAAAATGGCCATCCCGTACCCGGTAAGCTTTCCTTCTCGACACAACTGAAGTCAGTATATCCTTGAGGTGATTCTGAAAAGTCAAAAGAAAAATAGCAAGAGCTCCTCAGAAGCAAACTGTCAACAGCTGGCTGCATTGCAGCGGAGATGCAGAATGACAGCAATGCTCAGGGAGAGCACCCAAACCAACACAGAGGGCTTGGGAGAGGGGAGGCTGTGCAATCTCCGCTCTACTCTCCTTAAAAAGAGGCTGTTCCACATGCGGTGCTTTTCTGTGAAGTGGATTTTATTTCATGGTTTGCGTGCTGAGACTGAGCCTCATGGGGCCTCGTATTCGAGGCAAGTGCTCTAGAGCACTCCGTATGCATTTTGTTTTGTTTCCCTTAGGTTGACTCTTTGCAGAGATGATTTTTGGTAAAGTATTTTTTTAAAAAGAAAATTACTTTGAAATCTGACTTAAAATAAGACAAAAGTTTTAAGATCTGGTATTCACTAGTTACCAAAAGCATTCTAAGAGCTTTTGCTCTCATACAGACTGATACAGAATACCCCATGTGTGTATTCAATTCTCTTCACCTTTACAAGAGCCAAGTACATGGAGAATGGGAAAACAACACTCCCAGAATACTGTTAGCACAGTGGAGGCCGCGTCAGGCTAAGCACTTCACTTATACCAATATGACTACCTTCTATCAGACATCCTTGTGCAATTTAATATGGATTTTCATGTAGAATTCATTTAACGTTTCTAATGCCATAAGGCAACCACTAATATCTCAGAAATGTGGATGAGGAAAATGAGAACCAGAAAATTATCTAGGTACTTGATAACTATAGTACTCTCTTGTATCAGTGCAATGTACATTTTGTCAAATAACTAAGCAAATGCATGCATGAAATAGTGGGTTGAACACTCTCACTGTCAGATACCCAGACTGACCCTCTTTAAATACTGCACCTCCATCAAATGAGCGACTTGAACCACTAGAATCTGGCATCTTTCTCCCTCCCTCCTTCTCCCCCTCTACCCTCCTCGCTGCTTACAGTCTGTTCCAGTGTTGACAAATTGAAACAAGAGATCTACAGAAGTACGGATGCAGCAAGGAGACTTCTGAAAAGCCTCTGTCAACTAAAGGCAATTCTTGAGTTCTGGAGTGTGAAGTGCTTCTCCTTCAGTGATGCTGAGATATGAAACCAGAGTGGCATTCACTTCCTCTCTGTCGATATCAGCTTTCAGCATCACACACAAGCTCATCACAGTCATCTGCAGTTACTTCTACCAACATCAAACCAACCTCCACAGCATAGACAACAGCAGAAACAGCTTCCTCAGTGACGTTGTCCAGCCCATGCTCATAGGCGGTCACGATCATTCTCCCTTCAAGCTGACCTCTCGTGGGGAGCATCATCGTGTGTGAACAAAGTTTCAAATCATCGTCATCTTGGGGATCCTTTGCCACAAACTGCTGAGCTCCAGAAAGGGGGTTCTGAGGCTGGAATCTATGCTGAGTAAGGAAACTTCAAAATTATTCACTTCAATAGCAAGTAACAAGACACAAACAAAAGAAATCCATCTACAAGACTTGGGAACCCTCAGAGTAAGACCACCAAAACTGTAACACAAGGGAATAAAAATTTCAAAGTAAAAAGTAAATTGTGGGCTGGAGAGATGGCTCAGCCATGAAAGGCTTGGCTCACAACCCAAATACAAAAAGTAACCCATGCACAGATGAACACATTCACATGGTTACTTGAGGGTGAGGGAAGGGAGCAATGGCTGCACACACAGAAGCGTGCTGTTTTTTTCATTTTGAAACAGTCTTGCTGCACATAATCACCAAGATATGCCTCAAACTCTTAATATACCTGCCTCAGCCTCCCAAGAGCTGGAATTACAGGTGTGGACCTCTATGCCCAGTCCAGCCATTTATGCTATTCAGTTAATACCTTGGCAGTCACAAAATGTATGCCTTATGCTAAAAATAACAATCCAAAGAGACGGCATAGAACTATATTCACAGTGGATTCTGAAAGTATAGACATACAACTAATGTCTCAATTAGGATTTACAAAGCCTAATTAATTGAATGGTAGCTGACAAATACTCTGAGCTGATGCTATATGACAGTTCTTTTCTATGACTGTCTCCTTACGTTCCTAACACATAGCCTAAGGCAGGATCTAAAATACTCAACTTTTGTTCGTTCATAAAAATTTCAGCATTCCTATGAAATTCATGCACTCCAACATTAGCGGGAAGTGTGTTTCTGGTACCTTTGATTTTGCACTGGAGACAGCTATCCACGTATATATTACAAAAACAATATCAGCATTTTTCCATTTCCTAAGTATGAAGCTGTGCCAAATCCAACACATTTTAAATTGGGTATGCCTCTAAGTTAGCAGTTCTCAATCTGTGGGTCACAATCCCTTTGGGAAATGAATGACCCTTTCACAGGGTTGCCTAAGACCTACATATGAGATATTAATAAGCATTGGGTAGGCAAGCCTAAGAAGAGAAACTCTGGGAAAATTTATTTTCCTACCTAAAAACATGTAAGCTTTATAAGGTTTTAAACTTTTTAGCTAAATGCTTCAGTCTCTGTACTGATCCCAAAAGCTCAGCATATAGCTGGGTATCAACAGAAGCCTACCAGAGGCTCCAGAGCTAACCCTGGAACAGATAGAGAGGACTGAGACTACAAGCACAGCTTCCAATCACTGGAAATTCTGAAGTGCTAATGACAACTTCCATGTTTAAGGTTAAATGCTAAGAATGCACTTGCAATCTCTCAGTACTTTTTCTTCTTTAGCTATTTTTTAACTCTACTGTAATATTTAAAATCACAGCTCAGCCAGGTTTGGTGGTGCATGCCTTGGGAGGCAGAGGCAGTCTGATCACAAACATCAAGGCCAGCCTGATCTTCATAGCTAGTTCTAGGAGTACCACAGTTGTACAAAGAAACCCTGCCTCAACACCCCTTCCCCCCCCCCGCCTCCCCACCCCCTCCAGCAAAAAAGTAACTACTACTTTATCACAATAGTGCTTAAACCCAAGGTTCCCAGGGTCTATTGGTGAATGACCTACATCAAATTTTTGACGAACAGAAGAAAGCTTTTTCTTGCCCTTGGGTTTTCCAGGCTTGGCTGCAGAGCCCCCTGTCCAGGGCAAAGATCCAGTGCCCTCTACAAGACAGAAAAACAACAGCCATAGCGAGAAGACAATAACCAGAGTTATAAGAACCAGAAATGACACGGCTGAGTTGTTTTCTGCATGGGTCCTTTCTTTTTCTCTTCTCTTCTCTTTCCTTTCCCCCCCGGCAGATAAACTGCATGGACTACCCAGGTAATGAAAATAATAAAGCTCAAATTTGAACCTCCTGTACTTCTTTATAAGTGCAATTATAAATTCTCCCAAATCAAATTATTTTCTAACTAGAACCAAAAATTATTTTTGAGCAAAGCAAAACTTTTTACTTTTTTCCCTGTGTTTGTGCTGTGTGTGTGCGGCCCGAGGGGGAGGCCCAGCATCTCCCTCAGTCACTGCTCCACCTTAGTTCTTATGAGCGAGTCTCTCCCTGGACCTAGAGCGGGGACTGGCTGAACTAGCTGGTCTGTAGGTAGATGCTGCCATGCCTGGCTTTGACATGGATTCTAGAGCATCCAACTCAGGTCTTCACACTTCCACCTCCCTAGCCCTGCATTTTTAACTGTTTTTCGGGTGGCTGTCAGTTGTTAATATTATTATAAAAGTAGAACCTATTTTTCTAGCCCAAGTTGGTGAACTGAACACATGTATTCGTCTCTTTTTCAAAACCTTACTAAAGAAAAAAAGTAAAGGAAGGCAAATGCCATACACCCACAAGAAATGAAGTCTCAACAAGTTCCCGGATGGACTAACTAAAGACTTACAATGCTTAGCCATGGAAGCTGTAACCTGCAAGGACAGTCAAAGAAGGCTTACCAGAGACCCACAAGAAGCAAGGAGGGCGTGGTAAGCCTAAAAACCATTATTAATGCAAGATTTATATTCAAAGACCATCCACATACATGGCTTCCCTCACTCCCATGGACTAGGCTCAGTATGGAATAAAAATGTGGTGGAAGTGGAGTTAATCAAAATACATTATATGCATTATGAAATTCTCAAACAATTAAAAAAAGTTTTGAAGATGTTGACACTCCTTGTTCAAGAAACAGCATTCAGACAGCAATGGTGAAGAACAGCCTTGCACAGGCTTCTCTGCAAAGGCAGCCCGAATGCCCACCGAGCAGCTCTGCTCACGCCCAACACAGGAGGGCACATTAGGCATGTGAGCTGGCTGGCGGAGGGGAACAGCTCTCCTCACGTCACACCCAATGCTTCTGCGACCTGCTACGGTAGACAGTGGGGGTGCTGGTTCCTACAACAAAGCTCTCAGCATACACTCCTACCTAACAGCGGCGGTCAGCTCGCTCTCAAGGAAAACCTCCACAGATTTTTGCTACATTTTTTAAATTTTTTTAATTTATTATTATCATTATTATTATCATTATTATTATCGTTATTATTATTTTGAGACAGGGTTTCTCTGTTGTAACTCTGGCTGTCCTGGAACTCACTCTGTAGACCAGGCTGGCCTCGAACTCAGAGATCCACCTGCTAGGTGCGCGAGGGGGCTGTGTGTGTGTGTGTGTGTGTGTGTGTGTGTGTACTTGAGTGCAGGTGCACAAGGGGGCTGTGTGTGTGTGTGTGTGTGTGTAGGTGTGTGTACTTGAGTGCAGGTGCATGAGGGGGCTGTGTGTGTGTGTGTGTGTGTAGGTGTGTGTACTTGAGTGCAGGTGCATGAGGGGGCTGTGTGTGTGTGTGTGTGTGTGTGTGTGTGTGTGTGTGTGTACTTGAGTGCAGGTGCACAAGGGGGCTGTGTGTGTGTGTGTGTGTGTGTAGGTGTGTGTACTTGAGTGCAGGTGCATGAGGGGGCTGTGTGTGTGTGTGTGTGTGTGTGTGTGTGTGTGTAGGTGTGTGTACTTGAGTGCAGGTGCGCGAGGGGCTGGGGGCTCTGGATCCCTGGAACTAGAGCTACAGGAGGCTGTGAGCCACCTTACATGAGTGCTGGGAACCAAACCCGGATCCTCTCCAAGAACAGTATGTTTTAACCACTGAGCCATTTCACCTGCCCCACCACCAAAATAATTTTAAAAGAAAAAAATTCATAATTTTAGTAACAGGTTATTATCATTTTTATTTTATGAGTGTCTGCCTGCATGTTCAGGTGTATCACAAATATTCCCAGTACCCTCAGAGCCCAGGAGAGGGCACTGTCACCCATCCTCTTCCTCACTAAGGCCATCTGGAACTAGCAAGCTGAGTGGGGAGTAAAATTAGTAAGTACAAAGAAATCATCTAGTAATGGGGGGGGGGGTCATGTACAATAATATCACCTACATAACGATTTGGGGGAAGGTTCTGGACAATTCAAAGAACATTTCCTTTGCAATCTGAGAAGTGTCTGATAAAGGAAACTAAATCCCAGTGCTACTAGGCTTTGCCAATCGATCCAGACTGGAAACATTCCCACTCCCTTACCTGGTGAAGAGACCAAAATCTGACAACGTGTGAGAATGGCCAGGAGGAAGTCATTGTGAGAATGGACTGAAAAAAAGCAAGGTTGCCAGAAGTCAAACAGAATTTGCAACGTGAGAAAAACATTAGTCTAGCTTATACATATTTTAAATGTTCCTTTTCTCTCTACCACTCTTTAGTTATCTCATTAAACCAGTATTGTTAAGATTATCTTACACGCCATTAAAAACAGAAGTAAGCCAGGAGGTGGCGGTGGTGCACACCTTTAATCCCAGTGCTCAGAAGGCAGAGGCAGGTAGATCTCTGTGAGTTCGAGGCCAGCCTGGTCTAAAGAGCAAGTTCCAGGACAGCCAGGGCTACGCAGAAAAAAAACCTGTCTTGAAAACCAAAAAATAAAATAAAATGAAATGAAATAAAATGAAATTTTTAAAAAGTACTTATTGCAAATCTGGGGAACCTTGAAGGAAAGAAGTAACTACCATTGTCCTGTGTGAGGAGTCTATGAGCTTCAAGGTCAAACTCTTCTTTGCTGATCTTCTGCTTGAACCACAACTTTAAGTTGGCCCAGTATCTGCAGGAGAAATAACATTAAAAACCACAGATTTCTGCCTCCTCCCTCCCCCCTCCTTCCACTTTCCCCCAGTGTCAATGGCTGAGCCACTCAAAACCTCCCCAAATTCCTCTATGGAAGGCCCAGCATCTCACATGTAGCTCCAGGCCTCCGCCTACATGAAGATAAACCTGAGGGGGTATGGGATCATGAGGTGACTCCGATCCAGTCTGTCTAGTTGACATTCTGTGAAGGACAGACACTCCAGACTCCCACACAGAAGCCACAGGAGAGCCTCCAATACACTACTCTTGGATTTGCAGCCTCCAGAGCTGTGAGAAAATTAATTTCTGTGGTCTAAGCAACAGGCCTGTGGCATTTCACCATGACAGGGCTAGCAAATAACACACCCCAGAGGCAGAAGACAGACAAGAAACATCCTTTCTTCCTAAAGAAGGCTGGTAGGCTAAGGGCTCACTCAGTCCCAGGCACGGTACCTTCCTTCTCCCCTCTAGAACCCCACACAGGCTTCATTCCTAAATGTGCCCGGTAAACAGGAGGCACGTGATCTCTACTATTCATTCTGGGTGTCATGAGCTCAAGTTTTAACCTAATCAGCAGAAAAAAAAAATGAGTTTCTAAGCACCTCACCAAAGGGAAAATATTCCTGGATATGAGAAACAAAAAGTCCATGGTTTTTACACTGGGACCACTGGATAAAAAGTAAACAGTTCACACCCGTGCACTCTGTATAAGCTCACTTTACCCACTCCCAAAGTGGGTAAATGGTCACCATGCAAGATGCAAACCAAACTGCTTAGAAGAAAATGTAAGAGACAGCTATAAAACAAGTTTAACCAAGAGGCAGTTTTTAAAACGCACAAAGAGACCAAAACATAGAACAATTCCATACACTTCCATGCCCCATCATTAACTGTATCCCTGATACAAAGACCTGTGGATTTCACATTACAAATCAATACAATTTGGATTCAGCACCCATTTGACCAACATCACAGTGAGTCTGGCCTTTACAAAAATATAACAGAGAATGCTAATTTCAAAAATATTTTCCGTCAGCCCTGCATTAACTGTGTGGCTGAGATGAGTGTGATCCTGGAGGGCACAGCATCCAGCCAGTTAAGAGCATCACACACAACCCAGTCCTTCAGATTCAGCACTGGTATAAAACCATTCACTCCCAAACCCTGTGCGCACAGTGTACAGGAGAGAGACAAGCCTCATGGTGTCCTTTTTAACTGTAAGGTTTACCACTCAGTGTTACAAAAGCATAAAGCCATTCTAGTGAAGGCAAAAGCTGTCATTTTTACCTATTACAGTTTTTTTTTTTTCAATTTACTTTCCTTCTTACATCTCAGAGGGGGCTTCTGGGATACTATCTGGCTGCTCGTGTAAAGGTCCTGCAGCAGGATGGACAGAAAATAGGAACAGAAGAAGGACAAAGAATCCCTCACCCCAGTAAGCTTGAAACTTCTCATCAGCTGAAATCAAAAATTCCAGCACAACTAAACAATATCTGCCTAGGGCCTCTTCCTCCCTTCCAGGGTGTAAACCTGCAATTTTCTAGTAATCGCACCAGAAGCCCCTTGTGGGACTTTAATGGCTCCTTGTTTTACTTTATGAGGCCATAAGCCCATCAAACGCATCAGCAAAAAGACAAAACTATACAAAATCCTTAGGTGTAACAAGACAGCCACCAAAATGCATATGCTAAGACGCTTAGTTGTAGCTCTCCATTGAGAAGTCCATGCCCACACCTGGGCATGTCTGATCCTTTCCCTGGGCATCTCTCCTCTTAACTTAAAATCTCTATCACCACCACGGTCATCATCCAAAGCCTTTTTCTAATGTATGACTCCAGTGAGACTCTTGCACCCACACTCTTGAGTGCTCTTTCTTGGGAGCCTTTCCATAAACAGACCCCAGCTCTGCTTCACTAGCTGCTCTGACATTCTTTTCTGCATCAACACCAGGAACATTTAATCCTTTAATTCAGCAGCATGGCTGCTCTAGCAAAGGATCGCACTGAAAGGCCAGTGTGATAGCTAGGAAAGGATCACATCCATGGGCCTGAACGATGGGATCACATTCAAAGGCCTGTGTGGTCCACATGGAATACAGAAATAATGTTAGTCAGACTAATCCTGTCCTCTGTACTAATGCTAGGTGAAAGAGATTTCTGTGGTGAAGGCAACATAGCACATGCCTCTAATCCCAAAGCAGAAGGCAGTGGTAGCATACACCTCTAATCCCAAAGCAGAAGGCAGTGGTAGCACAGGCTTTTAGTCTCCAAGACAGAACAGATAGAAGCAGAGTGTGGAAACAGAGTTCAGAGAGGAGGGTTCTGAGAAGCAGTAAGGTGGGAGCAGACAAGAAGCAGAGTGGAGAGTTAGTTCAATCAGGCAGTTTAAGTGCAGTCAGCTCATAGTTCAGTTCAGAAGGAGAAGCCAAGAAGAGTATAATCGGTCCAGATTAAGCAGAGAGTCAGAAGCAGATGTTTTACGATTTATAGTTCGGGAGTTCAGAAGACAGCTAGTCAGAGCGAGTTCAGTCAGAGGCAAGTCTCCGCTGAAACATTCTAGGTTTAGGTTTGAAGATTAGATTGTGCAAAGGCTTACACCTTCCGGGTACAAGTTTAAGTTTGGATTTTAAGGAGGCTGAAACCCTCTAGGACCAGGGATAGGGACTGAACTAGCAAAGAATAAACTATCTCTATCATGAACCCACGAGAATTAGTAAAATCAACGCTCACACCCACATTTACAACCATCGGGCTGCAACAGCTACAGCTCAGAGCAGTCAGCTGTAGGGGCTGCTGACAGTGCGGGCGGACGCTGGGGTCCCCGGTCAGGAGCAGAAGCCCGGGTCCCGTCCATCCTGGGCCTGCAGTGGCTGCGCCGACCTCGGCCCGCGGATAACACGCACACAGCGCTGGAAAAGGCACCCAGGGCCGGCCGGGCTGCTGCCTGCGGACGCCGCGGCGGGCGGCCCCTTCCCCCGGGTCTGCGTGCCGGGAGAACCCGCGGACCCGGAGCGCCAGGCCGCCGCCTCCAGGAAGCCCTCCCGGCCCTCGGCCCCCGCTCCGCCGGCGTCCAGGGCGTCGCTCCCGCCCCGCGCAGGCATCACCGGTGCCCCGGCCGGTCCCCCGCGCCGCGAGTCCCGCCGCCGCGAGGCGCCTCGGGCCTCCGGGCCGGGGGACGGCGGCCGTCCCGGGCCGGCATCACGCCCACGCCCAGGACCCGAGGCCGGTCCCCGCGGCCCTTACTGTTTCACGTTGTCCCCCAGCGCCTCGCTCAAGTTCTTCTTGGCCGCCTCCAGCTCGCTCACAAAGGTCGCCATTGCAGCGCGCGTCTCAGCCCGACCGCGGAGAGCGCGCCCACGGCGACCGGCAAACGAAAGATCAACTCGGCGGAAGGCCTGCGCCGGAGCCTCTAGAGGCGCCACTCGTCGGCCCCGCCCCCGGCCGCTCGCCCGGGAGACGTTGCGTTTGTTTGGTTCTCGGTTCCGCCCGTCTAACTGTAGGGAGAGCGCCCCGCCGGACTCCGTTCTCCAAGGCCCGCCTCCGGGTCACGTGACCGGCCTCCCCCACGGGCGCGCGCCCCACCTGACCCCGCCCGCCCGCCCGCCCGCGGCTGCATCCCGAGCGCAGCCTGGGCCGCCCCGCCACCGCCTGGCTGACAGTTTGGCTCTGGATTCCCACGCCGTCCTTCCTGGAGGAAGAGCGAAGGTCGCAGAGGACACGCAATACCCAATTTATTCTCCGGTCATCATCATCATCATCATCATCATCATCATTATTATTATTATCATTATTGATTCACAGAGTGTTCATCACCTATTGTGCCGTTTAGTTGGTGTATCTCGTTTTCTGCCTCCTGCAACTAAAACGTAAGTTCCCTGCAGGCAGGATTTGTGTTACTCTAGTCCTGAGCAGACAATGTTTGCTGAGCAAATAAAATCGTTCCCCAACTGGAAACCCAGAGCTCCTAGGGGAGGTGAGAGGCAGAGACAGGAGGACCCCGGAATCTCAATGGCAGACTACCTGTTCTGCAGAGGAAAAACGCGGAAGACACCCTTTTCAAAGCCAGATCCAGGGGAAGGACCCACACTCTGGCTTGGCCGCTGACCTCCCTGTGCACGCTCACAGCCACGCACGAATACGCACATAACGTATCATACACATGAAAGCCATGGCTGTGTTCAATTCGCAACTTTTTAAAACCTAATGTGAAACTGTATTCTTTCTTTGTGTCTTTTGGTTGCTCGAGACAGGGTCTCTCTGTGTAGCTCTGGCTGCCCTGGAACTCTCTCTATAGAGCAGGCTATTAGTTTGCCCTAATGTTCATACTTTTAGTGGAAGCATATTTTTAAGATTTATTTTTATGTGTATGTCTTCGTGAGTGTGTGTGAGATACCCCCTGAGGCCAGAGGGATGATCTGGGGCTAGGGCAGAACTCTGCTCCTCTGGAAGAGCAACAAGTGCTCTTAACCCCTGAGCCATCTCTGCAGCCCAGTGATAGCAAGTTAAATACTGCACAGATAACATGTATGCAATGATTTGTTTCCTGAGTGTTAAACTATTTTTGTATGTTTTTTGTAATACTATGACAAACATCCTTATGCACATTCTCCTCATTTGGAATTAGTACTTTAGGACAGAATCCCATAAAAGAATCATGGGAGCAAATGATGGAAATACTTAGGAATAACTTGTCCTTGTGGTCAAGTGTCTCCCAAAATTTAAAATAATCCTACTTGTAATCAAAAGTAAGCCCCAGTGTAAAGCCACCAGCCTTCTGTGTGCTCTCAGAGTTGGCTGGGCTGGGCTTTTCTTCAGGTGCTTTAAATGGCTGCTGCCATGCACCCAGACCTGGTCCCCGTTCATTAGGGTGGGTAATTGGAGGTAGACAATATTACTCTCCTATATTACCTGCTTTCCACAGTTTATTTCCATAAGCCAACACTATACAAAGGAAAATTCCCACCAAAGCTTATTTTCACAGCAACTTTTAATTTACATTTATTTATTTATTTATTTACATGTGTATATGTGTAGGGATTCGAGAGCCACAGCCCATGTGTGAGCTAAAAAGACCGTTTACAGGACTCAGCTTCTGCCCTTCTACCACATATATTTCAAGCAACTGAGCTCGTGTGATCAGGATTGGCAGCAAGCACCCTTACCCACTGAGCCGACTCACTGACCAATTTCTATAACTATTTTACTTACGTATTCATAAAAGCTTGGCCTCTGCTTATTTCTCAGCTTTTGGCATTTTATACAATACTGTTTTGGTTTGGTTTGGGTTTAGTTTCAAGACTAAGTAGTATTTGATATATAAACAAACCACATCTCCTAATCTGCCGCATCATAACTACTGTAACTACCGTAAGTAGTTACTTTTAGGCCAGGCCATACCCTAACTATTGTAAGTAGTTACCTCTAGGCCAGTCCACATCCTAACTATTTTAAGTAATTACTTTTAGACTAGGCTGCCGAGTCGGACAGTACCTGGATGGAGAGTGGGACTGAAGGGCTTTATGAGGAGAGAGGAAAAGAGACTCGAGGGAAAAGAAGTAGACCAGACACACACAATATCATGTGCTCAGATGGAATGGAGCCGAAACTTTATTTTTCCCTCCAATCTTATACCCCTCTCATCAGGGGGCTACGTGCAGCTACAGGGGTTGGAACCAAGGTGTTAATTACAGGATAAGACAATGCATAGGTAAAACATCCTGAAGCCCAGATAGGTATCAGAACAAAACATCTTCCCTGCTGAGGTGGGATGCTTAGGATAATAGCTTCTCCGGAAGAAGTATCCTTTCAGGGGGCTTTGGCTTCCCTGTAAACAAGCCGCTCTGGGGCAGTCATTAATTATTCATGACTCAGTTTAGCTCAGAAGATCTCCCGATAGCCAGAGGCTCACAGCAGGGTCTAGGCCCAGAGTCTGAAGGGCTCACCACACTAGGCAACATCTACATACTAACTGTTTTAAGCAGCTACTTTTAGGCTAGGCTACTTTGTAACTATTGTAAGAGATTGCTTTTTGGTGAGGCCACATCCTAACTATTATAAGGAATGCTATTCTCTCTGAAGTCTCCATTTTATCAGTTCTTTTGGATAAGTCCCCAGAAGTGGATTGTTTGACCATATGCTGTTTCTATTTTTAAGTGTTTGAGGAATTCCTAGCTTTCCAAGTGGCAACACCATTTTTGCATTCTCTCCAAAAAACCAAGATTCCAGTTTCTCCACATCCTCACAGACACTTGCCTTGTGTTTGCTGTCGATGAACTTGTGAACTGGTTCAGCCCTGGAGCCTGTCAGTGATTATTCTTTTTCTAAGAAAGACTGTTTGCTTTTCTTACGCCTTGTTAGAAACTATTGACTCCTTATAGTGCTTGGCACAAGGGAAGCACCAACTTCCCTACTTCACTGAGAGCTGAGTCTGACCTACTGGCTGTCTTCTCTATGCGTTGTCACGAGGTGTGTAGGTTGTTCCCATATCAGACATCAGCAACTCTGCTGGGTAGGAAGGACCTTGACCAATCAGCAATATTTTATTTCCTTGTCAAATTTGCTGTGATGTTAGCTGTCACTTGAGAGTCTTACATGGCATGCTGAGCCTATATGGTGTATATACGTGACAACCAAACATACGATGTCTATACATCAGGTTATGTGATGGTGTTTAGTGTTTTATACTCAATATAAATGCCAGGTAAAATCAAACACCGTAGAGGATTCTGTATAATCTTCTTGCCTATCTGACTATATCAAACAATAGCTTCTAATATAGTTAAAAGTTACAGATTTGGGTTATATTTGACCCCAGTAAAATTTATGGTTCAAAACAAGTTGAGAGACATACCAACACCATAGAAAGAGGTCAGAAGGGGTTTTGTTTTGTCTTTGTCTGATTTTGGTTTTGGTTTACATCATGGACCTTATTGGCAGTCTGGTGATGCCTTTGAAGTCATTCTAAGAATAATGTTTTTAAATGCCTACATATATGTTTACACTTAACACAGTTTTATTTAAACATAGTTCTAGCCATGGACCCTTTAGAGACTGTACCTTATAAAGCTTTGCAGACACTGGTCTGTCTCTGCTTAGGCCACTTTTCAGCATCCCAGTTGGCTTGGATACTGGAACCCTGGTTAGGAGCAAGGAGGAAATGAAGAAAGGACAGACATACACCGTAATGCCTGGACCAGGTTGGGGTCTCATAATTTTGAAGGTTAGAAGTCCATAATCAGATGCTAGCAAATTTGGTTTCTATGAGAGTCCTCTCCCGTGTTTGTAGATTAACCTTCTCCCTGTGTCCTAGCCTTCCCTTGATGAATTCTCAAGAGGAGAGAAAAATAGTGGTCTCTGGTGATTGTTCTTGCACGGACACTGTGATAGTTGGATTTTTTCCACTTACACAAACCTAGACATATCTGGGAAGAGCAACCCCTCTCCCATTGAGAAAATGCCTCTATCACATTGCCTGTAGGCATATCTGTAGGACATTTTCTTCATTACTGATTGATGTAGAAGGAAGTCCCAGCCCATTGTGGGCAGTGTCACCCAGGTAGTTCTGAGTGGTATAAGAAAGTGGTCTGAGCAAGCCATGAGGAGCAAGTCAATAAGCAGTATTCCTCCATGGCTTCTGCTTCATTTCTTGTAGGAGACACAGGGTCTTTGTGCTCGCAAGAAGCACCAGCAGAACCTTTAATGTTAAGCACACAGGTTTGTTCTTTCAAGGGAAGGAGTACAAAATCCTAGCATATCCTCCCAGGAGGCTGGGAGGGGACGTTTACCAGCATGGTGACCTTTGCTCTGCCCTTATTAAATTTGTTTCTCTCAGTCAATCTATAGAACCTGCCTTTATGAACTTTACAAAGCGTTTCCACGTAGTCATGTCTGATCTGTATTTAGCTTACTTTGTTCCTCAAAGAGATTTTTGTATGCTTTGTTGTAAATACAGGATTAAGTTAATTAGCACCAGAATATTTTTCACCAAACTGTGCTGTGCTTAAACATGTCTAAAGTAAACTACTCAGGGCCAGACTCTCAAAGTTTGAACCAACACCAGCCAAACTGCCTTCTTGCCTTCCACAGATCATCTCCCTGCAAGCCTTGCAAAGAGCTTCCCGAACCGCCTCGTCAACTTCCTACCTCCAGGTTCCTGCCTTGAGCTCCTTCCCTGACTTGCTTTCACATTGGACAACTGTTAATCTGAAGTAAGCCCTCCCCTCCCCAAGTTGCTTCTGGTCATGGTGTTTCATCACAGGAACGTAGAGCAAATGAAGACAGCCATGGATCCTTGACCTTAGCTACTTCCTTAGAGGTCCCGTCTCCAAATACAGCCACGCTGAGAGGTAGAGCTACAACATCTACATGTGGGGGACACACATCGAGTCTATGACAGAAATGGCTGCGGTTTTGTTTCCTTTCCTCAGAAACTCTCTGAGGACATTTCTAGGACTGAGATGGAAGGCGTGTAGGGATTTTAGAGAACGCCAGACTACGCAACCCCTACCTGAAAAGTAGGCCCCTTTTTCAGAGCTGTTTCATTACTATTGTGGCTGTGATTAACTTAAAGCATCTTCTTCTGGGTTTGTGAGTCTTAAAATAGAAGGAAAGACATTTAAGGAATTGAAGGCTACATCAAGATTATTAGAAATCAGTCAACCATACAATCCTCGTACATTTTTTTTTCATACAAAGACTGCTACAAATGTTAGACTCATCTTTTCTGTGCTCTTTGAGATATAAGGTTCTTCTATCCAGCTAGTGGAGGGGAAGCAGAAGTACAAGTAAGACAAGTATTGCTCCCTGGAAGCAGAGATGCGCTTGCATTTCCTAGGCCGGTGGCGCAGAATGTGGGGCAGGCTGGGAGGCTAAGTAGCTTCTGAGGACACAGAATAGCTAACTGGAACAGGTGGGGCTAAGCATCCCCCAGGGGCCCACATGGAAGCTTGATCCTCAGCTTCATTCTACTGGAAGACGATGGAACACTTAGACATGGAGCCTTGTGAGAAGCAGTTAGTCATCGAGTGTGTGCCTCAGATGGGATACAGGAGGCCCAGACCCTTCTTCATCCTTTCTGTTCTCAACCATGAAGTGACAGTTTTGCTCTACCATGAACCATGTGCCACCTTTCCTGCTAGCCCAAATGGCATGGACCAATTGAGCATGGACTGATGCCTCCAAAGTTGTAAGCCAAAATAATATTTTGTCCTTTTAAGTATTTGGTGTTTGGTGCAGTATCATAATGCCAATTAATACACCAACTGTAAGCACAGACCCTTAGGGCCCCCTAGACTACTTCTGTCCTCTGAAATTAATCTCAGAAGTGGCTTTCTGTTCCTCTTCTCACTATGGGAGTCTGGCAGCTGATATCCCCTTGGTCCTACATGTTAGTAAAAATACCACCATCTGCAGTGAGATCGAACAGATGGCCTAGAGAGCTCCAGGTAAAGGTAATGCCCCTGGACATGATGATGAAAGGTATTTATGAGGTTTTAAAAAACGGTTCCAAGCATGAATTATTAAACTGCACCTATTGGAAAGGAGTCCTTTCCCATCTCTGTACCCTCGCAGTGAGCTAAAACTAGAATTTGGAAAAAGTGATAAACAATGTAGACACTGCTCACTGTGTGGGGGGGTGGCAGCTACAAGGTGCTAAATCATATTCTGTGCAGGAGTGGTGGTCACTCACCGGGAAGACATCTGGCAACCTGGCAGGGTGTTGTGGTATGTTTAGTTGTGGATAATATTTTAGTTGAGATTCATTCGTCTCTTACTTGTTTACACCTCTATGCCATCCCCAGCTTCCACCCCCACAGGAGGTTCCTGTTATTTGTTGATTGAGGGTCTGTGGGAAAACAGGAAGAAAACACCTGGGGATTGAGGGGTGGAGCAAGGAGGGAGTAGAGGTAGGAGGTGGAGGAGGAGTAGGGCTGAACGAAGAAAAGGAACGGAGAGGAGAGGATGGGAGGAGGAAGCCTTGGAGTGAGTGCTCAGTCTAGCTGCCCGGGTATAGAATTCCCTGAGATTTGACATGGTTTGTGATTAATAAAGAACATTGGAAAATTCAACGCTGGACTCTCCGCTAAGCGCCATAACTTTAACACTTGGCACACCAAGGGGTTGCAAGGACACATGAGAAAAAAGAAGAAAGAAGACAAATGAAAAAAGACAGACAACACGGGACAGGAGAATCCAGACACAGAGTCTACAAGGAAACTACAGACAACATGGGACAGCGAGAGCCAAGGCAGAAAAAAGAAGAAAAGAAGAAAGAAGACACAGGAAAGGTAAAGTAAGATACAGGATAAATAAATAAAGAAGGAGTAGGGTCTCCTATGGAAAGAGGAGAGCTAAAGAGAAAGAGACAGAATTAAAGAAAAAGTGCACACAGGTGCGGGTGAATAAAGTTCCAGAAAAGAATCACAGATTTGCAGACCTTCTGTAAAAAGAGAAGGTAATAAAGAGAATGCTCTTTGAGAAGTGGGAGCCACAGTAAGACAAAAATAATAAAAGAAAATTACACAGAAGTCTCCTAAGGAAGGAGAGGATAAGTAAGATTGGAAAAGAAAAATTTTCCATGTTAAAAATGGAAAATATTGTGACACAGGGCACTTGGGCTCTGTATAGTTTTGTTAAGGATGTCATAGGAATGAAAACAGTAGATGAAAAGATAAATACTTCAACTGAAACTAGCATAATACAGATTATGGTTTTTGTTATTCTGGTATTTCACATGGTATTATCAATAGCCATCATGGTATACTGTGTTCTATCAAGGAAAACTGTCAGTGCAGAAGGAAAAGGGAAATCTAGCCCTTTACAGGATATTGACTTAGATACAGGAGATAAATTCGGAGCAAAATCAGAAAATTTTAAAATGATGGAAAGAAAAGCAGAATCTACTTGCTTCTCACAACAGGCAGCCTTAAAAGAAATAGATGAGAAGTGGAATGCGAAAATGCAAACTTTGGTAGCAAAATTAGAACAGTTGATGGAAGGAAGTAAAAGCCTATCTCAGTCAGAGAATTCAGAGCCTACTACTCCACCTTATAACGAAATGTGGCAGCCAAAGATTTTAAGAAAACCAACGATGGTTTATCCAGTAACTATAAACAGGATGCAGGGCTATGATGAACTTGGATGGCAACCTACAGAAATGTTAGATTTAAAGAGATTTAAAGAGGCAATAGTAGCCTATGGAATGCATTCTCCTTATGTGAAACAGATACTGAACACTGGGCTGTTCAACACCGAGTCATTCCTCAAGATTGGAGGGACTTGGCAAAAGCTATATTAAGAAGCCGGTCCTCAATTACAATGGATTACATGGTGGAGAGAAGAAGCTTTGGCAATAGAACAACGTAAACGAGCTAGAGGCATTAATATTCTCAGAGATCAGTTGATAGGTAAAGGTCAATATGCTGAGTTGGAAGTGCAGATTCAGTTTGATGATAATATTTTGGCTCAATGTCGTACAGCGGCTTTAAATGCTTGGGATAAAGTTGAAGAGCCAGGAAAAAAGTCTGAGTCATTTACTAAGATCATGCAAGGCCCAAATGAGCCATTCACTGATTTTTTACAGAGATTGACTTGTGCTGTCCATAAGACAATTTCAGACTCAGAAGCAAGAGAAGTGTTAATTAAATCTCTGGCATTTGGAAATGCTAATTCAGAATGCCAAAAGGCAATAAGGCTATTAAAAACAGCTTCTTTGGATCAATGGATTAAAATTACTACCGATATTGGATCCAATGCTTACAATGCCACTATGATTGGACAAGCAATTGTTCAAGATCTTAAAAATCAAAAGGTCAGAGGTTTTGGCTGTGGAAAATCAGGTCATTTTAAAAAGGACTGTGGAAAAACGGATCCTAGAAATAATGTTTTCTCTGATAAGCCAGGAAGAAAACCTCAGTTTCCTGGAATATGTAGAAGGTGTGGAAAAGGCGGACATTGGACTAATGAATGTCAATCTTTAACAGATATTCAAGGTAACTCTTTGCTGTGGGGAAAACACCCTAGGGGGTCTGGCTTAAGTGCCTACCACAGAAAAAACAAGCCAACAATTTCTTACCAGCAACTGATTGACTCACCCTCAGAGAGAGTAAAACAAGTAGTGCCTGCAGCTAAAGACAGCACTGCTTTAGACTTTGAAATCAAGGATAGAGCTGAGAAAACAGGTGAATTAAAAAGTACTGAAAAACAGGTATTTTGGCAAGCAACTATAAATGATTTGAGACCTAAATCGAGATTACAAACAAATGGAGTTTTAATTAAAGGATTGGTAGACTCAGGAGCCAATGTAACAGTCATTTCAAAAGACTCCTGGAGTCCAAACTGGCCTCTTCAAGAGGTATCTACTAAGCTCTTAGGAATAGGAACATTTTCTCAGATAAAACAAAATATAGCAAGTGTCAAATGCATAAGACCAGAAAGTGAAATAGGAAATATAAGACCATATGTGGCAGATCTAGCTATAAGTTTATGGGAAAGAGACCTATTAAAACAATGGAATGTACAGATTAACATCCCTTTAATCTTAGAGACAACCTGTCAGATTTGAGATGCTACTGATAAAGATATTAAAAAATGTTACCAAAAACAATCACAGACTGCCAAGGTTGTCCATAAGCAGGACAGAACAGATATTGATAATAATTCTCAGGCTGTTAAAAGGTATCAATGGAAAGTCATTCCCCGAGAATTCTCAGATAGTACCATCTTATGTCAATATTTTGTACAAAAGCCACTGAAAGTTAATATCTGGTTTAATGAACCTACCATTGGGTTAACTACTCGAGAGTTAAGCAATTCATTTCAAACATTGAACGGTGATTCAGATTTAAACAGACAAAAAAGTTTAACAACAACAGAAGAGTTAATTCAGGTAGAAAGCAGATTACAGAATGCATATGTCAATTACCTAGATCTCAAGCTTGATTGTAGGCTTTCTGATCGTTCCTCTACTGAGCTCATGATACAAAAGGAGGACAATATTTTAAAATGGATCGTTGCACAAAGCAACTCAGAACTTGGGCAGAATCTACACTGCCTGTGTTAGAGTTTTTCTCTCAGCCGCCGCTTGGCTCTGGTTGTTAAATAACAAGCCTTGCTATGTTCAGGAGTTTGGACCAAAAATTCAGCCAACTGGTCCTGGTCCTCCAGGGAATTGGTATTTGGTTTTATTTGATTGACAAAAAAGATTTATTTTACCTGTATTTGGAAGTTTGTTTATGGTTAATGTTTGAAAAAAGTTCCAAACTTCCTGGATTTGTCATGGACTACAAAACCCATAAGGCATTGCAGTGGCTAGATGTTCCTGTTATCAGCCACAGCTACAACTCCCTAGGCTGGCATGCTAAATGAATGTCCAGAAAGAAAGGGACAAATTATTGGATTTTCAAATTATACATGATAAATAAAACTTCAGCTAAAATTTAAAGAAGAAAGGGGTATAGGATATATCTATAATTGGCTATTTTAACCTAAAAAAAAATTAAAAATTAATTTTAAAAGGTAATGTTTAAGCATTTTGCTCTAATTATAATAGCCTGGAGTGTGAAGACTCCACCCCATGTCGGGGAAAGGTTGTGCTTTTGTCTTTTCAGAAATGAAACATCCAATTGAGAGTATCCAGAGACTACTCGACTGAAGAGAGACATCAGAGTGTGCGGGTTACTGTCCAGCCTTCAACCTCAAAATGGATCGTTGAAGGCCTTCCTAGCTGCCTTGCTCCTGTGCTGCTTATAAACCAGAGGCCATGGATTAAAAAAAAAAATTGAGTTCCCCAGCTAAATGCAGAGGCTGGCAGTCAGAGACGGGATTGAGAATTATGACATGAATTTCCCCAAGACAGAGTGCTGATCATGCTATCGGTAACTCGGACAGGTAATTTTCATTGTTCATTAATTCTCTCCTAAGACAGACGCGGTCATCTTGAAAAGGGGAAATTTGGGAAGCTATTGGCTACATATCTTGTCCTCTGAAATCATCTTGGAGATGACTCTGCAGCTGAAAAGGGAGCCTGTTTTGAAAATTCGAGGCAGCTTTCAGAGTGCTCAACTGTGATACAGATACAAATACCTGCCTGCAGGGAGTCTGTTTTGCCAAACAGACCAGTGGAAATTGAGGCGGCTTCCACAGTGCTCAACTGTGATGATGCAGATACCTGCTGATTCTTCCCACATTGTCGTCTGCTACCTCTGATTTCTCTTCAAAGACATTTGAACTGCACAAGCATTTTGCTAAACATTGAACTTTTATGAACAATTGGTGAACTTTTACGAACAAACTTTTACGAACAATTGGTGAACTTTTACGAACAATTGGTGAACTTTGGACTCAATACTTGATGTTATGGGACACTTGCAGTCACAAAGACTTTTGAACTGCATGAGCAGTCTGCTGAACTTTGGATTTGATATTTGACAGATTATAACTTTATGTCTTAGCTTCATTTGATTGAGTCAATATTGTTCTTATTTTAAACAAAAAGGGTGAGATGTGGTATGTTTAGTTGTGGATAATATTTTAGTTGAGATTCGTCTCTTACTTGTTTACACCTCTGTGCCATCCCCAGCTTCCACCCCCCACAGGAGGTTCCTGTTATTTGTTGATTGAGGGTCTGTGTGAAAACACCTGGGGATTGAGGGGTCCAGCAAGGAGGGAGTAGGGGTAGGAGGTGGAGGAGGAGTAGGGCTGAACAAAGAAAAGGAACGGAGAGGAGAGGATGGGAGGAGGAAGCCTTGGAGTGAGCGCTCGGCCTAGCTGCCCGGGTATAGAATTCCCTGAGATTTGACATAGTTTGTGATTAATAAAGAGCACTGGAAAATTCAACGCTGGACTCTCCGCCATAACTTTAAGCGCCATAACTTAATTTTAACAGCAAGGGGATGTCCCAAGCTTTCAAATGCCACCAGCACTGCTCCTTGTGGGGAGACTATGCTGGAAGCAGAACGAGCTTCCAAAATTACTCCCAGGGAAGGAAAAAGCCCTTCTTGGCCCAGAAAGATGAACTGCTATCCTTCACGTGTTTCCCTGGAAGATCTGGCCTTGGGGAGGAATGTGGTAAATTAATTTCACAAGATTTGATCAAGGCTCATTGGCCAAAATCAGGAAGGCCATTTGCTGCCTGGAGTTACAGTTGTAATTACACCGAACCCCATCAACAGACCCCTGCTACTGAGTTTACTTGTCTTTGGGACCTAGGACTCCCCCAGGACAAGAAAGGCAGTCTTACATCTCTTGTTGGCCCATGCCTAATTTATTTTTTTAGGTGGTTTGTTTCTAGAAAGATGTCTGATATTTCCCTGCTGTTTACGGCCTCCACTTTGTTGAGTACTGGAATGTACCAGAGGGAAAAGAGCATCGCATTAAAGGGAAGACCCCAAGGATATCTTAGCTGAGGTTTGAGTTAGACTCCTCCTGTGTTTGCTATTACCTAATCATTCTGCCTCGGTTTCCACATCTGCAAAGTGGAAATCGTAATACTGCTTACTTGAGGGTTGTAAGAAATCATTCTGACAGATAGGCATGCATAAAAGTTCTTTTCACTGTATCAGGCACAAAATAAGAATCAACGTATGGGGCCAGCAAGATGGCTCAGCAGGTAAACGTGATTGCCACCAGGCCCATGGACCTGGGCTCACAGGTGATGGAAGGAGAAAACAGATTATCACAAGCTGTTCTTTGACCTTCATACAAACACAAGGGCATACATGCACCCGCGCAGCCACGTGTTAAGGTGCACACAAAATAAAAATGGAATAAAAAAGGAATCATTATGTAACTGCCTACTCTTTTATCCTACTAGTTCCACTGAAGGACAGTGAAAGGAGAGGCAAAGATCCACACCTTACCTCCTGGTCACAGGCCGGCAGCTCCGACTGGACTAGCTGGTGTCTACCCCATGGCCACCAGGGGGCAATGCTTCCTCACTTTTGCTCCAGGATGCTAAGATTCTGGTGAGGGCCATGGCTAGCTCTCCAACCACCTCAGGACCCAGGACGTCCCCAGCGACCACCAAGTGTCTCAGGTGAGACTCTAGGAAGCCCTGGCTTCCAAACATACCAGGCAATCCAAAGATTTTTTTTTTTTTCAGTCTCTCCAAAAAGGACATTTCTAGACTTTAACTCAAAACTGAAATCTTCAGGAAGAAATTGAGTGATCATTCATATTTGGGAACAACCTGGAAGAGGTTTTGGGCAGCTGAGTGATAAAGACAGGGGCCTAGAGAAGAGGCCTGACACATCCCACCCGATGGTGGAAAGCGGGCAGAGGCCTTTGTGAGGACTTCTCATCAGGGCCTATGAATAAAGATAACACATACTGAGTGCCTACCTAAAGCCAGGACCACTGTACCCCACGCTGGAGTTTAACTTCTGTTATCTTCGTGCCATCCATGAGAAGACTGATGCTCCATGAAGTTTCCCCAGATTACACAATGAGTGACAAGCTGGAGAAATTCGACCCGGATAGCTGGTTTTGTTAACACTGGTGTCCATCGGCTTATCTGTTGACATTTTAACCAAGACAACAATGGTTCATATCTGCCAAACTCCACACTAAATACAATTGTCCCTCAGATTCCGCAGGGGATTGATTCCAGTACTCCCACATAAACTAAAATTGGGAATGAAGTCCTTTATATAAGGTGGAAACATATGTAACTTATACACATCCACCCAATAAACTTTTAATCCGCATTCCTTGTAAGATGGAATATAGTGAAAATACTATGTAAATGGTTTTCCTACTATATGGTTTAGGGAATAAAAAATAAAATGTCTGTACATGTTCAGCAAAGTTTCTTAAATTCTCTCCCTCCCCTTCTCTCCCCTCTTTTCGTGTGTGTGTGTGTGTGTGTGTGTGTGTGTCTGTGTTGAGTAAGAACCCCCATGCTTCAATGTTTGAATGCATTAGAGACTGGCACTACTTGGAAGGGATTGGGAGGTGTGGCCTTATTGGAATAGACGTGATCTTGTTGGAGGAAGTGTGTCATTGAGGGTAGGGTTTTACCCTCAGGGTCACTGAGGTAAGATTTTGAAGGCCCAAGCCAGACCCAGTGTCTCTCTCTTCCTGCTGCCTGTAGATCCTGCTGTAGCTCTCTCCAGTATCATGTCTGCCTGCATGTTGCCATGCTTCCCGCCATGAGAACAACGGACTAAACCTCTGAAACTGTAGGCAAGCCCCAGTTAAATGCTTTCTTTTATAAGAGCTGCCATGTCATGGTGTCTCTTCACGCAATGAACACTGACTAAGGCAGCTGGGTGCGGGTGCGCGCGCGTGTGTGTGTGTGTGTGTGTGTGTGTAGACATGCACACACTCATGCCTCCATTTTACAGAGTGTGTATTTACAGCCCAGAGGTCAATTGCAGACGTCTTTCCTCAGGAGCTGCCCACTTTGTTTTTTGGGGTCAAAAACTGGTAAATTAAGCTCTGCTTCCTGGCTAATGAGCCCTGGGATCCTTGGTGCTGAGATTACAAGCGTGCCATCATGCCCAGTTTTCTGTATGAGCTCTGGGAATCAAACTCAGGTCATCACACCTGCTCAGCCAGCACTTCACATCCCGAGCTCTTCCTAACACATTTCAAAATCAAAATTTCAGGTTAACACACAGAGTAGTAGGTTTCGGTATGATATTTTTCATACATACATGTTAATTATTCCCCTCCACCATTGCATTCCCACGTGTCCCCTGCCTCAGTCTGGCTCTTCCTACCCGCCTCCACGGAGTGTCCCTTCTGCTTTCTTAACACATGTATTCCTTGCCATGCCTACCTTAGCTCTCTTCTTCCCCTCTTATGACCCCCCTTTCAAGTCTGGTGACTTACACACATGCATAGAAAGGCAAAAGCAAATCTAATTTTAAACTCAGGTTCTGCATAAAAGATTGAACATGCGGAGCTTGTCTTCTGAGTCCGCCTTATTTCACTGTACATAATGATTTCCAGTTCCGTTTATCTCTGAAAAGTGTCATGATTTAAGTGTTCTTTACAGTGCATGAATTCCATTGCGTACATGGACCACGTTTTCTTTATCCATTCATCTGCTGATGGATACCAAGGCAGATTCAATGTCCTGCCGTTCTGAGTAGAGCGTAAGCGTGGGTGCGCAAGCGTCTCTGCGACGTATTGGCTCCGAGCCCTGCTGGGGAACGCCCCGGGGCTGTGTCACGTGGCAGGTCTGTTTGCAGTTTTCCTGAGGAACTACTACTATTTCCATGGTGGCTGCAGTAGTTTATGCCCCCATCAACAGGGAATGAAGGTTTTCTTTTCTCCTGCGTTTTTGTGGTCGGCTGTCTTGGTTTTGGGTTTGTTTTATTTATGATAGCCATTCTGACTGGAGTGAGACAGAAATCTCCCAGCTTTAATTGTGTGTCCTTGACACGCTTTTAAAAGTACAGAATGGACCATTTGTACCTCTTTTCAGGACTGCCCTTCAGATTCTCAGCCCTTTTAATGACTTGCTGATCTGGAGGAGGGGGTTATTGGTGTTAGTGCTCAAAATTCTTTATGTAGAGGGCACCAATCCCCTTTGGATGTGTAGTTGGCAAGGATCCCATCAGGAAACCTTTAGACTTGATAAACACCGCTGCAGGCGCTTTTCACTCTGATGATTGTTTTCTTTGATGGCTGAAGCTTTTAAATTTCAGGTAATGCTATTTGTCAACTGTTGGGTTTAGAGCTCTTTCCTATGCCAATAACTTGAGCTGTTTCATCTATGTTTTCCTCTAGCAGTACCAACGTTCCAGGTCTTATATTAAGGTCTGTGATCCATTTTGAATTGATCTTTGTAAGGCTGAGAGCTGGGTCTTTCACTGTCTGCATATGGAAAGACGGTTTTCTCAGCACCATTTATTCGATACGTTATCTTGTCCCAAATGTATGTTTTCATTTTTTTGTCAAAAAATAGGTTGCTCAGGGCTAAAGAGACATCTCAGTGGTCAGTGCTTAAGAGGCAGCCAGAGGACCTGAGTTTCATTCCCAACACCCTCATGATGACTCACAACTGTCTATAAACTCCCATTCCAGGGGATCTGACATCTTTTGGCCTCCAAGGGCACTAGGCATACACATGAAGCACAGACACAAAAGTGGGCAAAACACTCATACACGTAAAAATAAATGTAAGATACACGTTGTTGTAGCTCTGTGGACTCACTTCTGAATCCTCTGTTCTATTCTATTGTTCTTCACGTCTTTGGGCCAGTACTACGATGATTTTATTTCTAGGGCTCTGGAATATAATTTGAAATTACCTCCTCCAGTATTGCTCTTTCTGCTAAGGATTTCCTTGGCCACTTGGGGTTTTTGGTGTTCCCATATGAATATTAAGCTTATCTTCTCTAATTCTGTGAAGAACATAAATAGGATTTTGGTGGAGGGCTGTTCTGAATGTGTAAACCGCCTTGGGAACTATATCCATTCTTGTGATATTAATTATGCCTGTCAATGAGCGTCAGATATCTTCCTATCTTCTAGTGCCTTCTTCAGCATCTTGAAGTTTTCATCGTACAAATCGTCACCTTTTTGATCAACTTTATTCCTAGGAATTTTATTGATTTTAAGCTATTGTGAATGGCATTTCTTTTTTCCTGATTCCTTTCACACATGTTCATTATTGGCACAGAGAAAAGCTACTCATTTTGTGTGTGCTGCTTTTCTATCTGCTACTTAGTTGAAAGTGTTTGTAGATCTAAGTTTTCTAACCGAGTCTTTAGAACAATTTCCTTGATTAATCTAGACACAAAAATCCCCAATTAAAATCCTGGCAAATCAAATTCAGTAACACACTCGGCTCCAGAGGGGAATCTGCTACTATTACTTTCTAAATATAAACAATATCAAATTGCTCCTTAAATTTACATGTCTAAACCAATAGCTTAGTGCTCCCATACCTCATCCCAGAAATATCTTTGTGAAGTAGATCAACAGAGAAACTCATGACTGGTCCAAGTCTGTGCTCAGCCACAAATGGGACATTTGTATCACACCACCTCATCCCAAGACTCAAGGACCACTGAGGAGGGATGAAACAGTTGTAAGAGTGAGGGGTCAGGACGTAGCAGAACGACGTCCTCTGGAGATGAGAGGACAGCTCACTCCGGAACTCACAGGAGCTGTGATTGCCCACACAGGATCGAGCTGTCAGCATTCAGCAGATAGTGAGGGACTCAAGTTCCCCACCCCAGCTGGGAACTATCCACAGTTGGCCTTGGGGAAAGAAGAGTCAGTTTTGTTTGAGGATACAGGCCTCCGTAGGTCAATCACATTCCAGCGGCTTGCCACACACCCACGAGTATATAGGAAAAGTCTGACTTGGTGAGTTATTTGAAAAAAGAAGAAGATATGGAATATGGAGGGGGTGGGTTGAATCTGAGAGGAGTTAGGAGTGGGGTGAAAATGATCAAACTACATTGTACGCATGTATGAACTTCTCAAGTAATAAATAAAAACATTGTTTATTTTTGAAAAGGTCATACATCATGACCAAGTCAGTTCCATTCCAAGGATGCAGGGGTTGGTTTAACATATGCTAATGAATAAATTTAATATAGCACATAAATAGACTTAAAGACAGAAATTATAAATTTAGTTCAACTGATACAGAAAGAACTTTGATAAATTTTAATATGCCTTCATGATAAAAGCCTTGAGGAAACTGGGAAGAGAAGAAACACACTTCACTATAAGAAAGGCTATATAGAACAAACCTTAGCCAGTGATGTGCTGAGTCAGAAGGAAATGAGAACATTCCCTTTAAAATCTGGACGGAGATAAGGGTGCCTACCATCTTCATTCTTCCTCAGTAAAGTGCCCCAAGTCTTCACTACACCAATGAGACAAGAGAAAGAAATAACTGAGATATAAATAAGAAAGAGACTTAATTATTCCTATTTGCAGTGCAGACAACTTTCTAAAATACTTTTAAAATCTCAAGTTGGTTGAATCCGCAGAAGGAAGACCTCCCAGATACAGAAAGTCAACTGTGTGGGTTTCGTAGGAACTGGCTGACTCCTCACCACAACCCAATGGAGTGGGTTATAAAACCATTATTCCTCGCTCACAGGGCGATACTAACCAGTCACAGGAGGTTACGAAGTGTTCCCAGCAGCGCACAGCTAGGAGCTAGTGGGGCAGCGCTTCCGCCCAAGCCGCCCTGCTGGAGCTCACGCAGGACAGAGCTCCTGCTGGAGACCCCCAGCGCTTCCCAGAGATCCCTCAGCTACCGTTGAGCTGCGTGGCGTGCTTCAGCAGTGCGCTGGTGTCCTCCAGCCACCCTTGCTACACACTGGCTCCCTGCAATCCCATAATTCAAGTATCTCGGTAGTGGCCGCCAAGATGAAGAAGGGGTCTCCCCCAGAGAAGTGATGCTGTTTCCCAGTAAGAACAGGCACTTTAAAGAATACAGAAGTGTGTGTTTGCTACAGCTGCCTCGCTGTGCTGCGGGTGGAGGTTCTGGCCTCTGTTACCGTGTGAAACAAGCGCGTGCGCTTGGCTTCTCCGGCCATTCCCTCAGTGTCCACAGCTCTGGGATGGACGGCTCTCGATGTGCTGATTGATCTTGATCTATGCCATGGGTATCAGGGCGGAGTTTGAGAGTGGGCTCAGAAGAGAAGAGCAGCAATAGTGCTGCGGCTGAAATGGCAGCTGGACGCCGTAGGAACAGGCCAGCAGCGACCACAAGGACAGCAGGGAGCAAGAGCCAGAGCATGAGGTGACAGAAGCACAGTGCTGTCTCAAACTGGACAGGGCCTGTGTGCACTCCGTCTGTCCTGGAGTCGCCCAGTGACCCCCAAAGTGAGGTCGGAAGTTTCACGTGAAGGGAGAGGAGATGGTAGGGGGCAAAAGGTGTTATTATTATTGGACATGATCAATGTGACCTCATTTCATAAGAAACGAAATATGCATGTTCCTACTGGAGCCCAGGGGCTGCTTGTGACCCAGTATAACTATGAATGGGACCGAACAAATTTGTAGATAGTAGCATGTTTCTGCGATGTCAAAATGTTGGACACTCCTGCTAATTCAAATCTTGATCAAATTTTGTCATTGAAACAATGCCCCGACACGCAAATGTGTCAGTCTCCCTTTGCCTTTAAATGTCGGAAAGAAATCTTTATCGTTGCTGTAGGAAGAAAAAGTAGTGGCGCCTGTCTCCAATTCCAGTATTCAGGAGGCAGGCAGATCTTTGAGTTGGAAGCTACACTGATCTACAGAGTGAGTTCTAATTCAGCCAGGGCTACCCAGAGAAACCCTGTCTTCAACAAACAAAAACCCAACACAAAACAAACAAAAAACCCAAGCTCTCCAGTAAGCAGCAAGATCAGAGCTTCAGGGTACAAGGACACTGCACATGTAACGTGTTGTGTTGCATGGTAATTCTTTGTGTCAAAGGCTGTTTGTTGTTTCCCTAGCTGTGTAGTCGATAGCTACTGTGTAGGTGGACAAGAAAGACGAGGAGACATTTTCATAGATATAAACCTGCAAGACCTTAGCAGAGAGGACCACATGTCACGGCAAGCGCCATTATAGACAGTGGAACCCTGATCTCAGGTGTTGTTACTGATACAGAAGCTCCTCAGGTATTTTATTGATACAAAAACTCTGCCCCCTCATCCAAAGGCCTGTTTGCATAATGAAGGAAACCTAAAGCATAGTCTCATCCCACAATCCTTTAGCACCTTTATGGTGAGGTAGCTCAAGGCCTGAGGGAAGTGTTCTCTCCTTGCCTAAGACTGTGGGAGAGGTACTACAAGAATTCCTCCATAGCAACTTTGCTCTTCACCACAATGGCTGTCAGCGAGCTGTGAGCAGGTACAGATCATGAGAAAGCAAACATCTGGATCACAGATTTACATCAAGCCAATACCTGAAGATCAAGCCAACTTCCAAGGCTTAGGCAGCCCTTCCCCCAACAGTGTACAAAACAAAGTTACATGAGAATAACTGGAAATAAACTTCCCCAACATAGCTGGGACAGTTATGAGTAGCAGTGACTTTGTAAAGCTCATACTTGTTTTTAATCTGCATTGTTTTTTAATTAGCTTGTCTCTGGTTTTCCCAAAAGAGAACACTAAGGAACAGGGAAGCAATAAGCTGTATGGCAAGTGAAAGCATAATTTTGAAACGTCTTCAACGTGCCTGTGGAGGATTTTTCAGAATTCTCACCAACAACGTCACTCTCCTTCCAGTCATAGTTTCAAGCACTGTACCCCCATAGTGATGGTTCAGGCTGCTGTTGCCATGGTGACCGTTCTGCGTCTACAACACGGCCACCAGTGCTTCTCCTCCTTCTAATTACCATTGCCAGTTCTTGAATCCAGGCTTTTATTACATCATTGGAATTTAGCGCTGGACCTGACAAATTATAGGCGGTCAGTGTACTGAATAAACACCTCAAATAAGTAGTCCACTCTTTCTGTCTCCAGGCTCCGCCCGCCGGGTCATGATGTCTTATTGTCTTTTTTGATTTACTGGAATTTCTAAATTACAGAAGCAAACACACCCTCATTTTTGAAAACTCAAACAATAAAAATGCCTACAAGGTTAAAAGAATTTCCCTTCTCACTAAAATCAGTGGTTGATGGATTAATGATTTAAACATAAAAGACTTTAAAACACAAGGATTTATCCTCTGTGGTGAAGAAAATGTTTTAAATTAAGAACAAAATTAGAAGTCGTATAATCAATGCATTTGTTCATATATACATTTCAAAAAACTAACAGGAAAATGCAAAATAAATTTACAAAATGTCTACCTACAAACATCTACAAAATAAATGACAAAGTGCCAAACTTCTTTAGTTAGCAAAGAACCTTTACAAGTCACTGTGAAAATGTTGGCCAGTCCAGGAGGAGAATGGTCTAAAGCCTCTGTTTGAGAAAGAGGAGCATGACCCCGTTCACAATTAATAAAATGAAATGAAACTGTGAACACAAGGATTTTTTTCTTGCTTCTCAGATTGACAAACATAGCTACAAGATGACATCAAATGCTACAAGCCTGAAGGGCAAAGCAAGCACTCTCACAAATTGCTGGTGGAAATGTATGTTTAGATGCTCTTTCTGGAGAATTTGGCAATGCATGCCGGTTTAAAATGCACATCTTCTTCTGCAGACGAGCCCTTTGACAGAAGTTTATCTGATAGATATAGCTGGGTGTGACTAGCAAAAATGTATTCAAAAGAATTGTTGTGCTTTATTGCTTTTGAAAAAGTGAAACACTGGAAACACGTATTCATGAGTAGGAGCAAGCTGACTTAACAGAAAATTCAGATGGTGGACTCATGATGCCTCTGTGAGGACAAAAAGGCAGCTCTAAATTCTCAAGAAGCAAAGGAATCAGTTCCAATGTAGTGAAGAGGAACAAATAAATACATGCATGTATGAGGTGGCTGTTCGCATTGCAAGAGTTTCTGAGACAGTTATCATCCAGGTGGAAGCTGGTATTGAAAGGATGTAAGAAATATGAAGCCTAGGAATGCAGTCACATATAGGGGGAAATACCTCCTATTGAGAGATGCCTTCCCAAGTACAGCCATTAACAGTAGTCTCCAGTCTCCTCCCCACCCACAGGGAAATGACCATTAAGCTTATCAGCAGGATTCGTCCTTTCCCGGCATACCAGGAGCCACCCTGCCTCAAGGACGGCTAGTCCGAGGGCACAGGTTGACCACGCCCCCCCTGGATCCCGCGCGTGCGTGTGTGCGCACGCATGCGCGCGAAACTCCCAACCAACGAGTTTAACAGAGATCTCTGAGCCAATCAAAGCTGCACGAGTCCCCATCCCCAGACCCCTTTCCCCTGAACCCCATAAAAGGGCTGGGGGGGAAGGGATCGGGCCCGCCATGCTCATCTCCTGCGTGGGATAGGCGGGACCCGGACGCGCGCCGGTAATCAATAAATGCCTCATGCGTTTGCAGCGGTTCGTGTCTCGTGGTTCCTTAGAAATCCGCCCGGCTTGCCCTAACAGTATAAAGGAGGGAAAACAGCCTTTTTATCATTCTGTATCTCATTCATTAATACCTCACACATGCTTCCACATACGGCATTTCAGAATCTGCCGGCACAGGTTTCCTTTGTTCTACCGCAATGGCCAGAGATACTCTTTGCATTCAGCCTTTTTTCCCTCTGTGTGTATATAATAAAAATGTAAATATATATCTTTGACTCTGCATAATTATAATGTTCATTGCTACAAAAAATGCTACCATTTATAGTTCTGGAAATTGTTTTTTCTGGTTTACACCATTCACATCTCTCCGTGTAAAGACATCTTAAAATTACATAAGAAGCTGCTGTAGCTTGTTCACTTTTCTTCTGTTCTTTCTAAATTTTTACCTCTATAATAAATTCTGTAATAACTACATTTTGCATAACTTATCAGCGTATCTATGTTTGAACCCATGTTAACGTTAGGCTGAATCCCAAATACAGAATTCTAGTTTAAAACATAGATGATGCAACCCAAGGAGGTCAGGTCAAACCATGTAAATCATCAAAAAACTTTGACTCTTGCATCATCTTTTAACCTCACATTACATAACACAAGTTACTCTGAAAACCCAGAATCAGCAGCTTAAGTGTTATAGGTTCCTGGCAATCCAATTACTACACAACACACAACTCATTGATAAAGAAAATTTTATTTGAGTTAAAATTTAAGAAAAAGGACAAAAAGACTGGCTTGAGGGAGAGATAGCCAGGGACATAGTCTCTGAACTAAGTTCAGGACTGTGACACTTGGTTGGAATTCTGGGGGGCGGGGGGGGGGGAGGTTGAGCTAAAACACACAACCACCTGTGTCAACAAAAGTAGAAGTCCATCGTATTTTTAGTCCACCATTAACAAAGAACATCCTGAGCCCAGGACATAAAGATCAATCGCAGTGTATTAATTCACAGAAAGCATCCTGTGTACCACCTTTCAAGAAGAAGCACAATAAAGGAGGGGTAGAGGTCCCAATTAGCTTGGTCCTGGGTCTGAGCTCTCTTCCATGAAAATCTGGCCTTAGCTTGGCCTTGGAAGAATCTGGCTTTAGCTTGACCCTGGATTTTCTACTGGGTCCATTTTGTAAAGAGTCACACTGCCAGCCATTCGTCCATGACAAAGGCAGGGAAGAAGGAAGACACTGGAGTATATAATATAATCTAATTTCCTTTTTCTTTAATGACATCAGATTAATGTTATTAGTGTTTCTGGTGATTTGAGTGAGAATGGCCATCATAGTCTCATATATTTTAGTACTTGGTCCCCAGTTAGTGAGGCTGTTTGGGAAGGATTAGGAGGTATGATCTTGTTGAAGGAGTTGTGTCCCTGGGAGTGGGCTTTGAAGTTTCGAAACCCAACACCAAGCTCAGTCTGTCTCTGTCTCTCTGACGATGACTGAAGATCAGAATGTAGCTCTCAGCTTCTTCTCCAGCACCGTTCCTGCCTGACTATTGCCTACTGCCACCGTGATGGTCATGGACTGGATTATCCCCTGAAACTATAAGCAGGCCCTCAGTTAAATGTTTTCTTCTATAAGCTGCCTTGTTCCTGCTGTCTCTTCATAGCAATAGAACACTAACTGAGCAGAAGGTGGTACTGGGAGTGGGGTATTGTGACTGGCCTGACCATGCTGTTGTTTGGAGGAATGTGGAAACTGGGAACTTTGAACTAGAAAAGCAATTAAGCACTTTAACCAGGGCTTAATGGGTCATCCTAGTAGGAGCATGGAAGACAGTAGTGCTCAAGAGATTTCAAAGGACAAGAATATTAGCAAATGGCCTAGAGACAATTCTTACGATATTTAGGTAAAGAATGGTCCTAAAAATCTGCCTGAAGCTAAATTGAAGAATTTTCAATTGATATCATTGACAGAGGTGATTTCAAGACATGATTATATCATGTGGTGAGTAGTGATTATACATATGCAAATCTATAATGAAATGGAGCAAGCAGGGCAAAGAGAAATACAAAAACCGTTTGGAGAGAAAAGGTGCACCAGGAAATGTAATGGTGGAGCCAAGTCCTGTATTCAAGGAAAAAAAAAGTTTAAAGGAAGGCCTGATTCAAAATGGAATAAGGGAGTGGTGCCCTCAGGGCAAGGGCCCACCCAGCTAAGCTTCCAACTTGTGAAAAGAATTAGAGGAAAGCTTAAACAGGAAAGGAAACCATTAACAATGGAAAACCTATGTAAATGTAATTCAAGGTGGGGACTATGTTCTAGCCACAACAAGCAGAAAAACTTGGTGGCTTAGTCTATATTTAGATTTGGTTATGTTTAGCTTTGGTTCTAGTTTTAGAGTCAAGAAGAATACAAAAAAAAGGGTTGTGGAATCTCCCTTTAGGGTTAAGGAAAGCAGCCTAGGCCAGGTATGTGGTAGAGGAGTCCCTACATAGAGGCCATTGAGTGAGGTCCCAGAAAGGCCTTTGAGTGAAGCCCTGAAGGAGAAGCCTGGATTGTGTTGAAGATTCCAAGATGTTGTAGATGCCAGAGCCGTAGGATGCCTGCCAAGGAGAGCTGCAGACAGGAAGGAGCCAGCTCAAGAGAGAGAGATGTGCTGCAGTCAGCAAAACTGGAAGGGAAGGGTCATCTATGCTCGTGAACATTGAACATAAACCTTCGAAACTGGGAGTTTGTCTTGCTGGGTTTTGGTCTTTCTTTGGTCCAGTATTTTCTCACTATGCTCTCTTTCCTTCCTATGGAGTGATAAGGTATATTCTGTGCCATCATATGTTGGAAATATATGATCTGCTTTTTTATTTTGAATTTACAGGGTTACAGTTACGAGATTGCTGTGAGTCTCAGAAGAGACTTTGGACTTTTAAACAGTCTTAAGATTGATAGACTGTGTGGACATTTGAAGTCAGGCTGAATGCATTTTGCATCATGATGTGGCAGCAAGCCTATGGGGACCAGGAGTGGACTGTGGAGACTGAATGAGCATGCCCCTAGTGGCTCGTATGTTTGAATGCTTGGTCCCCAATTAGAATTGTTTGGGGGAAAAAAAAATGTGGGGTGGTGGTGGCGCATGCCTTTTATCCCAGGATCCCAGCACTCAGGAGGCAGAGGCAGGTGGATCTCTGGGAGTTCAAAGCCAGTCTGATCTACAGAGTGAGTTCCAGGACAGCAGGAGTTAAAACAGAGAAACCCTGTCTCAAAAAACAAAACAAACAAACAAAAAATTAAAAAAAACTATTTGGAAAGGATTAGGAGGTGTGGCCTTACTGGTGTAGGTGTGGCCTAGTTGGAGAAATTGTGTCACAGGAAATAGGCTCTTTGAGGTTTCAAAATCTCACACCAGATACCCCCCTCCCCGCCTCTCTCTCTCTCACTCTCTTTCTCTGCCTGCTGTCTGAGAATCAGGATGTAGCTCTCAGATACTTCTCTATCACCATGCCTGCCTACCACCACATTCTCCACCCAGATGATCATGGACTAAACCTCTGAAGCTGTAATCAAGCCCCCTAGTAAATGTTTTCTTCTACAAGTTATTTTGGCAATACTGTTTCTTCACAGCAATAGAACATTAACTTAGTGCCTTAAGACTTGTGTCCTTTATATCTACCTGTTCAAGCAAACATGTTCACCATAAACCCCCCTGACTTTCCTCAAGAATCAAAATAACTAGTCAGAGGGGGACATAACAATCGGAAGGTCCATGTCCTCAGCAGCAGCTTTCAACCAAAGACAGGGGAGAGAAAACAGGGGCATGGATAGTCCAGATTCCTCACTTCTCAATCCAGGAGGCATTCCTTCAGTCTCTAAAAGTCCCTGCCAGGATTGAATTCCAGTTGTGAGAAATTGTATCAGCTGATGACGGAACCTTCATTCCTTCTGTTCCTTGATTTGCACTCTACTCCCGGCCACCACCTTTCTCCAAAAGCTTACTTTATCCTCACATTGCTATTTCAGGGTATGCCTTATGGGAACTTGTGGTAGTTAGAATGAGAAATGCCCCCCACCCCATGTATTTGAACACTTGGTCCAGATTTGGTGGCACTATTTAGGGAGGTTGTATAACCTTTAAGAGAGTCTTACTAGAAGAAGTATGTCTCTGGATGGTGGGATTTGAGATTGTATAAGCCTCATCCCACTTCCAGCTGGCTCTCTGATTTCTGGGTCTGGATGAAGATGTAATCTCTCAACTTCCTGCTCCCAGATGCCTACTGCCACTGCCAGCCACAGTTATGGACTCTTCCCTGGAACCATAAGCCCAAATAAACCCTTTTTTCTTTATGTTGTATTTGGTCATAATATCTTGTCACAATCATAAAAGTAATACAGAACCCAAACCAAGACTACTCTAAATAGTCACGCTAATCCCTGTGTGTGAGATTTGGTATAAAAATACCCATAACCAGGCTGTGGCTGGTTTATTTCAGTACATCAAGAATAAAGCACACACCAAATGTCTTTATTTTAGGAAAAAAAAATAAGTCCCAGAAGATTCTAATGTATTTGACCTATATTTCTTTTTAAGAAATGACACAGAATTCAAAAGCATCCTTTTTAATAAACTAATGTTTAAAAAATGCTAATAAACCCTTTTATTTTCACACAGAACTATAACAAGTAAGCTCTGAGGAAAGACTACAAAAGCGAACTAAATATAAGGTGCTCCCACTGGAGAAAAGCATCATCTTAGTCATGATGCCTGGCTTATATATCTTTTAATTTTTTTTGAACTTATAATTAAATTGTTTCGCCCTTCCTTTTTCTCCCTCCAAATTCTCCAATGTACCACTCTTTGCTTTTTTTCAAAGTAATGGCCTCTTAAAATTAATCGTAGTTATAAACGCATATATATCTCTAAATACATGAATACAATCTGCTCACTCTGTATAATGTTACCTGTCTGTATATATTTTCAAGACTGACAATCTAGTATTAGAGAATCAGTTGGCTTGCTCTCCCAGGTAAACCTGTTTCTCCCACTCTCTGCATCCCTTATTTGCCTGTAGACAGTGTGTAGGTCAATGCAGTCATGGGTCTTGGAGGACAATCTACAACTGCCACTTGACTAAACCAGCATTACATCTAAACTGCATTCTAAACATTTGTCTTTATACCCACAGATAAGTGGAGCCTCACCCCTCATCAAGAAACTTCTCTTTGTAACAGTCAAAGACCATCACAGAAAACAACCAATCAAAATGCAGAGTTGTGGAGCCCAGTCCCAACTGACATAATTCCTGAACCTAAGGATCATTGCAGAAGAGGGTTTGAAAGCTTGTTAAGAGTCAGAGGAACAGGGAGTTTGCTGTAATATTGTGTCCCCTAAGAATTTAGGAGCTATACCCATAAAATCTCACCAACATAGCTGACTAAACATGAGCTGAACAGGGATGACACCAGTAGACATGCTATCAGGGATGGGGGGAAGGCTCACAGGGCCTAGCTTATATTCCTATGAATTCTATATCCAGCCTCACTTTGATGTCTTTCCAATTATTTTCCAGGAATATCAATTTTCATGGTGTGTGTGTGTGTGTGTGTGTGTGTAGGAATAATTAGAAATATATAATTATAATATATATAATTAGAATTATATAACTCAGTCCCTTATTACAGGCTCTTTCAGGAATAATAGTCTAGCCAGTAGAGAGGAGAAATGACCAATCATGGAAAAGAAAGAGACAGGAAAAAGGAACAAGTGTTATCAATAAGAATTGTGATTATAGAGGAAATTGTGGCTCCTGAGAGACGTCCAACTCCTAAGCACTTGGTACCTGTAAATATATGCTTCTAGGAGAAGAAAATATTTCAGTAGCCAGTGGAGAGCCTTTGCCAGTGGAAAACCTCTTGCAAATACCTGCAAATAAAGTCTTTTAAAATGAATTTAGATCTAAAATGGCATATCATCTTGGTTGACATTTTGATTCGAGGGTGACACCATCAGAAGTTTGGACTTTTGTCTTTGAGGTGGGGTTGCTTTTGTCTTAAATGGGAATCTCATTGCATAATAAGATCTTGGAATTCCTGATTTCAAGTGACCCCCCTGCCTTAGCCTCTTAAGTGGCTTTGACTACAAACATACTCTACCATGACAAGATGGGATTGATGATAAGAGGAGAAATGGGGGATTTGAAATGCAGAAACACAAAAGGAAAAGAGATCTGAAAATGAAGGCAGAGATTGATTTGTCGATCAGCTAAGGACTGCTATGGGTTGCCTACTGCCACCAGAAGCTTGGAGATATGGAATGGAGTTTCTCTGAAAGCCTCCAGGAAGGTAAAAAAATACTAACAGCTTGATCTCAGGTTTCTGATCTCCAGGGCCATGAACATAGGAGTTCCTGTTGTTTTACATCACCCAATTTGAGGTAATGACAGCTCTAGGGAGCCAAAATAGTGGAGAAGACCTGGGAAGACATGCCTCTAGCCCTCTAACCTCTGCTGGACTCCAACAGCAAGGAACACAGAAGATGTAGCCTAAAGAGAAAGGCACAAAGTGGCCTGGGCAGGGCACACTGAGCACCAGCACCATAATGGAATAAAAAAATCACTGTCAGTGACAATTAGTTTAGACAAGGTGATGAAAGGAAGAATAGAAAGGATATCTGATGACTTGCTTCAGAGAAGGTACGGACCCTGAAGTCTAAAATCAATCCCTTTGCCACAGGTTTCTGCTAAGTCACAGAGGCAAAGAGAACACAGATATTGCTATATCACGCACGTGCTCATTCTGTTCACAAAGTCAGAGAATGAAAGAACTTGACCCAACACCAATCCTCATTGGTTTTCCACTAGCTACTGTAATATTTCCTTCTCCCAGAAAGATTTCAGACAGTCAAGATTTGTACTCTAGTGTATAATTTCTCCATTCTATGCTATCTCCAGGAAAAAACCTCTCTCCCCACTCTCTCTATCTCTTTCAAGATCACCTGTTGTGAAGAATTCAACACACTACAGGAATCACACCCTTTCTTCATGATTGAACACATCGGCTGGAGCAGCGGGTACCAGAGATGCTGGGATGCAGCCTGATGGCCACAGTGCACAAGGCATCCAGAGTCAGGCTGAGGTCAAGCAGTCCAACTGACAGCCAGCCAGCTGCCATATGTTCTGATTCACAGGCAGTCAGCACCACCAAATGCCAGGCCTCTTGCCAGGCAATGAGGATACAGTGCTTCTTAGGTGAGTGAGTACCTATTGTGCCAGGCTTGGGAGTCAGGGAGTCTTGTGGGTGATGGAGCATGCAAAAGACTGTGTTCCCCTCAATTGCCACAGATGTTTACAAACAGATGCTGTTCTCATTCTATACCATTTGTCATATTTTAGTAATCTTTCTGCTTAGAGCAGCTTTGGAGTTCCCTCTTTTGTCCCTATATGTATAATATTCCCACAGTCCTCCTCTCCCACAGAGCAGCCCATTTGTTGCAATGAACCTGCAAACCAAAGTCCCCGAGTTACCTCAGTGTCCACTCTTCATGTTCATTCTGTGGAATTGGATTAATGCACCATTCGTCTTCTGTCTCTGCCCATTCATTCCTCTTTCCAGACTGAGCCCTGGCAACCACTGATATATGCGGTCTTCACAGTCTTGCCTTTTTCTGGAATGTTTTAAGTCGGACTCTGACTGTTTGTAGCCTTCCTGAGTGGCTTCTTTTTCCTACATCGTTTCAGTGTCCTCTCTGTCTTGATCATTTGACACTGAACAGTACCCCACTGCCCAAATGCACTCGCTTCATTCATTCATTTACCTGCTGGCAGCATCCTGGTTGCTTCAAGATTTTGGCAATTACGAATAAAGTTGCTATAAACACCCATGTGCAGATTTTTGTGTGGATATGTTTTCATCTCATTTGGGTAAATACCAAGGAATGTGATTGCTGGATCATATGGTAAAAGTATGTTTAGTTTTTTTTAAGAAACAGCCAAACCATCTTTCAAAGTGGCTATACTGTCACACATTTTTTAAATGATTTAATCTTGTACCAAGAAGCACCTATGTGAGGTATGCTTTGAATGACTCCAGAAAAACCTCTCTGCTCAGCCAAATTCTTCCCTCTTAGGCAACGGCTCTTCTATGCCTCCTATGCCATCCTCCCATAAGCCTTTGCATTCTTGTCAAAATGAAACACTATAATTTTCATAGTCGTCAATTATGTATATCTTGAACAGAAATAAACAGTGTAAAAGTATCTTGGAGCAAATGGAGGGAGGCTAATAGGAAGAAGAAATAGTGTATGTAGCTGGTTTCCTCTTCTCCCAGGAGTGTCTGAAGAGTTAATCATCATACCTGATGGGGAGAGACGACTCAGTAGGTAATGCTTACTGCTTAAGCCTGAAGACATAAGTTCAGACCCTAGTAACTATGTAAAAGGCCAGACATGGCCATGTGCGTTTATATCACAGCACTGGGGTTGGGGCTGGAGACAAGCAGATCTCGGGGAGTTGGGTTTTGGAGGCTCTTCAGCCAACCAGTCTAGGGGAAATGATGAATTCCAGGCTCAGTGAGAGACCTTGTCTCAAAAAATGAGATAAAGAAGTGACTGAGGTTAACCTGACATCAACCTCCAGCCCCCACACATGCCCACATATGGAAGCACACCCCTCTCACACACACATGCACATGAATATAGAAGAGAGAGGGAGGGAGGGAGGGAGAGACGCTGAACTAGAACACGGGATTTGAAAGTGAAGAGGAATAGATGTGTCCTTGAGAAGCTCATCACTCAGACGTGTATAAACACAATTCAGTATAACACGATAAATACTATAATCACAAAACCACTTTTTCTTGATTCTCAAATAGTCTGACTAGTTGTCACTTATGGTGTCAAATCATGTGTTGCAATCTTTGATGCAGAAAAAGCAGTTTACTATAACGAGGTACTGAGCTCGGTGGAAGCTCAGAGGTGATTCTCATGGACTTTGCCTGCAGCCTGGAATGTGTTCACAGAGGAGACAAAGCTGGGATTTGATGTTATATGGGAAAGAAAAGTATTTTTTCTTTTCAATTTGGTTTCAGAGCCGAAGAGCCTGTAATGAAAGGTAAAAATAATAAGAGGGAAAATAGCCAGGCATTGGTGGCACGTGTCATTAATCCCATTCCTGGAAAAGCAGAGGCAGGCAGATCTTTGCAAGTTTGAGACCAGCCTGGCCCACATAACAAGCTACAGGCCAGACAGGACACTATAGTGAGACTCTGTCAGAAGGAGAGTAATAACCTTTATGAGCATGGAAATTTTCAGAAAGGAAGGAAAGGAAAGGCCTGAGGAAATAAATAAATATGTGTCTTTTTATGTTTAGATTTGATGACAACTAGACAGCCAAGAAATATGATTGGGAAATAAAATGGTATGATCTAACAATGACAGATGAAATGAGAATTAGGGAGGCCTGTTTGTTTAGGTTCTTCTTCTGTGTGTCCGTGTGTGTGCGTACATGTGCGTGTGTGAGTGTGTGTGTGTGTGCATGTGTTTGTCCTCTCTGGATCACTGTGCTGGAACATCTGAAATAAATAAAGAAGAGAACTTTTGTTCGGGCTCATAATTTCAGACATTCCAGCCGTAGCCAGTGGGCCCTGTGGCCTTATAGCTACAGGATTTTACAGGTTCACAGTATTAGGCATGACCTCCCTCGTGTGGATAGGCCTCAGATTTAATCAGAGAATTGGTTGCCCAGTGATCTTCATACCACTAATTACACCAGTGGCCAATATCACCTGGCAGGTCGGTATTACGGCGTTCTGGGTCCAACACTGTGTAAGACTATGAACATATGCACCTTCTGGCACTAGAAAGCTAAACATCAGGGAGGAAGTTTCCCAGTCATTTCCAGATTGATTTCCCTGTGTCCTGCAACCACAGTGTATGGTGTCCCCAGCTGTACGGTTTCACCATCTAGTCATAGTGGGCAACTAAGAACAATGGCAAGAGCCCGTTGGGAGCTTCTGGGGTCTTCCAGACCAGTGATTCATAGGGAAACATGAGAGTTTCCTGTAAATCCCATGTCTTCTGGAAGTAGCACTGTCTACTCAGGCTCATCCACTAGGACTCCATGAGACCAGCTGCCTCAAACCTCTGCCACTCTGATTTCCCCTAGGATGATGGCCTATTATAGCCATAAATGTGGATTTATTATTGTTTATTACAATCTAAGCTTCAAATCTAAACCTAGAACATTTCAGCCTCCAAGACTTACTGCTGACTGACTAGCTCCTTCTGAACTCAGAGCTGTACTGACTCAGCTGACTCTTCTGGCTGGCTGATTGAACTACCTCACTGTTCTGGCTCAACTCTTCTCTAAGCTGACTAGTTCAAACTGACCTTCTCAGCCACCTGTTTCTGACTGAACTCTTCTAACTCTGGCCGACTCTGGCTGACTCCTACAACTTCTCTGACTGAACTGCTCTGCTAGGCTACAAACTGAATCTTGATTTTAGCCCAAACTCACCAACTCCTTCTGCTGAACTGCCCCTGTGTCTTACCTGACTGATTCTCTAACTGACTGCCTGACTCTGAGCTGAGAACCTGCTTTTATATCATGAGAGTTGGGCGTGTCCTCACTCTGACTCACTCTGCTGACTCTGCCTCTGATTCATCACTTTGCCTGTTCTTCACTCTGACTCATCTCAGATGTCACTCTGCCGAGTCTTCATTCTGATTCACTCTCAGACATGTACTCACTCTGCCTCTGACTTTCTGCTTCTCAGCTGACTAGCATGCTCTTCTTCAATCTCCTTCCATTCTCTCAATCTCTACTGCTTCTCTCTTAACTCTAAACTGACTGTGAACTCTAAACTAGAACCAAGACCTACTTCTGAACTAATTGCTTCCATTTACATCACAAGAACTAGAATTAAAGGCGTGAGACACCATTGCCTTTTTAGTTGAGTTACTTAAAGGTGTGTGCTGCATTCCAGCCAGATCACACAGGCCTGGAATGTCCCTTTCCTAGAGCAGCCATGTTGCTGGCATAAAAAGTTAAATATTCCTCTTTAGTCTATCTTTGAATTGTATGCTAAGATAAACCATTTTCCCCTCAAGTTGCTTTTGTCTGGGCATTTTATCACAGCAACAGAAAAAGTCTCTAGCTTGCCTAAATTCACTGAGCTGTAAAGTGGCATATATGGGATTTAAACATAGCCTGATTCTCAGAACTACACATCCCCCCACTTATGCTGGGGTGAGAGGAAGAGAATTGTAGACATTCCTGGACTCAGCTAAACTGAGCTGGTGAAGTCACAAAGAGAGGTAGGTAAAAGACTAGATCTTTGTTTGGTGAGGTAATATGAATGGCTCTAAGTTATAGTTCCTCGCATGTTAAAACCCCTAAGTTTTTCTTTTAAAAACTTATTTTTGATTATATGTGCATGGGTGTGTGCATGTAAGTGCAGTTGCCCACAAAGGCCAGAAGAGGGCATCGGATTCCCCTGGAGCTACCGTTACTGACGGTTAGCGCCCAACTTCCAGGTAGAGAACTCACTGGGGAGCCGAACTTACTCTCAGCCACAGCGCCATCTCTCCAGCCCCATAATTCCCAAGTTACTTATAGGATTTTTTTAATTGTCTACTTTCCACTTTTCTACCTCCTTTGATCTACCTTCATAACAATTAATCCTGATGTTTACTTTAATTTTATTTTGTAATGGGAAGGTATCTTTTATAATGCAGGCTTAGGACTCCTACAACAATGTTTTTCAGTGGGGAAGAGAGATCAGACTGAACTCTTCTTCTGACTTTTTATGTTCTTCTTTCTGAAGACAGTTGAGGAAGCACAGCTGAAGCACCCTGGCCAACAAAGGAAGCACTGACCACTTGTTCTGAGCATTTAGTTACGCCATTTCGGGTCTAAAGGAAGTTCAGGGCCTACGTATCTGATAAAAGCTAATTGGATAGTACACTAAATGTTCTGTGACTGAATTTTTCTGTCAGAAATATCCACAGGGTAATAAATCTCCCTTCCTCTTAGACTAAAACCACAGCCATGACGCACATGAGCCTGGAGTAGTTTGGTGGTCTGGTACCATCACGAAGGATGACTGAGAACTTCATCTCCATGACTCACGCTGTACACAGTTTTGGACAGACTTCTTATTCACACCATGACAAGCAAGAAAGACGCCCAGCCAGGGACACACACCCCTCACAGAGCTGAGAGGCCTTTGATGGCACTTCACACCTGCTGTCTGTTTTTTCTTATCTCCCTCATCCTGCCTGGACCAATGCTCTCTTTGCCCTCAATGGCACTGTCCCAATTCGGTTTTCATATTCAAGGCCTGATTTCTCAAAATATCACAGACCTGACTTACAAAAGGGAAACAATTTTAGAAACCTTTGTGATCAGTCTTCAGCACACCAAAAGCCTGTATTTCTATAACACAAAGGCGAGAACCAGCAAGAGATCTTATTTTGCTGTCTTCTGTCCTGGTTCCCCGCAGAACTTCTCAGACTCACCAGTCATAGACAACATACCTGTGTCACCAAATATAATCGCTGGCTCGCATTGGCTCACCTGCGTCATGCTCTTGAAATTTGGGTCACTTAGATATGAAGAGCCTCTTTATTGGCGCCAGTGAAATTTTGGGGGAGGGTTAATTTTTCTTCTGACAAACACAAAGCCTCTTTGTGTTCCTTCTCTTGGCTTCTACCATGGCTATGCATATTCCCTTTCTCGGAATGAGCCAGGCATGTACTTCAACGCTGGGAGGATGAAACAGGAAGTAATTGCAGGAAACTGCAGGCCAGTCTAGGCTACTTGGGACCTAGTCTAGGCTACTTGGGACCTGCCTAGGCTATGTAGTGAGAACCTCCTGCAGAAAGCATTGTTTTGCCTTGGAACCATTCCCAGCATTCCACAAATCAAAAGAAAAGGAAATCAGCAACATGAGCATAAACTTGTGTGTGAGTCAAAGTGTTTATGTGCATGTGTGAGTGTAAGAGCCATGAGTGTGTAAGGATGTGAGTGTGAGGGTGTAAGAATATGTATGTGTGAGTGTGTGTGATCATGAGGTGTGTGTGTGTGTGTGTATGAGTGAGTAGCTTTGTGGAAATGTGTTCATGAATGTGTCTAAATGTGTGTAAATGTGTGTCTGAGGGTGAGTCAATATGAGTATATGTGCGTGTGCAAATGTGAGTGTGAGTTTGTGTGTGTAAGAATATGAGTGTCTTTGAGAGTAAGAGAACACACACACATGTTTGTGCAATTATGTGTGAATGAGTGAGTGTGCTGATGCACTAACGAGTATGTGAGGTGAGTGTGTGAATGTGGGCGAGTGAGTGAGAAAGTGTGTGAATGTTAGTGTAATTGTGTGTATGGTTGAGTCTGAGTGTGAGATTTGTATGTGAAAGTGAGCAGGTCAGTGTGATTGTGTCTGAGGTTGAGTATGTATGAGGATGTCCCTGTGTGAGTGCCTGAGAATTTGTGAACATGTAGGACAGTGTGTCTGAGTGTGAGAGAGTGTGAGTCAGGGTTGGTGACTATATGTGTGCTTGAATTTGTGAGTGTGTGTTTGTGATAGTGTGAGTGTGTGCTTGGATGTGTTTGGGTGTGTGTGAGTGTGTCTGAGTGTGTGAATGTGTATAATTGTTTGCAATTGTGAGTGTAAGCTCAATGGGTGTGAAGTGAGTGTGTGGGTTTGTGGCAGTGTGTGTGTGGTATGAACAAGAGTGTGATGCTGTAAGTGTGTTTATAGTGTGGGTAGGTGCGTGAACGTGGGTGTGTGATTGGATGTGGGCCAACATTGAATATGTGAATGTGTGTGTCAGTGTGGGGCTGAATGTGAGTGTCAGAGAGACTGTAAGAGCCGTCTGTGTCTGTGGAAATGGGTGGCGTGTTTAACTGTGAATGTGTTTGAATGGGTTTATGTGTGTAAACTCGGTGAAAGTGTGTGTGTCTGGACATACATGAGTGTGCAAATGTGTGTATCTTTAAGTGTGTGAATGTCGGCAAGTGTCTGTAAGAGTGTAAGCATATGAAAGTGTGAAATGGGTATGTGAGTACTGGTTCTGTATGTGTGTGTGTCTGTGAATGTGTGTGAGTGTGGTTAACAGTGCAGATGTGAGCACAGACAGATGTTTTCTGTGAGCGTGAGTGTGAGTGTGAATGTGTACAGGTGTGTGAGAAATTAAAAACATGTGAGTTTGCATGTGTGAGTGTGTGAAACAATGAATGTGAGTTTATGTGAATGTGCTAGCAAGTAAGTGGTTGTGTGTGATAGTGTGGTAGTGTATCTGAGTGTGTGCAATGTGTATTCAAATGTCTGGTGAGTCTGAATGTGTGTATGGCATGTGTCAGGAAATGGGATGTGTCCGAGTGTGTGCAAGTGTGAGCATAGATGTGACAATGTGTGTGGGGACGTGTGTGTCTGTGTTAGAGCTTATTGTGTGTGTCCAAATGTGTCAGTGTGTCCTTGTATGAATGTGTCGATGTGTTTTTAGTGTTTGTGAATGTGTGAGTGTGAGAGTGTGACTGAATGTATAAGAGTGTGTGGTGTGTGAATGTCTGTGTGTACGTGTTTGCATGTGTGTACACATGAGCGTGGAGACCCAAGGTTGACATCATAAGTCCTCCTGGATTGCTCTCCATCTAACTTAGGTGAGAGGCAGGATCTGGGCTGAACCTGGCGCTCACAGACATGACAGTCCAGCTTGTCAGCATTGTTCGTGCCAGCTTATGTCCGGTTTTATAGGTTTTTGCAATCGTCCCATTCCCTCTTCTCCTGCACGTAGTTTTCTACACCTCAGAAAGTTCCACCACAGTCTCGTCAGTCACTCAAGGAAGATACCCCAGAATCATAATTTCTTTCTTCCCTTTCCCCTCTCCAAAATTTAATAAATCTGTAAGCCTACTTGTTCTACTGCCAGAACATTCCTATTCTACCCGGCATCGCCTCTGCTGCCACCAGCTCATCCTGTGAGCTCACACTGCAGATCTGCCCTCCTTCCACTGCTGGCTTCTGCAATCTGTTCTCCATACAGGAGTCAGAAGGATCTTTTTAGAGCACAAGCCACAGCAGTCATCTGTTTGAAAGTTTCTGGCAGCTTCTAGCTTCAAAAGGGACAAATGTCTCATCGATTTAATTATAGTAAGAGCTACGTTGTTGTAATAAAGGCTTCAAAATACTGGAGTTTAAATAAGACAGTTCATTTCTCTCTCACCTAACAGTCCTGCCTGGTGTTCTATTTTCATTCCTGTTGCTATGATAAAGTACCCTGACAACAAGCAGCCTAGGGAAGGGAAGGGATTATTTGGCTTAGAGATACAGGTTCTGGTCCATCATTCTGGGGAAGTCAAGACAGGAATTCAAGCAGCTAGTCACATCACATCCACAGTCAAGAGCAGAGAGCACACATACACTCTTGTTCGCTTGCTCATTTGCTGCCAGCTTTCTCTCATCCTTTACATGTTTATTTTTATTTTATGTGTATGGGTGTTTTCCTCCATACATGTTTGCACACAGTACCCACAGATGCCAGAAGAAGGTACCAGATCCTCCCGAACTGGCATTACAGATACTCATGAATTGCCAATGGGTGTTAGGAATCAAACCCAGGACGTTTGCAAAAGCAGAACATGTTCCTAACCATTGAGCCGTCTCTCCAGCCCACTTCTCTTTACTCTTAGGCAGTTCAGGACCCAGCTCATAAAATAGAGCTGCGCACAGTGGGTTGGGTTCTCCACCTAATCTAGACAATCTTCAACTGAGGCTCTCTTCTCAGGCGATTCTGAGTTACGGCATGTTGACATTTAAAACTAACCATCACACCCGGCAGGATAGTTCTACATAGTCATTTGGGAATGAGATCCCTCCCATCTTGTCCTCCATCTGCCTGGCTACTACACTGTCTTTATTTGAATGGTCGTCACTCAAAGCGAGAAGAAAGGAAGTTAAGCACAAACAGTTGCCCTCCAGTCAAGTGAGGGGGCTATCACACACACCTTTCCTGCTCACATTCCACTGGCTTTTGTCATGTGCTTTCACCCTACCACAAGGAAATTCAGTATCTTAGAACCCAAATAAGTCTTTTACCAAGGAAGGAAAGGAGAATTGATTTGGGTCTGTCCCCCATTGTGAATCACAGCCCAGTTATGAAGATGCTGAACCCCCTCTCACACTTCCGCGTCTTTCTTCTTTCACTTATTCTGAGGCATGGTGGCCTCCCTTCTGCTCCTTACACACTCTGAAGCCATGCCTACTGGAAATGTCTTGCTTGCCCTGTCCCTGGGATTCTGCCCAATGATCCTTAATAATCATCATTTCTTCTTCCTTTAGGTAACAGCTTGAAAATACCCCTCCTCAGAGAGGTCTTCTCTGACGCCCCCTATAACCCCCGCTAATGTCATCCTTTCCCTTGTGATGTCTTTATTGAAACCTCACTTTATTTTTTATTGGCACTGGATTTTTATGAAACCCTTCATTCATCATCTAGCTCCTCACCAGAGACTGCGGTCTGTGTGGGAGGATTTATTTGCTTACTTCTTACTCACTGCTGTAACCTGAGTGCCAAGAACATTGCAGACATAGTGACTGACCAACAAACACTTGTTAAGACAAGTTAAACAAAAGGATTCTAGCCAATACAGCCCCATCTTGACCTTGTACAATTTTCTTGTAGATCAAATATCAGACTTTCCCTTGATCCCCCTGATTTCACTTGACTCGTTGTCCCATTCTCAAGGTCCCTCTTTGGATCTGATTCTGGCTCCATCTACTACCCATGGACCAGGAGGCTCTTTCCCTGTCTCTCACTAGCTGGCAGCTTTGTGCTGTGTCAAAAGGCAGGCAAGGTGCAATGCTTCTTTAATTGATGGTTTTTGTTTGCTGCAATAGCCTTTCATGTGAGCTTCTATAACCTCTGCACCTGTTTGTACAGCATGAATTAAGTACAAGGTGGTTAAGGAACAAAGGATCAGGAGATGTAGCTGGTAACTCCAGTTCTACTCAGCACTAAGAAAAAATAGTAAACTAAGCTTAAGAAAGTCATTCCCTGCTCGTGGTCTTGATTTTCTCATCTGTAAAACAGAGTCGGTCACTCACTCTGCTTTCCTCGTAGATTGGTCATGGGGATAGGATGACAATGTGTATGAGTATTCTGTGGCACAATCTTAAATACTTTTGAAACAGAAGGTAGTATTCCAGACAGAGTCAGGTAGAGCTGCCGGGAAAAGGAGAGCGCCCTCTGAAGCCCGTTTCCAGGACTAGCAGTACTCAGCGGACGCCATTGTACCCCATAGCTCCCTCTCTTGTTTTTGATGTTAAGTCTCCTCAAAGAAGCTCAAAGGCTCCTCAAAGAAAAATATCCTTTTATGCTAAATGAGAAGATAAAGGCCTTCCTAAGAAGGGGTGTTTTAAATGCTGTTACAATCAGTTTGACCCAAGCGTTTCATCCTGACACAGTCTCTCAAAAATGCCTGAGAGTGTGGTATTCACAACAAACAAATCCTTCAAGTCCTCTTCATGTATCTCTCAAAAACCACATAAATGATGTTTATACCTCAAAACTCCTTTGTTTTCATCTCCCAAATCTCCTAATCCAGGCCTACCCTCCTCTGCGTTGATCAAGTCAGACCAGACTCCTCCACGATCTTCCTTGCTTCATTTTGCACCATAAATCGGAGGAGTTGTGCTGGCCGCTCATCATCCCTTCGACTTATCACCTAGGTTTGTCGCCTTTGATAAGAAGAGAAATTGAGTCTCAGAGACAATGGAGATGAGAAGAACAGGCTCCATGTCTACCTAAGACCCAGTAGCTTTTACAGCGTCTCAGTGCCTCCCCTCTATCTGGGCATGTTACCTTCCAGACTCTCCTGAGTTGCCCAACTCCGATGGTTTGAGTGGACAGCATCTACTCTTTTGTGGTTCTCTTGAGATTGGGGATTTAGGGATAGTAGTTACTAGTCTGGGTGTTGATTATAGCTTAAACAAACACACACACACATATATGAAAGAGAGAAAGAGAGAGAGGACTCATGAGCAATGAGAAAGCTAGCTTTTGGTCTCTGAATTGGTTGCCTCCCCTTTGTTCCAACCAGAGCACCACCAAGAACCTCCATAACTATAAATTCTCAGGTGGAGGGAGAAGCCAAGGTTGGCTGCTGAGGTACTACCTCAGACATGGCCTGCTACTGCAGAACCTCTTGCTTATAAAAGACTGGTAAGTCTTTTATAACTGAGATTCACATCCTGCCCTCTTATATCACTGAGAAATCAACCTGATTCTTGGCAAGTCCCTTTCAAAAGTTTTGCAAACTCCACCTAGTACATAGCTAAGCTGAAAGCCTCAAAGTGTCTGCCACCATTTGTAGTGGCTGGAATGACCTAGCTATAAAAATGTCTGGATGTTCAACCTCTTGAGAGTGATTCTACAAGCCCTCTTAAGATTGGACTCTCAGAACATTATGAAATGACTTCATTTGGGTCCAATTACGCTGAAGTGTGAGAATCCATTGTGTGCTCTATAACATCATGGTATGAGATGGTCAGTTTAGTTGTCAGCTTGCCACAGTCCAGAGTCATCTGGGAAGGGAGGGATCGTCTTGGTCAGGCCTGTGGACATGCCTTCAAGGAATTTTTTGTTGTGGGAAAAGTCACTGAGAATGTCGACAGCACCTTTTCACGGGCTAGGCCATAAACTACCTGGGAAAGGTGGGGTGGCAAAGAAGTGTGTATGCGGTCATTTCTCTCTGCTCCTGACTGTACAGTGATGTGACTGGATGTTTCAAGTTCCTGCTGCCTTGATTTCCCCGCTGTGGTAGACTATCACCTGAATTTGAGAGCTAACGTAACCCCCTCCCCGCAAAAAAGTTTTGTCTTGGGGTATTTTATCACAGCAACAGAAATTAAACTGAAACAACAGTAAAATTACTTTTAGAACAGTGAGTACATACACTGAAAAAGAGTTTGAACTCATGTGTTGAACTTGGTGACAGAATACACACTGTGAAAACACAGTGAGCCAAGTGGGAGGTGGCAGTCAAGCTGAGCAGTTCAAGGGCATGCCTGAAGATGGTACGGAGGACATTCTGGAGTGCCAAAACTGCAATGAATTCCAGTGCTACAAATGGTCCTCATGGTGCAGCACAGCAAGGAACTGCAAGAGAAGGAAAACAGGGCCTTGTATGCATCCTACGTCACTTGACTGTGTCAGAGTGCAGAGGTCCAGAAGGCAACAACCAATCAGATTTTAGTCTTTGCCAGCAAATCGACTGTCAATTGACCTACTGGTTATCTGGGTTTTCAGTTTTCTGCATAGGAAACATTTCACATCTTGAATGTCATTACTAAGGGAAATTGAGAAGCAGCATGGTTGTGTGTGAAGTCAGGGCTTGCCCTCCTGGATGATGGATAAGGGACTCTAGTTTCTCACTGGCATCTAGTGGGCCCAGGTACCCATCAAGCTAGGGCCCCGCCACATGAGTATCCGGGACCTGAGTATGTCGTGTAAATGCCGTCTCTTGCTGGCCTTCTGCTGCTGCCATCTAGTGCTAAGGAAGTGCCGTCTTGGAGATTTTTACAGGGCTGGTCAAGTTTTCCTTTCTTAAAAATGAGGTGCACTTGGCAACTTTATCAAAATAATATCCTCCTTAAGTAAAAAATTTAAAGCATTTGATTTCATTTTTAACTCCCTTGGGAAGCTGGAAAAAATGTATTGATTAGGTGCCTTGGAATGAGAGATGCATTTGCTCCAAGGGAGAGCTGTTTGTCAGTTCTCAAGTCATTTCCCTCTGAAGTTCTAGAGGTGTAAACACAGCCCTCAAATTTCCGGAGAAGAGGCATCATCTAAAGACTCCCTGGCTTGCTCTGAAGCCCTTGAGTTTGGCTCATTATGAAACCCAGTTCACGTTTTACTTATTTGAATCTGAAGTCACCATGGGGAAAAAGAACACTCATCATGCTCCCGTGTGGTGTTTGCCTCGAGTTCAGAATGCACGTCTCTCGAGGGGATCTTCTCTTAATAAATGTTTTCATCCCACAAGAATTTGCTGATATAGATTTGTTAAAAATTGTCCAACGTGTTGTTTTGTATCAAATGCCATAATGGAAAGAAAATGTAATGTTGTTGAAAGCTTCAGTCAGATTAGTTTGAAGTTTTGTTTGCATGGAGAAAATGAGTCTCCCTTTTTAAAAAAAAAAGTAAAAGTCATATCTATTTTAGAAATCATATACGTGAATCTAAACATATATATATATACATTTATAATTCACAATTTAAATCATATGTGAGTTCAGTTATAATTCACCAGTTCAGTTGGAGGGGACTCACCAATGGACAAGTCCCTTCCCAATATAGTGTTTCTGAAAACCATGATAGAGAATTAAGATTTGGTCTAAAGCTGAGACACATAGGAAGGATTCTGCCCAAGTGTGTTCTCCACAGAAAAAGAAACACAAAGGTGAGTCATCTGAGAAGAAAAAAAATAAAAGAATGTGGAGTCAGAAAGGGACCGCTCGCTTTGACAATGAGAATGCAGCACAATAAACCCCGCACTCTCATGAACTCAGGACACCTTTCCTGTCTGTGCCGAAAAGACTACACTGGTAGCTAACTATCTTAGTCATTCGAGGTTGCTATAAAAAAAAGTCACAGATTCTGTGGCCTAAGCTTTGTAAAATTATTTCCCACAGTTTTAGAACCTAAAGCATCCAGGGTGAAAGTGTCAGTATGTCTGTTTCTGGTGAAGGGTCTTTTTCCTGGGTTGCAGGTGAATGAATGCTCTGTTGCTGTGTCCTCCCATGATGGAGAGACAAAGTAAGTCTTCTTCCACTCCTCCCGTCTCCACCTCTTGTCCTGGCCAGTTTTAACTGTCAACTTGACAGAGCCTAGAGTTGCTGACAAGGGAGGGATCAGATTGACTTGTTGGCATGTCTGTGGGGAATTGTCTCCTTTGCTAATCAATGTAGGAGGGCCCAGCCCACTGTGGGCATCACCATGACTTGGTCAGGTGGTCCTGGGCTATATACAACAGCTACCGTGATCCTGAAGTGAGCCAGAAGGCAATGTTCCTCTATAGTTTCTGTCTCTGAGTTTCTCTTTTGAATTCCTTCCCTGACTTCCTGCAGTGATGGACTGTGATCTGAAAGTGTAAGCAAAATAAATCTGTTCCTCCCCTTCAGTCACTTTTGGTCTGAGAGTTTTATCACAACAACAGAAGGGAGCTAGAACACACTTCTCAAAGGTCCACGTATCTAAAGACCATAACATGACATTCAGGATCGGTGTTCTAACATATGAACAGAGGACTGGGGTTGGGAGCACAAACTGTATATAGAAACAGAGAAACAAAGGATTCCCCTGTTCTGTGGGATTCGGGAATGGGGAAGGCACCTTGACCAACATCCAGTACTTTTTTCACAATCATCTAGAGCCTCTGGCAGCGAAGCGCAAAATAAATATATGGGACACAGTGTAGGAGAGCAGGAAGAAGACACTGGAACAATCAAGAGAAGAGACTAAAGGTCCTAACTAAGGTGGTGACACAAGTGGGTTTCAAAGATCAAAGTAAGCCGAGAGAAACCAAGAAGGTATGTGGATGCGTGGAAGGATTTGGTGGGATTGGTCCATGAGCTGCAGTGAAAGTAATCTCCCTGGATCCCTGGGAGGGCGCCTCTGTCTGAGGAGTCTGGCAGAAGAAGTAGCTGGAGGGCTGTTTTCCATGCTTTTATGATTGTAAGAGAAGAATGTGGAGGCGGCAGTGGAGAACTCACTATTCATGTGTTCTCTCTTCCCCATTGCTATTAATATCCTTTACCTCCTTTGGATACGTGTTTATATCCCCCTGAATTAGATTACCATCGCTATAATGAAACATACTAGAAACAATGAACCTATAAAGAGAACAGGTTCATTAGGCTCACAGTTTGGAAGTGCCAGCCCATGGTCAACTGACCCTCCTTCTTTGATGACTAGCACATCATGATAGGAATACATAGCTGTGCAAAACTGCCTACATGCATCGTGAGCCAGGAAACAAGGAAATGCTGAGCACCCCACAATTCCCTTAAAGGAAACACTCCTTAGGGTCAAAGGACCTTTCCCAACAGACATTGTCTTCCAAAGTTCCAGTGCCTCCCAGCAGTTCCAAAAGCAACAATACTGGGGCTTTTGGGCGACATTTCTGGTTGTAAGTGGATCTGTCTCTTTCTGATCATCAAGATTATGTAAAATGTGAGCATGTGAGTAGGTCAGGTCTAGGATTGTTCTCATAAGTAAAGTCCTTCTTCTGTTTGATTAAATACATTGGAAAAAGGTTCCTCTTGAAGTGCTAGTGGCCATATTCCTGCCTTGTAGAGAAAGACTATTCTCCCTGGAGGAAAACACCGATGCAGGGACAGGTAGTTATAGGTAATGAACCAGCTCCCCAAACCTTCCATTATTCAAGTTACTCCAGGATCTTTCTAATAGACCACTTCCAATCCTTATTTTTTTTAAAAGATTATGTTAGTCTTAATTGGCTTTCTATCAAATGTAGTCAAAAGATTTTTTATGTTCTTTTCTTTTAACTGAAAATAGATTTTTGTACAAGATATTTTGATTATGTTTCACTTTCCTCGCCTCTTCCCAGATCCTCTCCCCTTCTCTACCAACAGAAGTCCACGCCCTTGTTTTCTCTCTCCCAATTAAAAAACAAAAAACAAGCATCTAAAAATTATAATAATAGTAATAAAATAAAATAAAAACAAACCAGAAGACAAGGCAAACAAACAAACAGAAAAGAGTCAAAGAAAAACCGTAAGAAATACATATAGATTCAGAGACACACATATTCACACACAGAGAAGTCCCATGAAAGCATAAAACCAGAAAACATAACATATAAGCAAAACACCTGTAAGGTTTAAAAATAAAGTGTCCAGACAAAGCATTATGAGACTAACAAACCTCCCAAATACCTATTTAATATTTGAAATATATACCATCTTATGCTAGGGATGGGGTTTGTATATCCAGTGAGACACCATTGAAGAAAAGTAATTTTTCCCTTGAGAGTAGTTATCAATTGGAGATAGCTTCTGGGTTAGGGATGAGGGCTGGTGTCTACTTTCTCTCTCAGGGCAAGGCCCCATCTGGTGTAGACTGTGCAGTCTCTGGGCATCATCAGCCCTGTTGTGTCTCGAAGGCCTTGTTTCCTTGGTGTCTTCCATCACCACTAGCTCTTATAATATTTAGTTCCCTGAGCCTGGAGGGGAGGGATTGATGGGCACATCCCACTTAGAACTCAGTGTTCCAAGGTTTCTCACTCTCTGCACATTGTCCAGTTGTGGGTCTCTGTATTTGTCCCCAAAGTCTACTGCAGGAAGAAGTTTCTCTGATAATGACTGAGCAAGACACCAATCTATGAGCACAGCAGAATGTTTTTAGAAGTCATTTTAGTGCTATATTTCTTTACCAGAAAAGTAGTATTTGGCTTTCCCTTAGGTCCCTGGCTTTTCTAGTCTCAGGTTCTTAGCAACCTGCGCAGTGTCAGACAAGGTAAAGAATTTCTGAACAGAACACTGATAGCACAGTTGCTAAGATCAACAATTAATAAATGGGATCCCATGAAACTGAGAAACTGCATGGCAAAAGACAACATCATTTGGGTAAAGTGGCACAGTAGTAAAGTGGACAGACTAGGCCCACCGAGGCCCATAGTGGACCAAGGGAGAGAGACCTACAACTGACAACCTTACATCAGTCAGAATGGCGAAGAACAATAAAACAAATATCAGCTCAGGCTGGTGAGGATGCAAAGTAAGAGGAACATTCATCCATTGCTGATAGGAGTGCAAACTTGTGTAGCCAGTGTGGAATTCAGTGTTACAGTTCCTCAGGAAGCTGGAAATAGATCTACCTCAAGATCCAGCTCTATCCGGACCCAAAAAAGACAAATATGGTAATGTCTTAGTTAATGTTCTATGGCCATGAAGAGACTCTATGACCATAGGAAGTCATATAAAGGAAAGCATTTTACTGGTGGGTTGCTTACACTTTCAGAGGTTTATTCTATTATCAACATGGTGGCAAGCAGGCAGATGTGGTGCTGGAAAAAAGAGCTGAGGGTTCTACATCTGGATCCACAGGCAGATGGAATAGAGAGACACTGGGCTTGTCTTGGGTCCTTGAAACCTCAAAGCCCAACCCCAATAACACACTTCCTCCAACAAGACCACATCTACTCCAACAAGGCCACACCTCCTAATCCCTTCCAAGTAGTACCAGTCACTAATGACTAAGCATTCAAATACAGGATCCTATGGGGGTAATTATTTTTCAAACCAACACACACACAGAGGGAGGGAGGACTGGAAGAAGAAGGGATGTAAGGGAGAGAATACAGCGAGGAACAGCTAAAACTAAGGGCCTTTTGAAGAGCCATATGGAAACCTACTACAATAGAAGCTTCTTAAAATATATTTATATACGAAATCAATCTAACTGGAAACACCAAATAACGGGAGATGGAGCCCTAAGTGGACATCTCTCATCACCAAATGAAGCTTCCAGTACATTCCAGAATGGGCTACATTCCAATAAGTGGTTGGCCAAAGGGCCCCATGAAAACCCCAAACAACCCAGTCTATTGCCAAAGCTTTTGGTTGTTCTTCACAAACTGACAGTCAGGCCCTATTGCTGGAGAAAACACCTAGATAACTTACTGAACACAGAGAAGAAGCTGAGCTGGTGCATACCTAGAGCCCCTTCACCCCCACAGACTAGTATTCATGGTACTGAAATGTGGAGGGATCCAGCCTTTTCCACAAATGGGTTCACGAAAACTATGCAGGAGGGAGTACGGGTGCGGGAAAATGAGGAATGGTAAACGAACACAGTAGTTCTTTCCTTTACAGGACCCAAAGAAATGGCATGCACAATTGTGATTTGAAATGACATGTAGAATACGCTTTAGAAGTAAAACGCAGGAGCAATTTTAATAGGGGAAATAACAGTATATATATTAAGAAAAGAGAGGGGCAAGAGAGAGACTGACAATGCACCTTGTCAGTGGAAAAACCACACCAAAAGGAGAAGGAGGGAGAGACTGACAATGTACATTACCAGTGAGGAACCATGCCAGAAACAGAGAGAACTGCTCTGGCAAAAACTTTGAAAAGCCAAATGCAGTTTTTTGGTATGCAGATGTTGGTCAGGCCTCCAGAGGAGCTGGTTTGATATGCAGACACACCCAGGGAGGAGCCTGGTGTCCTTCCTCCTGCGACTTACAAACTTCAAGGTTATCTTGTTTACTATGAAAGAACATTTGACTCAATAGACCATAATTGGTTGAATGTTACTTTTGGCTGAATAATATCTCCATTTGCCACAAATAGAGCAGGGTGCCATGTAGGCACCAAAGAAGGTCTTTTTTTTTTTTTTATGGTTTTAGCTCTTTGGTGTATATTTATTTTTTCTCTATCTAGGCTCTTTTTGCTTCTGTTAAAGGCTTGTCTCTTCCTGGGAGGACCATCGCCCACCCTAGGAATATGCATGCACTATCTGCATGCATAGATAGTTCTACACATGCCAGGACTTAGAAACCAGCAAGGTATTTTACAATAGCAATTTCTTTTGAGTAGAATGGCTATGTCCCCTTCCCTGCCAACAACATCCTGCTCAGATGTTACTAGGTCATGCAGACATTATTATTATTGATGAAAGGCTTTTTGTCACCATTACAGCAAAGAGGAGAAGGGGCAAAATGGCTGGTGAGCTGAAATTCCCTGGCCAGGGAGCCTGGAACTTGTCATGCAGACTTCATTCATGTTACCAGGGTACTGGGGCTCCCAGCACTGGAAGATACTCTTCATGCTACCAAAAGAGAAAGGCAAATACCAATTCAGCTATAAACCCTCCAGTCTACAGATGATGCTATGCCTACACTATTGCTAGTGCCATAGTGGCACCTGGATGCATGTACATATGAGTAATTCTAAATGGACTCAGTAGGTTTATATACACATGCCATGTTAGTGTGTGTGTGTGTGTGTGTGTAATGATAATAGAGATCATGAATTTGGGAGGGGGACATGTGAGTGATCGGAGGGGGAGGGAAGAGTAGGAGTGATTCAGTGCTCATGTTATAAAGTACTCAAACATTTTAAAATAAAATTTTAATGGGTATGTGTGAATTTTGGTAAATCATATTATGTGTGTCAAGAGCTATGCATTAGAGGTGGTGAGCTTTTCTGTGTGGTTTTCAAGTTTAGAATTTTCCATATTATGTTTTCAAGGTGGACTCTTCTGGGTACCATGTGAGGAAAAGCTAAGCACTTGTGATTAGACATCCTATGTGGGATCACATCTCTGGAGGAAACTAGTCTCCCTCTTTCAGTAGCCACTGATGAGTTGTAGCTCTTCATCTAAGGATGGTAAACATAGAGCTTTTTAAAGAACACACCTCTTCAGTAACGCTGGCACTCAGGCCTCTGTCCAGCATGCTGACTCCTGGCAAGTTAAGAGATCCAGGAGCTCCTGTAAAAGGACGCCACTAGATGGCGTGTCAAGCCAACCCATGTCCGTTGGCTGGACTTGTCAGCTCTTCTACCCCTGCCATGTTGGATGAGTCATATCAAGTCACCTAATACGCATTTAGGAAATGCCTAAAACCACCTCAGTGAAGAATGGAACTTTCACCTACATGGCCTGATAAGCTAATGTCTCTGTCAAGAGAATGTCTCTGCCAGAATAATCTGAAATCAGCCCATTTCTTATTTCTTTGGATTAAAAGTATATCCAAACTTCGATTAGATTTCGCCAAAGTGAAAGAAAATAGATTATGTTGTTTCTTCTCATTCTATCTCATTCCTATCTCATATATAGTCTTTCTGTGCTTCTTGAATGAAATCTAAACCCATAATTTTTTAGTCACTATTCACAATTAATGACCTGTTCACTTTTAGCCCCTAAAATAGTCTTATATTTGCTGTTTAAATAGCCATTCTCTTGTAAGGATCCAATTCTGAACCACACGTAAAGTCAAGACTCCTTAGCACCCTGTTTTATCTTATTAGAAATCTGTACAGTGTGTTACTTTCTCCCATCCAACATGTCCACCCCTTCTTTACTCAGTTGCCCCTTAGTCTTAGACTTTCTGGTTGATATATATAGAGGGGGGGTAGATTTGGGGGAGTAAGGTGCATTAGAAAGTAGGAAAGGTCTTTCTTGACTGACACCAACATGATATTCCACCACATATGATCACAATTTAAAAGAATAAAATGCATAGATAAAAAAGAAAGAAAGTAAAGCCAAGTTGAACACTCAGAACTGAAAAATATATTAGAATTAGGACTAAAATCAGCTGATGAGAAAATTAGTGAATTGTAAGATAAACATTAAGAAATTACCTAAAATAAAGAGCAGAAGACAAAGAAAGAAAAAAAAAACAAGAACTATTTTAAGAAATACAGAAAGTAGAACAAAAAAAAATGTAACGTTTAATTGGATTTGTCAAAAGAGAGTTTGAAGATGAAATATTTGATGTGTTAATAGCTTAAAGTTTTCCATATTTGATGAAAAGCCAACCCACAGACTGAGGAAGCACAAGTCCCAGATGGAATAAATAAGAAGAAACCGACATTCGCAGGTTCATTAAAACCTAAGAACTCTAGAGACAAAGGAGAAAGCTTCTAAATAACAAGAAGAAGAACAAGTAGGATTACTGACAAAGGAAGAACAATTGAGCTGGTGACTGATTTCTCAAAGGCAACAGTGGAAGTCAGAAGGAAGTGAAATGACTTCAGCTTGGTGAAGGAGAGTAACGTATATAATCAGCGAGACACTCTTTTGGAGACAGTAACAAAACACTCTGATTGAGATCAACAAAACCGACAGTGTATCCTTATCAAAGAACCAGCACTGGAAAAAAAAAAACAAACTTCCTTCAGGAAGAAAAATGGTTCACAAAGAAGATCTAAAATGGAGCCAGAATATATTTTCTATGGGGGAAAGGAGAAGGGAGTGATTTTAAATATACTTGAGAACTTTTTAAAAATTATTTTATGAGGGCAGAAAAAAATCAAGATGGAGTTAAAGCGTTAGCCAAATAGCAGGAAGTCTATAAGAGGGATAAGAGTTTAACCGCTTTTGAGTCTATTTTTAAATTAAACCAAATGGAAATATTTTACAGAATTACTAATAGAAGAGAGTTAAGCCCAAATGTTTCAAGCAACGACAGATTTTCCATTCATTGGAGGACCTAGAATCTGGAATCCCTTACCAGGGCCAGGCCATCAAAGGGGCTGTTAGCTCCCTGAGGTACTTAACACTGTTTATGCTCACAAAGGTTTTTAATTGCCTTTCCTTAATTATGGTGCTGTGGAATCTCTCAAATCTCTTCAGAAACTAAAGTGTCCTCCCACGAATGGCTTCCTTCCTCCCTCTCCCATCCCCAAATGTAAGTTCTATCAGGCAAATGCTGAGTCCCTTCTTGCAAATGAGCCAGATATCATTATCCAGCTACCATATATCTGTGTCCTCTGAATACTACAGCAGTGTCAACAGAATTCACCCAGCCCACCACTCATTAAAGTCTGCAAAAACACACATTAGCTGGCAGTGTCTGCCTCTGGAGAGTGTGTACCGTATTATTTTTTTTATTTTTTTGGCTAGTGGTACTAAATATTGGGATTCATAATATGAATTCCATACACATGTCATTTTATATGATTCTGCATCTTGGAGAGAGCATTACTGTAAGATCATAACAAACCATAATCATGTAAATTGAGTTCTTTATAACAAAAGTAGATGAAAATGCTTTATTCACTTTAAAACAATACAATCAAATGCTCTTTGTATGTCTGATATAGGAAAAAAACCCGTGGACAACAGTGATTACAAACATGTCAATTTTGACATCACAGACAAGGCAGGTGACTCTCATGACGTAGGCATCTTCTCTTTATCTCACTGCTATAATGTCACATTCTTTATTTTCACAAGAAAATTTCTCATAGAAATTAACATCTTTATTAATAAATGAGGCAAGAGAGAAGCTATGGCATCTTTCCCAGTCTTCTAGATAAAAAGAGTCAGACCACATTTACCCCCGTCCAGTCAGCTCCACCAAAAACTCTTAACATGACTTTTGGCTCAACTGCTACAACTTTCTCCTTGTTTTCTCTGTCACCCTCTAGATCTGGATCCCCAGTTCCACTTTAAACGATGATGGCTCCTGCCCAAAACCCTGGAATTATGAGCCTTGATGAACCTGTACCTTGGCTTAGAAATTCCACTTTGAGAAGAATCCAGAAAGTTGTGACACATCTGCCAAAGCCTTTCACCCTCACAGATGGTGCTGAGAATGAAATCCTTTCTTCAGGAAAGTCACCTCCCTCTCAGGGCAGACTTCAAGAAAGGGCATGTGGATAAATGAAGTGGCAAACATCTGTCTTCATGGCTTCTCCTCCCATGATGTGTGAATGAGCACAAGTCCAGGACTCTCCTCACTACACACCCGGTTGTGAAAAGAATAAACTCAAGTCTGGGTCTGTGAGTACTTCAGGAATTGGAAAGAACCTAGGCAGACAGAAAGCCATGTAAAGACTCTAAAAGCCTTTTGGCAATAGGTGAGTCACTTGGCATATTGGACCTCAGCTCCACATTCTGTGTGATGGGAGAACACCACCCTGCCTCTCATGGGGCTCGCTGTGAAGAACAAATGAGAAAATGCTTGTGGATTGGTCTGCAAACAGCAATGTATCAGAAAAGTAATGCACGTAGCATTAAAAACGGACCTTATCACCCCAGCAATGTTAACCACAGGCTGTTGCTTAAAGCAACTCAGCTTCTCCTCACTCAGCTTTGATGACACTGGGGGCTTTGAACTTCACATCATCCATGTGACTAGGAGGTAGGGTCCTGATGGGAAAAACTAGGCACCGTTTTGCTTGTAGGAACTTAGGACTTCCGTGGATGATTTCTACGCTCTATACAACACTTCTAAATTCCCGTAATATTCTAGCAGCGATGAAATATGATTTTGGAATAGGAAATGTTGTATATTTTATCTTCTCCACCCACTTTTGGTCCTAACATGAAAGTTATGTTATTAGCAATGCTGTTAATTTGTACCTTTAAAAATGACTTACAGTTGCCATTTTCCCTGCTGGCTCCTTTCTATCCATGCTCCAAGTGTTTTATTCAGGATGCCATCAAGGGAATAAGAAAATCACCTGTAATTCTTGCTGTCTAATCTGAGTCTGTCACAACAGATCACTATTCTGGGAGCTGGAACATCTCAAGCAGGCTCCCAGGGAGGGCTTCCAACTTTCTCCATTTAACTGTTTCCTTTCAACTGGACTCTGGTGAGCCAGTCTCCAGTGTCATGGCCAGACTGCAGAGTGTTTCACCAGTGCCAGCCCCAAGAGAGTAGAGGGACCTCATCTTGATAATTGATATTTGATAATCCACAGCCCAAACAATACTGATGGCCAACAGTTAGGGGTGCACCAGAGGTATGATTCAGTGTAACGCTACCCAAAGGCATCTACCACAAGGCTCTCTGAAAGTACATGTTCAGAGAACAAATCTTGACTCTAGACCCAACTACCTATTCTCCAAGGCATAGCCCAACCACACTTTTTGAAGGTGGCAGTCAAAAAATTCCTGTCTTTTTGACTTGTTATTATTATTTGGTTCTTTAAGACAGAGTATCATATAGCCCAGGTTGGCCTTGAACTCATTATATAGCCAAGGATGACCTTGAATCTCTAACCCTCCTACTTTTACCTTCTAAACGTTGCGATTACAGACATGTGTCACTATTCCTAGTTCATACAGTGTGTGGAATGAACCCATGGCTTTGTGCATGCTAAGCAAGCACTCTACCAACTAAGTCATAGTCCCAGCCCTCCAGGCAAGTAATTATTTTACCAAGTATTTGTTTTAAAGGCTTTACTTCTTTTTGATGTGTGTATTTTACCTGCATGTGTGTCTGCGGACCACATGTGTGCAGTGCCTGCAGAGGCCAGAAGAGGGTATTCAATCTCCTAGAACAGGAGCGGGGAGACACTGTGCTGGGAAATGAATGTGGGTCTTCTGGAAAAGTAGCCAGTACTCTTAACCACTGAGTCATCTCTCGGCTCACTTTCTTTTTTAATTTTTAAAAATGTATTTATTTTTATTTTGTGTGTCTGAGTATTTCGCCTACATGTAAGGGCACCAAGTAAGTGCAGTGCTTCCAAGTGCTCTAAGAGATCATAGATTCCTTGGAACTGAAGTTATAGTCAGCTGTGAGCCACCATGAGGGTGCTGGGAACCAAACTCAGGTCCTCTGCTAAAGCAGCAAGTATTCTTGACCACTGAGCCATCTTGCTCTAGTCCCCAGGCAAGTAATTCTTACAGCCAGGCAATTTGGGAAACAAAGGTCCAACAGGAAAGGTATAAAGATCAGGAATCTAAATATCTGACAGGTTTGTGACTTCATTAGTGGGAGTGAGGGTTTATCCATCTGTTTAAAAGGGGGTTGGGAACGGATGAACTAAAACAGTATCTGTTACTTCACTCCTCTCAAAGACTGCTTACGATCTAACCAGATTTTTATACGTAGTTCTGAGGGCTACTAAAAAAATACACAAACATGGCTCTACACCTTTGCTTAGGTGCCAGCCCTCTCTCAGCCTGGTGTGCCCAGCCCTACATCAAGTTCAGAATGAGGATCACGAGAAGGCAGGTGAGATTCCCATCCTGTGTGATGCTTCTTGCATTAGTGCAAGTACCGTACCCCAAGCTGTAGATATGAGAGCGTGAAGGACCAGACGCTGAGCTCCCCCAGGCTTGAGTAGACCAACTGAATACCATCCTCAGTCTCCTAATGAGTCTATACATGTATACAGAAGTACTCAGAGCACCAGGGGACACCTCCAGCCACCTGCTTCCACACTCCCTCCTCCAGCCTATCCCTGACTCAGCTGTGACTCACAGGCACAGACAGAAACTGCTGCACCAGCCCTCTGGGGCCCCTGTCACTCATCCTTCTCTGTTCTCCTTTACCTCTCCTCTGCTCAGACCTTTACCTCCTGGCTTTGCAGATCACTGAGCGTGTCCTAAAAATGGGATGGATGGACGAACATACAACACTTAAGTATCAAAATATTACCAGTTAAGTTTTTAAAAACTTTAAATCTCTGGGTTTGTTAGAATTTATCCATAGCACTATTTCCTATCATATGCATAAAATATCCTCATCCTTTCTTGGGCATGTCTTTACCTTCTTTATTAAATTGTAGGGACTCAGTGGATGGGAATCACATCTTATACAAGACTTACTTTATGCCCTAGAAAAACAGGAAAGGAACTAATATGTATAGGCACTTCCTAGCAGGATACACCATTTGGAGAAGAACAAAGGGATGTGTAAAGAAAGGTCGAGGACGAGGACAGCCAGCTTTGCCCTGTCTATCTCCTATCCACCTATCCAGCATTAGCTCCTAGCCACATACCCAGAAGCAACTGCCTTTCTTCTCTCTACGAAAGGTCTGGAAGCCCAAGTGATTCATGCAGCCCTACAGAGAACAATTTCAAAAGCCTGCTATCTTCTTTACATTGGTTTTTTTTAATTGTCAGCCTATAGTCTTGTTGTCTTTGGAATGTTATGTTTCCATAGATTTTCCCCCTATTGCTTCCCTCAGCTTTCACCAAGCTCATACATGCCCCTGGCTTTACAAAGCAATATATTTGGTCTCTGTAGCCTGTGCTATGGGGCTCTTTGGTGGTAAGAAGCCTGACACAGTGCTCAGTGAAACAATAGCTACCACAACTATCCAATATTCTTCAAAAGTGCCTGAGCAAGTTGAAATCAAAAGCTGGTGATTTAAAAATGATGTTTGCCATACTGACTTAGAGCCCAACAGACGGGCCAGATCTAGGCTTTCCAAGGCCGGAGACACCAGCAGGTCTAACACTCAGCACCAGGGTTGTGGCTTTTGTCTTCCAGCCCTGGGAAGTGCCGGCACTGGGCTGAAGTACCCCTGCTCCACGTAAGGCAAGCCAAAGCAACTGTGAGGGTTTATGGCAGGCCAGTTCTCCTCCAAGACACGAGCTTTCCCCTTTAACCCTCATCCAGCAGCTTCTTACATCATGCACGTGGGACTTTTTTGGGAAACGTCATTAAGTACAAAGGATGCTAACAGAGCAGACTCTAGAATTCCAGTCAGGTGACCCTAGAAAAGTCTGAGGAGATGCTGACCAACCTTCTTCAGAGGCTATACACAGATCAGCGAGTACAGAATAGACCACCACTGGATAGGGGCAGCAAGCTTGTCTTCCTCCAGCCATTCCACCCAATCAGGTGTCTCACCACAAAAATGCAGACTGAAAAATCTGCCAAAGACAGTGAAGACTGTGCGACACCTAAGCTTGGATAAGTGATGATTCAACGCTGAGCGTTCTGACAAGACAGAGGTTTATCCTTGAAGACAAACACACAGGAGTACCAAGCTCCTCCTCCCAAGTGGGAATCTCCAGTCGGGCTAGGCTCAGCTAGGCAGGTCTTCAGTTGGTCGTGGCTAGGTGTTGTTCTGTGTCTGCTTAGAGTTGATGAAACTGTCACACACAACAACAGTACAATGACCAGACTTTCCTCTCATCATGTCAGATAGTTCAGGTGCACTTTCTAGGTGTGTTCGCAAGGGTCTGTGAGCAGCAAGAGAGGACAAACTCCATGCACAGGAGCATGAGAACAGAAGAGTTTGTGGCCACGTTTGCAGTTTACGCACATTACAAAGTCCAGAGTGCTCAATTTGGGATTTAAGTAAGAACAATTATTTTTGCAAGGGTAGAAAGAGGAAGTGTTTCTTGCTGAGAAAGCAGTATCTTTCTTCTCCCTAAAGCATCTATAGTGGCAGGTCGGCAAGGCCCAGAGCTGTGGACACCACATCTCTGGTGTCCTGTGGTGGTAGAATCAGGATGGCAGAAATCATCCTTAAACGAAGTACAAATCCAAAAAATAAAAAATAAAAAATAAAAAATAAATCTGAGTGTGTCTGTGGAGAAAACAACCCACATTCAAAATATAATGGGACCACAATGTTATTTCTCTCTTCAGTTCTTCCCGTTCTTCATCCACCATCGCTGTTCTCACCCTCTTTCACGTGTGCTTCAAACATCTGTCAAAGGCACCTGATGACAAGCTATTCACACTGCAGAGTGGAATGGAATGCTTTCAGTGGCACCAGCCCCTGAAAGTCCAGGGGAGGAGGAGAGAGAGAGACCTTAGGAGTTCAAGGCTTGGTTGTCACTGTGCGCAGTAGAAAAATGAAAAGCAGTTTACATCCTCTGAATGGAAAAAGAAAGACCACTTAGACAGCTTTTCAAAATGCTATCCTCTGTTTGTTCCAACCACTTAAGAACTGTGAGTCAGAGCAGCAAATTGAAGCCATTTCCGTGATTGCCCAGGAGGTCACTAAGCTCACCAAAGACCTGATTTTAGTATAACAAGACTCATTGGCCAGTGACTGGAAGAGACGGAGATGAAAGGTACATTCTACCTTGACATTATCCCTCTGTGAGCAGAAGGTCTCCTAACAGTAATGAATTCTTCTGTCTCTAAGCACAGAACAGCACTTGTAGAAAAACTTACTGCACACATAGGCAATTTCTAGACATCAGGGGTCCAAAGCTACCTGTTTCAGAACTAGACACAAGAGTCTTGGTTCTGCTTAGGACACGAGGGTGGGGCAAGATGAACTCTGTAAGCTATTATTTTGGGGCTAAGTTTCTCAAGATAAATGGGTACTAGGATCTGAAATCGGCCTCCTTAAAGGATGCCTCCTATCCTTGCCAAAGCAGAGATCAGCAAATCTTCCAAGGTGGCTGCTGGCCAGAGAAGGCCCCGGACTTGCTGGCTCTCAGATTTGTGTCTTGACCCCGTAGTCTGCATCTGATTTCTAGTAATCAGAGAGGTGTCTTGAAAGCATCAGACCACGAGGGACATTCTGGTTGGAAAGTCACTCTAGAGAAAAGCAGAAAGAGCCCAATATTAAACTACAGACTGAGAAAGCAACAGACACAACTGACAGCTAACTGGGCAGAGGTGAGAACCTGCTCAAAGCAGGTGCACCTTGACTCAGGCCTTTGTTAGACTTGTCATGATTATTCCAAAGCCCAGAAAATGCCAAAGCCAACACAGGTCAGATAGAGCTTCGTTCTAGTGTAATGCGTATGTGTGTGTGTGGGTGGGGGGAGTCAGAAGTACTTTGGTGCCCCACTGTGGACATGTGACTGCTCCCCAACGTTTCTGAAGTACGGAGCTCACTTTCAGGGGCTGAAGGAAGAGTAGACTGCTCTTTCATTTACAGAGACAGCAATAAAGTCTATGTAAGTCCATTTATAGGAGAATTGAGCGAAGGCAAAGGCTTCCTTCACATATGCAAGGCACTGTACCCAGCATACACTCAATCAAAAATCAGGGAGAAGCAGGTAAGCTGTCTTTTGTAAATAGCTGGGCCTCCTCTCTGGGATATGTACTCATTTGGGAGAGGGGAATGCCCACATAGGCATGCATAGAATATTCTGCACGCAGACCACAGAGGTTCAGGAAAAGGCTAGCGAGGGTGCTCTTACAGGTGTTTCCTAAAATCACCTACACATTATCTACTTTTAAGAATGTGTTGTTGAACTCTGGAGGGTCCCACCCTTACTCCCTCCACCTAGCCCTGGATAGAGCGTCTTGCTGGGCCGCCAGGAACCCTGCCTCCCCACCTCCACCCCAGCTCCGGAGGGATTCAGGGTGCACCCTCACGGTTTTCTTGGCCGGCTCCTTTTTCCTCCTTTTCTCCGAGTTGCTGTGGAAGGGCAGGTCGCGGCCGCGGTAGGACGGGCCCCTGCTCAGCTCCAGCTCGCTGTAGGGCGGCAGCGCGTCGTCGTCCGCCGCGTCGTCCTCGTCTTCGCCGTCGCTGGCCGCGGCCTCGTAGGCGGCGGGCGGCGACCACGCGTAGTAGGAGGCGCTGCGCGGGCCGAGCTGCGCGGCCGGCTTGGACGGCGTCTCCAGGCTGCCGCCGCGGCTGCTGCTCTCGGGCCGCGCCTGGCGCTCCAGCACGCTGCTCAGGTACGAGTGGTCGTACTTGGGCGCCGCGCCCGGGGTGCGGCTCACCAGGCGCGGCAGCGGCGCGGGCGCGGGCGCGGGCGGGGGCGCGTCCTCGGGCGGCCGGCGGCGCGCGGGGCTGTAGGCCCAGCCGCGCTCCGCGTCCCCGGGCGCCTCGCGCCCGCGCCCGTAGTACTCGTCCAGCGAGCCGTCGGGGTAGAAGGCGCCGTGGGGCCGGCCCCCGGCCCGCGCCTCGTGGCTGTTGCCGTTGGCGCGTCGCGACCGCTGGCCGTACGAGTCCGCGAAGGCCGCGAGCTCGTCCATGGACACGGCGGGCACGCCCATGGCGAAGTTCTTCCGCGACAGCATCTCGGATTTGGAGCGCGGCTGGCTGCGGGCAGAGGGAGCTGCCTGTCACTGGCTACTGCATGCGCAGGGCACCCTGTCTACCTTCCTTCCCTCCAGGGGAAGAATCACCCGCGGACTACCTCTCAGGCCGCAGGTCGTGAGTTCGTGTGAAGGACCAGAATGGGATTGTGTATCTAAAAATACCTTGTGATCTGTGCAGTGCTGAGACACACTGCAGGACCTTCTGATCACGAAAACCCTTGACTGACAGCCACACGTCTCGCTCCGCCCACACTCACAGCCACAGCAAGCGGTAAAGCACCACTCCTGGTCCCAGGACACTGGAATATTTGGTTTCAGAGAGGACTGTTCCTCAGAATCAGAGACCAAGTTACCTGTTAAGTCAGGAGGCCGAAGGGACCTCTGCAGTGGGGGAAAGAAAGGTTTTTGGTCCTTGAAAGTTAAGGACAGATATTGAGTGCCATTCGGGGTGGAAGCTGTCACATAAATTATTACAGCCTTGGCCTTTCCTATTGGTCGGGCTTATCTACCATCTGGAACTTTGTTTCCTTGCCTTAAAATAGGGACATTAACAGCAGCTGCCTTTTAGAAGTATAAGGATGAATTACAAGGGTGTTATTATGATGGCAAGACTACCTGCCACGTGACAAACGATCAGGACAGTGGAGATGATGGGTGGGACTCTTGAAAGGTTATAGGCTAAAACATACGATGAGAATAATGTCCAGGTTCATGAAGGAGCCTAGGACACACATTTCAAAAAGCCTTAAATAACTACTTCTCACAATGGTGTCACAAAGGTGTAATATATATGTAAGAAAGAGGTATCCTGTAGCCCATAGACTCATAGCAGAATAATCTAGAACAGACACACAGTGGCTCCTGCCCATTCACAGCCATCACCTGTGCCTGAAGCTCTCCCGGTCCTCTTTGTTATACTCCAGGGCTGGCCCCCGGTTGGTACCACCGTTGCCTCCCATGACACCTGACCAGTAGTCAGGACTGCTCTCCAAGTCCCCAGACATAGGGAACTGCTTGCTCCCCATCTGGTGGTAAGACTGGCGGAAATTGCCGTCATCATCATGAAGAGAGCTGAGTTCTGAGATGGTGTTATTATCTGCAGGGACAAAACCAGGCGTCACAGAATGGTCTACATTTTAGGAAGGTGATGCGGTAAAGATCTGGGATCACATACTCCAGAAACTCCTGCCTGGGGCCTTGGTCCTGACCAGTGTGCTGTATATCTGCAATGGGGGTGTTTGTGTTCCTAGCTCAGCAGGAATTGGCTCCAGCTCAAACCCAACTTGCTTACAGAGACGGAGGCTTCCTACATGCTGTTCTTAGGATAGGAAGACCATTGTCTTTGTCCCACCTGAGGCTTGCTTCCCGGAACCCAGGCTGTCTCAGCTGGCCTCCCAATACATCATCACCCTTGTTCAAAGGCTTTCCTCTCTCCTATGTAATTTCTATGATGAACTTGGATGGCCCCAGCTATGTCTGGCCAAAAGAGACAAAGAGAAAAAAAAAAAAGCCATCAATCATAGCATCTTCCTGACTGCTGGCTCAGTACTAAGAAAGAATCTTGAGAGCCAGCACCACCACCATACGTTAGAGGAAGCCCATTTTGCTCTTCTTCTGCCATTCCATTCTCCCAAAGAGTATTTAAGTGAAGGTCAAGAGGATGTATACATGTATACACCTGGTTTCAATACACTTACCTTTTAGACCATGCTCATCTAGGAACCTATATCCTTCCCAAATACTACCGGATCTACTTCTAAGGCCTGGGTAGACCTGATCTCCTCTCTACCAAAGTATGTCAGGTGTATGCGGTCCTGAGTGCCAGGCCAGAAGTCTGGAGATAAGGAAGAAGACTGGATTGGCCTTGATGTCCACTGGGCTGTAGCCTGAACTCTGGCCCCAGCCTGAACATGTAAGAAATGTGCCTAGTCACAGCTTTCTCATTTCCTAAGTAGCTTTGTGCAGCAGCACTCATGAACTAGAACCAGAATTATGATCTAGGCTGGAAAAAAAAAACAGAAAATTTGATTATTTGTAAAACTTAGAAACGTATTGAATTTCATTTTTCTTAAAAAACAAATCTAGTGAACCTATTTGCAATGTAACTGAATCCACTTGTTTTCCAAATCTTTTCACTGAGACTTCAAAAATATTATTAAAAACAACATTTACTAGTTTAAGGTCTTGAGGCTGAGTGAAAGGTAAGCCAAGATTAGATGTTGGAAACAGAAATGTGTAGCTCAGCTTCCCTCTGCTTTCCCTCCATCCCCAGTGGTAGTAGGAAGAGCAGAGGAATTTTGTACAGCAGCAGATCTTCCTGGTCTTGTTTTACTGAGAACACACAGGAATGGTAATTTACTAATGGAATCATTTGGTTTTGAATTATAATAAAAATTTAGACTTATCTACCTCTTAAAGAAATAGACTATGTGTATTGTGTGTGTGTGGTGCATGCCTGTGTGTGTGTGTGTGTGTGTGTGTGTGTGTGTGTTGTATATGTGTGTGTGTGTGTGTGGTGCATGCCTGTGTGTGCGTGTGTGTGCGTGTGTGTGTGTTGTGTGTGGTGCATGCCTCTGTGTGTGTGTGTGTGTGTGTGTGTTGTATATGTGTGTGTGGTGCATGCCTGTGTGTGTGTATGTGTGTATGTGTGTGTGTGTGTGTTGTATATGTGTGTGTGGTGCATCCTGTGTGTGCGTCTGGAAGCCGGAGGACTTAACCTCATTCTCTCATTAAATATGGAGCTAGGCTGGGGGCCAGAAGGCCCAGTGACCCTCTTGCGCCTTCCCCTTAGAGGAAACTGCAGCCATGTCCAGCTTTTTTCATAGACACCAGGATCTAAACTGAGGTCCTCACGCCTGTGCAGCAAACTCTCCTACCCACTGAGCCATCTCTTCGGCCCTTGTGACTATTTTAAAAGAAAACGGCTCACAGACTATTGGTTAAAATCTAGACTATTTCCTCACAATTACCACAAATTCCAATTCTCCTAGTAAGCATACAGGGAAAAAAAAACTTTAAAATACACTTGATGAGATTATTGCAAAACAATATTGTTGGCTTGAAACTTTCTCTACACTTCAGGGAATCTTGACCTTTTCCGTTTTTCCAGATTGTAAGTACATCACCACTTGACTACTCACAGGAACAAGCTGTCCAGGGGTTGCACTCAAATTTTTGCCAAGTTGAACATGAACATCAGTGTGTTCCTTGACAGACATCTAATAATGCAAGTCTGGGGAAGGGGTACACCAACATTCTCCCTAAAGAATGGGCCAGGGACTAAGCATTTTAGACTTTGTGAGCCTCACTGGTTATAACCGTTCAGTTCTGCCACTCAACAAGAAGTCACAGACCATGCGTAAGCAAACTGGCCTGGCTATATTCCAGTAAAACTTAATTAAAAAAACAGAAGTTGAAATACCCTTGGCCCAGGAGCTACTGTTTGAGGAGTTCTGCTCTAGACATTCCAGGAGTAACTACCACATATAAGGGTAAGGCGAAAGAGAATCAGAGTGGCCAGACAATTCATGAACCTGGACCTCTATGAAACCAAGGTGTCTATTGTCTAATGAGAATTCCTGCATTCAGCGATCTGCTCTAGGGCTCCCTCTGCTCTTCAGAAATAGAACCAACTTCTAGAATGAACCACACTCATGTGTCATTCCTCAGTTGTTTAACTGTCGATCTGAAGGTCCTAGGTGATCTGGGTTCCAGCCTGGGCAATGTCCAAGTACTGACACTAGTTATTTTCCCTTCCTGGCTCATTCCCCTCCCCTGTGAAGGCGCTGCAGACAACAGTCACCTCAAAGTCTCAACATCCAATCACCGCAGTCTCGGTGTATATCACAGCTAGGGGGCCAATCTAGGCTTAGCTCAAAAGTTTTTGTAAGTAACAATATTGGGAATCATTTGCGTTCTTCTAATTCCATTTCTACGCTCCCTGAGCCGCCTGCTTCCTCATCAGAACACCGCACAGTTTCCCATGGATCAGCTCTAAGGTCCCTTTCAACTCTTAAGATTGCACTATGCTGAGACTAGCCAGTTCTTAACACCATGGATCAGGGTAGCCAACCCAGAGACTGTCATATAAACAACAGTCTCTTCTTTACTTTTGATCCTGGTTATTAACTTTCCCTCTAAGCTGTGATGCTGGTAGATTTCTTGCCCTGGCTTCTTCTTGATCTAGGACCCTCTCTGTCTCTGTCCCCTTGCAGAGATCCATGACAACGCTGTTACAACTAGCTTGTCAAGTGCAGTGACATCTGCATTCCTGACATTCCAATCTGGAGATGGTCTTTTTATAGTCTGTGTGGTGGGAGGACGCAGCAATGGCTGCAACACAGACAGGATGAATTTAGAATTGTAAACTGGGTGGAATATGTTGTCCTTAATCTGAATAAAGTTCCTGTAGTCTGGGACTGTTTCCCCAACAGCTCCATCAAGTCTCTCGTTAGTTCCAAGACGAGTGTTAAAAGACAATGCCTAGTGACCTCACTCCCAGGCTTGCCAGCACCCTATTGATAGTTAGCTCATTCGAGTCAGACCTGCCCTGTTCTGCCTCCCATAATAGACAGTAATTTGGAAATCACTCTAAAGAATCAGCAGTGTCAGCTGCAGTCTAAGGGCTGTGGATAAGTTAAGGGTTGGGGCCCTGCCACCAACAGACTTAGTAATTAAAACATTCTTTGACAAGAAGTGCAGCCTCTTTGCTCACCCAACAATCTCTGTGGTTGAGCATCTCAGAGGAATGCCAGCCTCTTTTTCCTAGACTCATTTGCCAGACTTCTTTCACTTTCATCGAAGCTTCCATGTGGCAAATCAGCATCTGGGTTGATCACTGGTAGGGCGCTTCAGGTCAGAGAAAGCTGATACCGAATACTCACATCTTGAGTGTGCATATGTGTTTGTACACATATACGTGTGAGGATGCTTGTACATGTAAGTGCAAGAGGTTCACATAGTATCTATCTTGATACTCGCAACCTAAGAAAGGGTCTCTCCCTGAACCCGGAGTTCACTAACTGTCCAGAATAGGTGCCTGCACATTGAGCTCCAGCGGCTGGCTTGTCTCTGCCAGCTCAGGCTGGGGTTATAGATATGACCTGTTGGCCTGGCTTTTACATGGGTGCTGGGATCTAAGCATGGGTCCTGGTGCTTGCTCAGCAATGACTTTACTGAGTCATCCCAGATCTTAAGTAACTACTAAGCATTTCCAAAAGGGTGTTGTAAGGGGACTGTTATAATGAAACATTTTAAATCCAGGGTTAAAAGACCACAGCAATCAGCACAGACTGCCCCACAGGGGAGACACAACATAAACCACACATGACTGCTCTGTCCTCCCCAGAAACCCCTCCTGTTCCCTTCCACATTCTCAGAGGTGCCCTTGGTGGTTATGTCACAAGCACACTTGCTGTTTCTGACCCCATAGGTATAGAAATTCTAATGACCCCCATGGCCTCTTTAGCAACCAAATTGTGAATGAAGCACATATCACATAGAACTAACAGATGCTCACATCTGCCCCGCATCCTTCTGGCCGGATCAAACTGAGCCAGCTCCTTCTCAACATAGTACAGGACCTTCATGGAGTCTCTCTCTTTATCAGCTTGGATCCGGTAGCCTTTGCGAACTGTTGAGGAAAGCACAAGAGGGTGAGCTAAGAACGGAAAACCAAGACAAGGAGGCTTCATTTTATCTGGCAGAAAACACAGTCCCCGGTTAGAACGACTCTACTGGGATGACCCAGAAATAATAAACCTCAGTTTATACACAGGTGGTGCCCTTGAGATCCTCTATCAGAAGGGGTCACTGTAACGAAGGACCTGGAGGTCAACAACCAAACCTCACCGCGGTACACTTCAGTCCTTTCCTACCCTTTCCTCCCTGTTGTCCAGCTATACTGAAGGCTCCTCTCTGCAGAACGTTTGGGTTCCACTGGAGCAGTAAACTCACAAAAAAAAAAAAAAGAAGAGAGAAAAAGACCACTTTCTAAGTTGAGGGCACATGCCACTCTCCAGCATGAGGTTCACACCTTCACTTGGTAGAAGTGCAGATACCTTTAAGACAGATCCCCAAGCATCACGGACCTTCACAAAGGCAAACTGAAAACCTCCAGTTGCCTGGGAGATGGTGAAAAAAAAAAATCCCTTAGGCTGGATGGTACATGCCTAAAGCTAATATTAGACTCTAGACTGCACACACAGTAGGGCAGAACAAGCCGCACAACACATGGATTTCTAATCACACTTCCATTTGATTATTTATTTATTATTTATTATTCCTTAGCATTTTCCTTTTAGGAAAAGGAATGCCATATTTTAGATGTGACTAATTTAATTCGACCTGCTGCTTTGTGGTTAGAGACAGGTGTTATTTTGGGGGGCTTAACAAAAAACAAAACTAATCTACATCTCCATCACGCGTATTGTCAGAGACATAGGCCCGGATCGCTGAAGTCTAGCACAACACCAGACCAAAAGGTGACAGACAACAGCAGGCAACAAAGGACAGATAAGGAGGACGTGAAACCGAGAGAGGGGCATTAGGGGCAACTAGGCGACACCTACTGGACGCTGACAACGTGCCAGGTAATGTGCTGAATGTCTGCAAGGTTGTTTGCTCGTCACAACCATGCCAGTAAGAACTGCTGTCAGTCACACTTGTGGTTAAAAACTTTGGCTAAGGGAGATTTCATAACATGACCAGGAATAATTGGCAGTGCCAGCCATGGAATTGTGGGGTCTCACTGACTGAAGCTTACCTGGATTGGGGCATCATACCCCTCTAAAGTGTAGAAGGAGGTAGGTAGATGAAGAAGACAGGATAGTTAAAGCCCAGAGTGGGCAGCAGTCTTGGGTATTCCACAGAGTGTATGGTCTGAAGCACGGTCCTATCTTCTAGCCAGCAGAAATGTAAAATGGTAGGGAATAACCCCACTCCAACATTTCCTGTTCCCAAGCTGGTGTGTATAACAAAATTAAGACAACACAGAAATGTAGGTGCATCCAATAAAAGTGTTTTTATATCTCTGGATGCATTACTCTGTGGACAAAGCCCCACAGAAGCCATTTACATGGAAGATTAAAATAAAAAATTCTACAGGGCTCTAATCACAACCAAAGCACTGAGGAAGAAAGCCGCCTACGCACCTATTTGCAGGTGCACAGATTTTTCCATGTGGGAAAAATACTGGCAGGCCATGTCCATCTCAAAATGTGAAATGACTTAGAAAAAATATTAATGAGTCCTTAGCACATACTTTTCAGTGGCACCTTCTCCCAGAGGTTAGGTCATCCATAAACCCCATTGCAAAGGAATTATTAGCAGAAACGATTTTATTTATCAAGCTACACATTCTTCTATCTCTGCAGAGGCATTTACAGAGTAATACAGACAGTTCAATTAAAATGCAATTATCCCACAGAACTGCTATGTCTGTGCCAAGGCGGTTATGTCTGATGGATGAGGTGCAGGGCATCTTACAGGCATGCTGACACTCGTTTACTGAGGGACTCTGGAGAGTGAAGACCCATCAGGTCTCAGTTTCCATGTAATTACTTCAAGAAGGCAGTACAACTAAAGTAAATTAGTGGAGCACTTGGGTGCTCTGTAATGAACTGGGGTGTCTTAAATGCCACCTCATACAAAGGGCTTCCTTTGGTTCTTATAATTGTCTTTCTGGTCCAACCTTTTTCCTAAATTAAAAATCATTTGATTTGAATTTGTATTATAGACCTTAATATATTCTAGCTTGTTCCAAGTTCTTTATATAGGTGTTTATAATCTTCTTTAAATTTGTTAAGATATTATAATTTAAGATTTCCATGTGCCTAAGACTGTGTTTTACATACAGGAAATACTAAATGTTTGTTGAGTTACTCCCAGCCTAGGATGGAGGGGATTCAAGGCTTCTTTGTAAAGCATATTCTTAGTAACTGTTAATCCATAGGCCATAACTCCCCTGAAGACAATTACAAGATGTCTCTGCTCCCCTCTGCATCCCTAACATCTGGCACAGAGTCTGGCACATTATGGACACTCAAAACAAGCACGTTCAAATGAATGAATGAAGGCATGAATGAATGAGTGAATGAATGAATAAAAACCGAGACTAAAAAAGTGTTTTGTGGACTGCCGACTATGGCATGGGAAGCTATGTGGGCGATATACTGGAGAGTCTTAACCAGGAAGGGAGGGGCTTGAATGGTAGCCTGAGGAAGCAAGGTTTATGGCTGTCATTACTGGTGACTATTTTCTAAGGAAAGAGCACCAAACATGGCTGGAGGCATTAGAGAGGCATGCATGTGGGCTTTCTCCACCTGAAGCCCTGGCTCTGCCTAGGTGTTCTTAATACGTAAAGCACTTCAGCGGCAAACCTTCAGTGACAACAAAATAAAGGTTTAGGAAGGTTTCACGGATTAGGAAGGGCTGTTGCTATACGTAACTAGGTAACTCGGCACCAGCTGTTCCCTGGCAGAGAGAAGGCAGCTGTGCCTAGCAACAGCTGGAGGAGCTTGGACTAGAGCTTAGATTGTTTTCAAAAAATTACACTCCTCATTACGATACAGATTAGATAGTGTACACGGGTTATCAATCTCTGAGAAGTTACAGTAAGCTCAGCCTCCGGGGAAGGTGAGAATGCTAGTTTTCAACATTGGTGTTATGAAGAGATTCCAATGTGCCAGGATATTTCAGCTTTGACGTCTCCATCATGGCAGCCTCTGGGCTTCAGAGATTTAAATTCTTCTAATTTGTCAAACGACAGAGGCAAATGATTGCTCTTCAGACTTTAGAGGCATCATCCATTTGGTTTTGGTTGCTAAAAATCAAGGCAATTCTCCCTTTAAAGGATATGGATATTTTTATACGAAATTATAAGCTGCAAGTCTGATTGTACAGCACATTAAATTCTTCTCTCACTTCCATAGAATCTGGCTCGGTGTCACATATGTGCTCAAGAGCATATGAATCACCAGAAAACCTTTCCTGACCCTTTCCAACAACATGATTTTCCCTTCTGATAGCATTACAGTTTGTCTATATATGGCTCTGCATTTCTTACCCATATTATTTCCATTAACAAGCCCCCAGAAAACACCCAGCCAGACTATAATTTTCTCATTTTTATGAGGGCGGGAGAAATTCGTAAATATTTTAGAGATGGCTGGCTTTGAATTTGCTATGCAATCCAGGTCGTTCTCAAACCTGTGGCTACTCTCGCCTCTGCCTCCTGAGTGCGGGGGTGGGGTGGGGTGGGGTTATATGTATAATAGCAGCCCCAGCATATATTATTATCCTTTAATTTGAAAACACATGGGCCATGTGTTGTGGCTCATGCCTATGATTCCAACACTTGGGAAACTGAGGCTTGAGGACTGCCCTGAGTTGGAGTTAGCCTGGACTACATAACACATTTGGAGCCATTCAAGCCCATATAGTGTGTGTGTGTGTGTGTGTGTATGTGTGTGTGTGTGTGTGTATCCAAGCCAAACAAACAAAACCCTCACATGTAATGGTGCCAGGTAAATTTTTATCTATAATTTAAAGGCAAGAGAACTCTATGAAGGGTGGTGGTATTTTAATAAGAAATGTCCTAGACTACTAGCTGAAGTCCAGTGTATTTAGAAAATTACTTTTTCCTGGTGATATTTCAGTCCAGGGTCACTGATGATTTATTTCCCTTTCTAGTTCAGCCGGCCCAAGTCCTTTGGTGTGTGACTCTTCCCTCTGCAGCCCCTCTCTTACCAGTCTTCTAATTCTAACCTTACTAAAGACGACATTTGAAAATTGCCTGTGATGCCAAACTATAATCTCAAAAATGTATTATTAAAGAATTTAAGCTATTCTGACCTAATTAAGGATGGATTGTTTTTCAATCCGTTTTCCCATTTATAGCCCAAATCCGACTTACAAAACCTGCACAGGCAATCTCGGAGGTGTACTTCCATGGATATAGGCTTGCTTTTCCTGTCCTGTCTTAATGAGCTCAGTAAGGCTGTCTGTGGATGACGAAACAGCTGCTAGATTCCACCCCCAGGGTGACAGCAGCTCAATTGTGGGAGAAGTGATTCTTAAAATTTGCATATTCCACGTACATACAGTAGGCATATATAGAGGGGGGGGTGCATCTCTATTAATTTTAAAATGACATTTCAAAAAACCTACTTCTCTGCTCAGCTCTTTTGTCAGAAGGAAGAATGGAGTCCAGGCATACTGAGATAAAATAGATCACAGCGAGGCAAAAGTGGAGGTAGGAGCTAATTTCATTAAGCAAAGTAGGAGGAGATGGAGTGAGGACCAAGATAGTTGCAGTAGAGATGGAAGGAAATAAAATAATTCAAAGGTAAAGTATAATCTGAAGGCCTGGGTGACCAGTTGGGCAAGAATAAGAAGTCAGAATAGAATGTCTGCTCCTGATTTGAACTGCTGGGCAGACAATGATGCTACCTGCTACGGTAAGTTATACAGACTCTGGTTTGAAGTAGAAAAGCAATTTTTTTGAAGCAGTAGATGAATTCCTAAAGGCTAAGGTTTAAACCTATAAGCCATCCAGCTGGAGACATTCAGGAACAGATGGATATATGGGACTCAGCAGCAGAAGAGAAGTAAGAAAAATCACGACCGGGAGTCATCAGCATATGGACAATGGCTGAAGCCACGGGAGTAGATGGGGTTTGCCAGAGAGCTGACCACAGGCCAAACAGCAGCACCAACACTGGGAAGATGCACATAGGAAGAGAGCAGCACGGGTGTGAACAGGTAGAGAAACAAACAGAACGCTGAGTGAGAAAGGCAAAGAAGAATGACTGGGTCAGGGGTGACAAGCATTTTAGAGAAGTCAAAAAAGGTTGAAGATTGAGAACCAGCCATCAGAGTTAGCAATCAGGCAGCTTGGCAGGAGCAAGATGGAAGTTGGCTGAGTTGGTGAGAGGGAAGGAAACAGATATTGAGTATTAAAAGCACTTTCAAGAAGTCTGGTGGTGAGGAGCACAGAAGAAATGGAGAAGCAGTATCAGGGTGTTTTACAAATTGTCACATTCCAACAGGAGAAATCGGAGAATGTTTTGAACGCTGAAAGAAAAGAGTCACTAAGACAGGTTAGCTGTGAGGTGGGAACCAGATGAAGTATGGATATTCAGCAGAGACGCTGAAGGAGATGGATCCAGCACAGCCAGGAGAAGCCCGTCTTTTGTCATAATAACAGAGAAGGGTTGAGTATCAGCTGCAAATAAAGGACAAAGGAACTCAGGGTACCTCTTCCCCTCTCCCATTTGGTAACCAAGGGTGCTCTTCTGCATAGCTTATCACAGAGGCCTTTGCTAACTACAGGAGTGTTGTATACAAATGGAACCCAAAAAGTATTGCTGCTAGATGGTTACCCTAATACTGAAGTAGCATACAAATATAAAAAGTAGAATTCACATTTTTATAAATCAGCATTTCTAAATATTTTTAGTGTTCCTTAAAGAATAATATATATTGGCTCAACCTAGCTTCATTAAAAGAAAATTGGCCAAACATTATCACTAATGCTGCCCATGAGTCCAGGAATGTGCCCCTGGGGACTATAAAGAACTCTGTCCTGACACCATAAGACATCCATATGGTGGTAACATGGTCTGTGACTAGCTGTGCTCAGCACTGGTTGCCATCATTTCTCTGTTTCAGTGGTTCTCAACCTGTGGGTCGCGACCCCTTTGAAGGTCAAACAACCCTTTCACAGGGGTCACCTAAGACCATCTGCGTATCAGATATTTACATTATGATTCATAACAGTAGCAAACTTCCAGTTATGAAGTAGCAACAAAAATAATTTTATGGTTTGGGATCACTCTAACAGGAGGAACTGTATTGAAAGGTCACAGCATTAGGAAGGTTTAGAACCACTGCCTTATTTCATGGCTAACAAGTGAATTCTGATCTGCTCGCTTCCAAGGCAAATAGTTGATTGGTCTGAGAGGTAGGTCTTTGCGAGTTCAAGCCCATCTGGTTTAGGAATGGGTGTGGGGCATAATTATCTCAGATGAAACTGCTGGGAAAGGACTTGCCAGAAGAGGGAAGAGATCCTGGGAGACATTTTCTTACTTTGGGAAAAGTGGCAGGAAGATGAAACACACCTTTCTGTCTCCAAAGGCATTTAATGCCCAGACCTACTGCTTCCATCAAGGGAGTCAGCCAGCGGGGACGAAGTGTGTGCTAAAGAGGACACCACAAAAGACAGAACTCACTCCTTCACAGATGCTGCCAAAACTTATGAACAGTCAAGTCAGCAACCACCATACCTTGGTGGTTCTTGTTATAATAATGCATTTTATACTTCTAATATGGTGGGACGGAGCTAAAGTGATTAAAACTGTAACCAGCGAGAATAGAGAAAAGATTAAGGCTGGCCTGGTTTATGTAGCAAGTTCCAAGACAGCCAGAGCTACACAGTGAGCACCTAACTAAAAAAGTTTTTTAAAAAAGGAGGATGAGGAGGAGGGAGAAGGAGGAGGAGGAGGAGAGGAGAAGGAAGGAAAAGAAAGAAAGGAAAGGAAGAAATCAGAAAAGAGAAAGGAAAGAGGAAATATTTTCTAGTTTATTAATACTAAGACATTTTATTATGATAAACCATTGAATAAAGAGTAAGGTGAGGGAGCTCTGGTGGGACAGGAAAAAGACGCTTGGGAAAAGTAGCAACTGAAAGTATGTGTGAAGTTCCTTGTGGGTTTCTTTTGCCCACTCCTTCCTTCAGGGAAATGGACTATGCTGTCTTTATCTCTGGCTCTCCCTGCACGTCCTTGATCATTAGCTTTTCCTTCTCAGTTTGTGACTCAGTCTCAGTCTCAGACATCAGAATTCTACCAATAGTTCCCGGGGAGAGAAAAACACAAATACCAATTACTCACTGAGGATATCCATTCCTGCCACAGCCAGGCATTAGCGGTTTACTACGTGGGCTGGGTACCTTTTCTCACCTCCCACGTACACGGATTGCAGTCACCTAAATCAGCTATGCACACAGTCTTAACCTTCACAGCCTTGTAATCCTGCAAATGCCTCCAGGAAAGCTGCATTCCAACATCTGTCTACCTCTCCACCCTACTTTGCCCCTTGGCCCCTACTCTCTGCACAAATTTGTCTTATCCCAAGTAATCAGCCCACCTTACAAATTACCTAATTCCTGCCTGTTATCTGTAGTACTAGATTACTTGGGGGTCACTCCTTTGCTTCATTTCTTACCATTCCACTTCTTCCAAAGTATTTCTCAGGTTCACCTTCGAATTTTGACTCCCACTGTCTCCAACTTAAACAGATGTTTAGCATACCTAAACATTGCATTCAGAGCTTTGTTCTGTCTCCGAGCTTCTCTCCCACTCTGCCACCCGACATCTCTCCACTCAGCAATCTGCCAACAGTGGCTCTTGTTTGCTCCCTCCACTAAGTCCCAGCTCTTTTGGAGAGGTATCAAGGCTCTCTCTAATCTCCATCAAGCCCTTCTATCTTCTTCTAGGCAGTCTGGCAGGCTGGACACTGACATGTTCACACTGTGTGCTCTGGGATTTTACTATACTGTTGACCTTTCAGCGCTGGGAGGCTCAGCAGCCCCACAGTCTTCCTAAATCTTCCTGGCCCTGTTCACATCTCCTCTATGAAGACTGTAACAACTCCAGCTCTTTCATCTTTAAACTCTAAGTACCATATGCCTCATCATCTAATGGTCTGACTAAAGGTTCATTCCCTCTTTCACACTGTCAAGAGCATCTGCACAGCCTGCTGTCCTTCACAATGCCCAGCACAGTCCCGAACACCAGGTAGGGATGAAGTCACTACTTAAACACATGGTCATAGTTTAAGCAGCAAACTCCTTTCCTTTATAGTTTTAGTAATGAAGAACTAAAAAGAAAGCAGGGGTCAGAGTGATCTATAGCTCTTAGTAAAGCCTGATGTACACTCCAAAAGATATCTGCCTCAGCTGGAAGGATCCCATTTCTGGAATGGAGATCACTGTTTCCCAAAGATACATCACTGAAGAATTGACTGTGCTTATCAGCAAGGAATGAGGGTGGGGCCCAAGCCAAGTACGGGGTGGGGCAGTCTGGGACTACATTTACCACTGTGGCTTCCTCCAGTGGAGTCACTTGGTGCCAAGGGAGGTGGATGCGGCTTGTCCATCAGCATGCCAGAAGAGGGGGCTCCTCCCAAAGGGACAGAGGGAATGGAGAAGGGGCCAGGGACACCGGAGACAGAGGGAGGGTACCCGGCCTTGGCTGCTTTCCCTGCTTCATACACTGTGGAGGGAGATGAAGAGCAAGAGATATTATGTAGCCCCACCCCCCACAACCCCCATACTCCCAAACCCCGAGGTCCCATTCTTTCAAGGGAGTTCCTAGACAAACGTATATTCATTCTTTCAGGACTGAATTGCTTCACCAGAATCACAAGATCCACTCTTCCTTGGATTTCTCTGGGCTCCGTGAGAAAGGAAGCAAAAATGAGGAACTACAGTGTTTAGAATCTGGCAACCAAGCAACACTGAAATGGCTCTAGGAGCTGTCATGGCTGCATCCCCACATGGGACTGCCCTGATAAGTTACCATGGTCCCTCCTGAGGGAGCTAGCAAAAGGGTCATTCAGGGATGCTTCCAGGAGGAGCAAAGCAGGCGCTGGGTACGCACATGGCCCCTGTCTGTCTTTCCAAAGCAGAGCCAGTAACCCAGTTCCTTCCAACACTGCTTCATCCTTAAAGATTCTAAAGATAGAGTGTAGCTCTTTCTCTTTCAAAATGTATTTAGTTTATGGTTGGGATGTCAAGTCAATGCCTTCATGGGCTTGGCTAGGAAGCTAACTGGCTTACTCAGTTGTGGCCATTTTCATCATATGAGTAAATAAAACTCATGAGTATCTGCTGGATGGTGCCCTAAAGTCACAATTTTTACACTCCACTTATAAAAGGAGGATGTTCTCTGCATCAGAGGAGAATGATCAGCACAGGTTTTCTCGGAATGCTCCAAGGAGAGGGTACAACCTCACCCCACAGCCTCGCCATTCTGACTCTGCTCTTCCTTTAATCTGCAATGTCCATGAGCATTGGAATGCATGACAGGTGTGGACAGACAGCATGCAGATGTGCATGGAGGTGAGGAGGCAAACGAGAATGGCTTCCCTGAAGCCAGAGATGAGGGGGGGTGGAAGAGGAACTCAGGGCACATGCTGTCAGATGGACACATGACATTTCTTCAGATGGCTCCAGGTCTCCCCACAGTTCACTACTCACAGGCCTGAGGGCAGCAGCAGGTGTCTGGACAGCACGGGCAGCGGACATAGCAGCAACAGCTGTGAGGGCAACACTGGCACCAGCAGATCCCCACCAGTACGAAGAAGAGGAAGATCCCCAGGATCACCAGGCCGACAAACACCCACTCTGGAAGGATACACAAAGAAATCTACTCGAGGTAGCCCCTCTTCAGGACACAGCATACACGGATGGTGTCTCCCTGCAAAAGAGGTGAGTGGGAAGGACCTGGGGAAGAAGACGTCTAACCAGGAAATAGAGGCCCCAGACTCACGAAGAACTCAGAGTGAGAGATGCTAGGGCACAGAGAAAAGAGAATCTCTTGGGGTGCATCGAGTAGCCAGCCCTGTGACTAGATAATTTGGGGTTCCTAAAGAGAGAAAAGGTTCAACTACTGACTGTATCAGAACAAAGGTAAGACAAAAGCTGAGAGGCGGGGTCTTGTGTGCTGGGCTCCTAACTAGTGGATTCTGTAAATGCTTATCTTTTATGATGAAGTCTATTTTATTTATAAGTTAAAAGTCCTGGCCTTCCATGGTGGCCCATGTCTATATTCCAGCACTTAAAGGCCGAGACAGATCAAAGCAGCCTGCACTACAAAGTGAAACCCCACAAAATCTGAAAGTTTGAGGTAGAGGGAGGTCTATACCTCCATGGCCCAAGTAGATCATTTTTATTTGATCCAGGCTCAGTATATATTCATCTGCATTCCTGGGATACCTTTCCTACCTTTAGCACCAGGGCAGAGATCCAGAATTCTTGCTTATACCTCAAAAACTATCCATGGTTAGTAAAAAACAAAAACAAAAAAACAAAGGCATAGTTTCAAATAGAGAAGACACAGCCCACAACCCCAGGGTATGGGTTTGGTTTGATCACACTCAAGACATTAGCCAGCCAGCATGGCCAAGAATTAAGTGGTTTAGAGCACCGATGAATGGCAGGGCTGCAATGAGCATAGCTCATGTTTGTCACTTTCTATAATTTAAAGCTCTCTGAGGTTGAACAGGAATTTTCTTTAATTTGTTCATCCAAAAGATTTAAACGGAAGCGAATTCTATCTGGCTTACATAAAAGTGACTGTGACCCTCAGGTGACTCGTCTCAATGCCGTTCTACCGGGCTGGGAAGAGTCCACCTCTTCCTTGGAGACTTGGAAAGCCTGCTATGAGCCATGCTTTCCCTAAAAGCCAAAAGACCGAAATGATCTAAAGCCATCCACTCAAAATCCCTTTATATTGAGCTTCAGTACACATTGTTTTTCTTAAAAGTTTGGCTAGTAACTATCCATACCATTAAATGAATATTCATTTGAGAACTTGGGAATGTGGCTTTTAGGTACAAAGAGTTTTAGGACAGTGGTTGAGTCATGTGACCTTTGGCTGGAACATCACTTCCTCAGAGAAAACAAACAGCTCATGTTTTCCAAGTGTCCCTATTTATCCATCTGCAATACATTCAAGTCCAGGCCAACCTCGTCTCAACTAGGGGCTGAGAAGGCCTTGTGTCTGACTTGAACTGTGCAGAGAGTTTTCTTTCAGAGGACAATAGATAGCAGGAGGCTTTAGCCCGGGCCCTATCAGGAACATAACCTAAGAAGATGGGGGTTTATCTCTGAGATGGTTTAGGTCAACTATAGGGAATAGAAGTAGTTAAGAATAAAAGACTAGTAGTTATATGTGAGGAAAAACAGAATGCTGTTGGAGCCTGGCTGGGCAGGGCACGCCTGTAATCCCAGCACTTTGGAAGACAGAAGAAAGAGGATTGTTAGGGATTAAAGGCTAGCCTGGGGTACACAGCCAGTACCAGATGAGCCATGCCTACAGTAGCAAGACCCCATCTCAATAAATAAAGAGGTAAATAGATAAATAAATAAATCCATGAAAGGGTTCTTGGAGTCAAAGGGAAAGAAACGGAGGTGAACAGGACTTGATATAAAATACAGAAACTCTTTCTTGGACCTAGGAGGTACAACTTTTAACTTGAAACACTATGTGTGACATTTTTATCTGTGTAAACAAATGCTTACAAATTGAGGGAGCTTTTGATAAGAGTGGTAACAAAGAGAATTTTTCTCTGTGTCCTTAAGGGCAACATCAATAAGGGAAATGTCTGAGTTTAGCTGGCCAGCTAAATGTAAAGGGCTAGATGAATTCACAGAATTATTAGTGAAGCTGGCATTTGAAGACTGTACATTACTTAAATTTTCAATCAAATTAAAACCAATGGCCAGGGATACTTCGTATCTCTCTGTTGCTATTAGGGAGACCTTAAAGACCTGGCAGAAATCAAGGCTATTATACCCTTTGCTATTCCTTCTATGGGCATGATTCTGTCTATAGCTCAATTTTCACTTCTCCCTGAACCTCCTTCAATTACAAGCTACAGCACAACACCAGATTGGCTTGTCTGCCTGGTGCATTCACCCTAAACTACATGAAAAGGTGCAGATATGTACGGGGGGCAAATGATTTTGACATTGGTACATGAATGCCTAGATGCCTAGGGTCTTCCAGGGTCTAAATACACAAATAGTACAGGTCTGCGAACGCATGCTTTGGCAGAAAGAAGGAGGGCACGCATGTCTTTCCTAAGTTTAAAAAAAAAAAAAGATTTTCAGTATGTTACAAATGGCACTTCAGTGTAGCATGATTGATTAACAGTGAATGGGTAAGTATATAATTTAGGAAATAAGAAATATAAGTAAATAATACTTAAGGACACTAATAACGATCTGGGTACACGTAAATACTGAGATAAGCCTAGAGATAACCAATGGCAGGGAGGCTCTGGGTACCCGTCCCCACTTATTCTTAATTCACATTGTTCTTTTAGGACCTAGGGACAGAAGGCATACAAAAGGCTTAATCAATGGAGCTGAGGTCATCCTGGGAAAAGACAACAGTCATTATACGGATAAATGTGCCCCCCCAAAATCAAACAAGTAATTAGTGACTAATGCAGAAGCAGACAGATGGAGCGACAGCATATAAGGAGTTAAATGAGTGAATACCTGGCATAACCTCCGCAGCAAAACTGGGCAAGAGATCGGCAAGCAGCCCTGTCCTGCCTAGAAGGAGCAGAAGGAAAAGAAGAAGGAAAGAGGTTAGGAAAATGCAGCCCGATTTCCCAGTGCCCACCGTACCATGCCTCACAGGGCCATTGCTCTGTGTGCTTTGTGATAGGAGAGGTGCACTAAGGCTGGGCTCAGTCAAAGGGAATGACTACCAACCACTTTGGCAGCTGTCCAAGGAAAGGATGTACCTAGCCTAGGTGGAAACAGAAACAGAACCTTTTCTCTGACTATTTATAGGGAGAGGAAATCTCTGCTTCCATGTGAGAAGCCTGCTTGAGCAGACTGACATGCGCCACCTCCGTGCACTCATACAGCCTTCTCCACACACTGTAATGGAAAGTCAGACCCATCTGTATCTAAACATTCAATCTACATTTTCATACAACCCATCCGCAGTCCCATGTCCATATAAAAACAAAAGTCCATATTTGGTTTTAACTGAGAATTAACTAGCTACATGATTCTATTTATGGCTTAAGGATATCTCAATGATTAAAATGTTCAAAGGCAATGAAAAGATAATGCTAGACTGGTTACACATTCCTCTACACTCCTTCTGGCTTCAGAAATGCTCGGTACATATGTATATGGTATGGCTTTCCCATATGGCACTCACAGCTGGCGTTATATGTTCCCAAGTGCCTTCTGTGTGATATTGCTAGAAACCTCAAGGTTGGTGTAAGAACAGGTGCTTCTCAGGGGCTCTGGGAAGCAAGGAGCTGTCCAGGAAGTAAGATGCCAGAAGATGTGAGAGGGAGGTGAATCTGACCTATAGAACATACTCTGCATGTTTTCACCATATTCTCAGGCCTGCGGTATTACTACTACCCTGGCACTTTAATAACAAGCAGGAAAGTTGTACCAGGAGGCAAGTAGCAAACTTCCTTCTTCTCTGACTTGTAATGATAAAAAGTCACCATGACACATCGAAGGCAGACGACCGAATCTTCTTTATTTCGGTGTATACAAATACCCCCAGAATATGACATCCAATGACAGTACAATGCCAACAGGCTGATTTTAGCTTTTCTGGTGATCGCGTTAAGAATGTCCAGGCAAACAGAAACAATGAACTTAATAACGCTTTTTTCACTTATGCCAGCATCCACGACATGTTGTCATGTCAAGGGCTCAGGAACCACAGGTAGCTGTTGAACATCGTAAGTCGACAGGTCCACAGGGCTGTAACTTATATCAACAACGACTCTTCCATTATGCGTCTAAGTGATAACCTGGACCGCAGTGTACCTAGAGATGTTTAAAACATTGCTAGGCTTGAGCTCTAAACAGTAAACACAAGTCTTCTCATGTAAGGTGACAAGAGGTATATGCAGAAGCACTGTTAGTCCAGCTCGAGCACACACACACACGCACACACACGCACACACAATGCACACTATACCTTTCTATCTATCCACAGTCCTATTTCCATATAAAAACAAAACTCACGCATATGAATTCGGCTCACTTAGAAAACAACTTTATTTCTTCTCAGCCTTTTGGCTGAGATCAAGTATAGAAGTGTGTGGCTTTCATTTTGAGTCTAGAACTCCTAGCTGGTCAGTGATCCCTTCTTCTATAAGGAACGCTACTGAAAAGCAGCTCTGACAAAGGTCAGGTGTTGGGGAGGATCCAACAGCTGGGGAAAGACAGGAGTGAGTAGGACAAAAGCGATCTTTGCTTGCTCTGTTTCATTGGCTCTCCACAACAGCAGGAGGATACCACTGTAGCGTGCATCCTGGTCAAGCCTCCTACACAGGTGACGGCACCACATTTGGAAAGCTACATGCATTTTCCAAAGGAATGTTATCCTTGGCGGATGCTGTTGGCCACCTCTGCTATAGCAAGCCTTGGCAAGAATGGCTCTGTTCTTGATCCTCCATCTTTGCACAGCTGACAGCGGGAGATGGCTCTGAGGCTTGCGCAGTGTCTTAGAAGGAGAACCAAATGGGCATTAAGAAAGGTGTCTCGAAGGAGACTTCTCACTCTAGACTTTGTCCCACACCTTCAAAAAACACTAAGAGGCACCCCTAAGTAACTCCCTAGGTAAGAGATGAGTTTGGGACCAAAATCTGAGCACGTGATTAAAAGCACACACTGATCTCATCCGGAATGTTCTCTAAAAATGTATCTTGGAAACTCAGCAAGGGAATAAACAGATGGTCAAGGATTTAAGAAACTGGGATCCTAGACATCTCTTTCACACATACTTAGCGTTCATTACCACATAATAGCCAATGATCAAGAAAGGAACATACCAGGTTTCATAACAGAACAGTGATCAGATGCTTAATGGTATTATACATATAGTCTAGATAAATGAGAAGCTGTGCTTATGTTTACTCTGCAGGTCTCAAGTCTACCAGTGTTTAAAACATTTCTAAGTGTGCTGTGGGCCATGTGACTAACTAGAAAGATATAAATTTATTCTTAATATAAGCTACCACTTTGTAGGCTATCTTGAGACATTAGCCGTATCATGTATAGATGATAGGCGTATATATGCCAATACGTGAGTATATATAATTTTTAATTACTTATTTGTCCATTCATTCATTTTGGGTTTCTTGGGACAGAGTCTTGCTATGTAGCCCAGCCTGGCATGTAAGTCACCGTCCTCTCTCCTCTGCCTTTTGAGTGCTTAAATCACAGATATGTGTCACCACATCTGGCTATGACAGCGGTTGACCATATAACATCCACAGAGCCACAGAGGATATGCTTTTCAGACTTTTCCCACTTTTTATGTCAGAAAAACACTGAAACAGGAGTCAAGGTGGTGAGGGATGCTCGCCACTGATGAACTCGGTGACTACTGCAGGCAAATCTCTTTCTGATCTCAGTTTTCTCGTAGGAGACAGAAGGACCGGGATGTGGTGGTGTACATACATCTTGGTTTTGTGAGGATTGTTGTTTGTGTTTCCAGAGAGTACTGCTTTATGCCCATGGTCTTGATGCCATTATTGATAGGCACCAACTTTGGCTTGCACAAAGTCCTCATTTGGACAGTTAACGATATAGTCACTATATATGGTTTTTTAATCTGATACTCAGTAAATGGGATTTGAAACACAGCTGTCCATAGGAACTGACTGTGGTACCAGAGCGCACAACTATGTGACAACTGGGAACACTGAGGGTGTGACAAATGGCAGTGTCTTTAGGGGCCACTACTGTTCAACTCTAGCCAACTGCTACCCAATGAGAACGTGTCAGGTGGGTTCACCAGACCCCAGATTTGATGGTGAAATAGCCTAAATTTAAAATGTTAGGCAAACTTAATTCATAGATTTTTAAAATAGCGGATAAGCCAAACAAAATATGTCTGTGGGCTACACAGAAAGAACTCTAAGATCATAAGAACATCTAAGACCACCAAAGGTCTCAAACTCACAGTAAGAGCTGGGTTTCCCCGTAGGCTGTTTGGGTTACCTTGACAGTGTTCTAACATTGTTTCTGCATGCAGAGTGACAGCTCTGGTTACCAATATTCAAATTAAGATTCTAAAACAACAGTGCTACGCACGCTTCCGTGGTCTTTCTTACTTCTGGGGAAGCAGAACGGGCATTACCAGAGAGCAATGAAGAGACCTTTATTTTTCACTCGAGCCTTTTTCTTTTTGTAACTGAAAACTATAAACTAAAGAGAGAAAAATGCATAGGAAACTCACAAACTGTGACACTCCAACAAAAACCTATATCAAGCTTCTCATTTTCCCTGGAGCAACAGTCAATAGCTGATGCTTCCAGAGGTAAGGGCTTCCCATAATGCACTTGAGTAGTTAGCCTTAGGGAGGCGCAGGTGAGAGAGTCTTGCAGTAAAGTGGGTAAAATTAAATGTCTTTAGAATTCAGGACATAGTAAGAGTTTGGGTATAGCAGACACCACCACTGTATCAACAACACAAGAATACAGAGCTCTCCGGCTTTTGCACCATGGCTCTGATTTTTATTGGCGCCAAAGACACCTTAAATATTGAATTTATGCTGTAATCGTATATATTTCTGAAAACCATTTTGCTTTAGGCTCCTACCCTAACAATTCCTAAGAAATGCTTCCGTCAGTTGGAAATGTACTGTCGTTTCTTCTATTCTGCCGCCTCCAGTAAAGGTCTCATCTTTGAGTGTCGAAACAATGGCAGTAAATACACCCTGGCTATCAGCAGCACTTTACCATGCTTGTGAATCACTGTTATTCTTCCAGGATTCAGCTTAAAAGAGGTAATTACAAGCCACTTTAACGTCTGAGGGAGAGATGGAAAGCAGACCCTGTGTGTAGAAGGCCATATTTACTCTTTTCAAATCAAAGCTCAAACTATCAGTAGAAAATACGGTTTTCATATAAGCACTCCGTTTCCTGCAAAGCTTGCAAAATCCATTACTTTAAGGAAATTTCCATACGAATAAACCAAATGCACGAAGCACACCGAAAGCTTGAGCATGCACACATAGAAGCAGCAGCTTCATAGCGTGCTGGCATACACACGCCGCAGCCACACATGCTCCTTGGGTTAAATGCTTAGAGTAGAAACATGCACTGTGAACGCACGATCTGCATATCTTACCACCTCATTGTCAGATCCAGCTGTTACCTCACACTGCCACTTTCAGGTTGTCCTCAGTTGAGCTGTTCGTACACATTCCTGGAAACCGGCTCACTTCCAGATGTCTCCCGCTCATTCATTCATTCACCCAACAAAGGCGTACATATTTCACCAGGTGAAGACAGAAGCAGCAACAGAGCATGGTCACTGTGGGGCTCATTCTGGCCTCACCATGTTGTTGGAGCTCCAACAACAGCATTAAGAACTCCAATTTCGTTACTTGCTTCTTTGTCCTAAGACTTACTGATCTCAAAGGACTTTCTTCCTGCTATGTCTATCTTTGTCAACCTCCTTTGACTGTGTGTATGTGTGGCAAGCATGTGTGCATGCATGTTCACATGTGCTTGGGTACATATGTGTGTGGAGGTATCTGAGCATGAACGCCCACGCACACAGAGGCCAGAAACTGGCATCAGGTGTCTTCCTCAACTGCTCTCTAACCTAGTTTTTGAGGCAGGGTATCTCACGTGAACTTAGAGGGCACTGAGTTGGTTCACCTAAGTAGCGACTTTCCTTCGTCTATGCCTTCGATGTGCTGGGATTATAAGCAGTTTGTCCAGCTGGCATTTATAGAGAGTCTAGGTCCTTACACTTGCCCAGCAAATGCTTTTACCCTTTTATCCCTTTTATGCAGTACCCATCTCCTTTTCCCTTTGGACATCGAGAGCCATCTTGTCCCGGGGCTTTAGCCAGAGACACAGTCCTTGCCACAGTTCCTACTTCTCTGTTTTATGGCTTTATCTTTACACATTTCATAGCTCATTTCCTAGTGACATTTCTCCCAAGGTGCTAATTTCTTCTCTTGGTAGCCAACGCCAAGGTAGAAGCTTGCTTTCTTTAGTAAAACAAGTGTTTGAACTGCTTTGGTCAAGTACTTATTGTTCAATCTACAGAACTCCAAAATATGTTCTGACAAAGCCCTGTATGGCTGTTACAAAAAGATGCTTCCTCCTCCAAACTCTCCAGGAACACTGCACTTAATCTCTCAGCAGTTATTCCTTTACATGTGGCTCTGTTAGCAGGCTGGAAGGCCCTTTAGAGCAGGGACTATGCCCTAAGCTTAGTGTCTCAGCACCCCAACACTAGGAGGCCCCTCATTCGCCCATCAGAACTTTTGAGGTTTTCCAATATTAAATTCCCATGGTGGGCTTCTATGTAGACTTCTGATGTGCTGCTCATTATAGTACCTTCTACCCAACCCAGTAGGCTCTTAACAGGAAGGATAAGGAACTGTTGTCAGTACATCCATGCAACACTTTTCAATGTACAGCAAAACATTTAGCATCCTGGAGCCAGTGTTCAGTGCCAAGAATGTACACCAGGCAGACAGAACATCTTGCCATCTGAGGGACCGGCAGCACCACCCCACTCCACACCAATGAAAACAGACCAAGTTAGTGGATTTTCAAAGAATTCATTATAGAGACGTACTAGAATATAAATTTTACCCCAAGAAAATTTGTCTATGCCCTTCCTACTTCCATTCAAGTTCTGATATCTCAAGCCTTCAAAGTGTAAAGGAAAGTGAAGTTCTAGATTTCATAGGTTTTTCATCTGTTTTCAGAGGCTAGATCTGGCTCCCCAGCATGTAATGGGCAAAGACAGAGTGCTGAGAAACCCATGTGAGGGTGGGATTACAGTACTTCTTCCACCCTTGTGATGCCCAGAACACAGCCATCTCTATCCATTTCTTTGAGCAAATAACTAGACACTCTCAGGCATGCCAATACACTGTGCGAGTGAACTTTCTCTTTAGGACTGCAGCAAATGCTTTCCCAGTTCCTCGCAGTGCCCGCTTCCCCCCTTCTGTTTAATGCACATCTCGGCTTCATCTGCTTCCAAGCTTTCCTCGGATGCTCTGGATACGTCTTCAGGGCTGTACTGTAACCACCCTCTGTGCTCTCTGCTCCAAATCCTCCAAAATGTTGCTTTCCTACGTCTTGGAGGAGAGCAGATGCCTTTCTCTGGCCCTTGTATGTATGTGTAAAGATGGATTGTTGCTATGTCTATTTAAAATACCAAATATATTGGAAATTTCCCAGGGGCGCACACATGCCTGATTTTATTCTATATTCCCATGGCAACCATGCTTCCAATAAATATAGTTTATGACTGTCTGTCACAAGTGTGGATAGAGCCTCCCTTGCCTTTACATATATTTATAAACTATGTATTTAAGTACTTCGTGTGTTTATTTTTTCTTTTTTGTGTCTTTTATATTTTAGCTAACTTTAAATTACAGTCTTAGAGGAGAATAATTCTGACAGTGAATTCACTCTATAAAATGACTACTATTGGATCATCTGCAACTAATTGTTAATAAATGCTTCCAGCTTTTTGGCAGTGGAGTTATACTTGGTCAAAGGCACTGACTTCTTCTATTTTAAAGTCACATTTTATAGCTAAAACAGGACCACAAAGTTTAGTCCAGACCACAGCCTCCACTTGATGTTATCAGAAAGCCAGAGAGGCTAAGAATCTTAAGCAAAGTCGAATAAATGCCTAAAAATCGAGCTGGGAATAGAACCTGCGTCTGTGTACTCCATCTGTACCCCACCCCCACTGATGCCACTGAGCATCGGTCTTGGCTTATCCTTATTGCAGAAATATATAGCACGTGCTTCTTAGTCTCCTGGCATTTGTACCGAATGGCTAAAAGCGGAATTCTTCTACTTATATAATGAGAATATAATTTTTGGATGTAGAAAATATTGGAGATTGTTGAAAAATCTCAGCACCTCTTACAGTTGCAACTAGAAAATGATTACTGGATACATCATAACACAGTATGATCTAATTAAAAGGCATTCACTGCTGCTGCAAACTAATAAACAATAAAAATGACTGCAAAAGTACGTAGCCTGTGCAAAGTGCTCCAGGGAACCAACCTCCCACCCCCAGAGAGTGAATGGATGGAAAATATCGTTAGTAATACAACATGCTTGACTTGGTCTGAGGTGAAGTGCAGAAGAGAGCTAGATTGACTCAGAATTGATGAGGAGGGTGGGACGCCACTGAAGGAGGAAATTGAGTTTGGGGGGACCAGTGCAATTTCTTGCTTTTTATTGTGCTGGGTGAAACAGACTAGCACAAAGACATCCACCAGACTAGATCCAATATTCAGGGACCACTACTTTCCTTAACTCCCAGAAAAGGCCATGAAATAGCGGGCAGGCCCAGAGGGAACACAGCTTGAGAGGTCATGCATGGCCAGAGTTCCTGCCCTTTCCGTGGTGGCTAGCCCTCTCTTAATATATGGGCTTCTATCACGGACCCTTTCCCAGAGCCATCTCTGGGAAGCCAATTCAACAAAACCGAGGCTCAGTCCCCGTGTGAACCAAACCTTCATGCTTGAATAGCGACAGCTGGCTTTGGAGAAAATGGAACTGTCTCCTGATCAGCTTTGAGGGGCTGCCATTCTTTGCTCCCCGGGCTAAGCCGATTCCCCAGATCCACCCACTCCCGCGTTGGCCCCGCGTCTCCGCCCCCCTCCCCCCTCCCCCCCCCCCCCCCCCCCCCGCGCGCTGGCGGCCGGGGTTCTGCAGACTACAAAGAGCTCGCGGTTGATCCAGCTGCTCGAGCGCCGCCCCGGGTAACCACGGCAACCGCAGCGGTCAGGAATGCGCGCTAATTGAAGGCCGGGTTCCTCCCACAGGGATGAGCAACAGTAAGGCAAAAAATAGTGAGCTGGGCTATATGTGAGAAGGGAGGGGGGCGGGGGGCGAGGCGAGGCCCCAGCCCTGGCCCGGGGCGGATGAGGGACTGGGAACCCGTGAAGAGCGCCTGCCAAGCTCCATTTGTTTTCTTAAAAGATGCAGGGCAGTGAGAAGCTGTGACGGGTCAAAAATCTTAAGGACTATTTTCCAACCAACTATACCATTCCGTGAAGGCACCGCTCTTTGGTTGGGCAGCAAAGCTTGGTTGTGTAGGTGAAGGGAGATGTACATCCTTAAGATCTCATAAGGGAAATGCCAGCGAGCAGTAAGGGCTGGGCTGGCCAAAGAGAGCAGACAGGGTTCTGTTTTGTTCAAACCACAGAAGGCTCTTGAGATGAGTGACCACCCTAACTAGTTTTCCTGGAAAACACCAGTTGTTTGCACCTGGACTTGACCTAAATCACTTTGAAATTCTCCTTCACCTTTCACTCTTGAGACTTTCAGAGTTTAGATTATAAATTTTGTCACCGCCTTCTCAGTCCCACTCAGAGAGATACTAATCTATAATCCCAATCCAAGTCACGGTCTTCTCCAAATGCCACTAGACATCACGGAATAGCTGTACAATCTAATCCTTGTGGTTAACTAAGGGCCATCCTCTTAGAAGATGGGGGCTTCCGATAACAACGAAAACGAGGGAACCCAAAGACAAGAAGGCGGCTGGGTCAGACCACCTCAAATCTACCAACAGGAAGATTTCAGCAGGACTCAAGTATCACTGAGAAAATATGAGTCCGTTCTTAATTCAGGGTCAATTCACAAGTGACTTCATTGCATCTTTACCCATGGACCCTGCTTAAGGAAAACCAACTGTTCAGCAGGAGTCCTTAACATAGGTCTCCCTAAAGAGGGTGCCCTAGGGTTGGGAAGGACACACTGCTGGGATCTTGTGGGCAATAGTGTGGAGAATAGCGAGGGTAGGAGAAGGAACTAACAGATGTCTGCTGAGTTTTTAATTTTAACAATAGGTCTTCTGGGTAACTTTCATGACCCCTCTCATACTTTACAGATTGGGCAACTGAGCTCATATCAGTACACTGAGTCCAGGACTGCCTGGCCCCAAAGCCTCTGCTGTTCACATTGGAGCATGTCCAGTATCCAAACAGACTTTTACCTTCCACTATTGGCATTTGGAGTCCAGGTAGGAGGGATGAGTATCAGTGAGTTAGCCTGCATTGTAGGAGGTTCCAAAGTTTCCCCAGCCTCTATTCACTGGGTTCTAACTCCCCATAAGTGTGATAAGCAAAACAGACATCCAAACATCGCCAAATGTCTCCTGGAGGGCAAAGCATCCCTCTCTTAAGAATCAGTGGCCTACATATTTCCTGTCCTGGCACAGCTCTAATCTTTTCTTACACCGTTCCTATTGCCGCCAAACTGAAACTTTTATCTTCACAAAACACACAAAATTTTAATAGGGACAAGATGGTGCCGCTTATGTATTTTGTATCTTCATTGTGTGGGAGCCCAATACAGCTAAACATACTCATTAAATTTTTTATAATTTAAATAGGAATTATAATTGGAGCAATACTGATCCACTTTGTGGTGCCTATCAATGAGCAAGACTGGGATTATACAATGAATTCTTGAAGCTAAGAGAAGCTCTTGTAGAGCGTAAGAGGCTTGACCTCATGTCTTTGAAGGAATCCATACCTCCTCTCCTGCTACCTACAGTCACTAAGGGGAATTAGGCTCTACTTGATGTCTCAGTAACGTCTCTGGTTCTTCTCTTTCCTCTATCCTTTCAACACATTTCTCATTCTTTATAAAAATAAGAATAGAGACAGCTAAGTAAGTTCAGGGCAGAGCAGGCCAGGTCTAGGCCTAAGAAGTTAGAAGACAGAGGTCGGGGCATTGCCCAGAAAACCCTTCTCTCCATTTTCTTCCCCTCTGTTCATAGAGCACGTGGAGTTGTCTCAGCCCCTGTAGCACCCTAAAGGTGCAGGAGTGTGCTGAAGTAGGATGTTTCCCTCCTGTTAGGGGTGAGGCTGAAACGCTGAAGCATGGTCAACTCTTTAGGTGAAATGTGAGCATAGCCCAGATCCTAAGGTGTTCCAAAGCTTCTCTCCAGTCTTATGGCCAGGGTGTGGTTCTGTAACTCATTTCTTTTCTCTCCCTTCTGCCAGGAGTAAACTTCTTTCTTCTTCCTCAATTCTTTTGCCCTTCTTCTCTGTTTGTAAATCTTCTAGAGGGAAACAGCAGCAACCACTCTCTGAGATCAAAGTTTTAGCAGGCAACAAAGACCTCCAAGGAGGCTGTTGCCATGGGAACTCTGGGAGCTAAGGCCCTTCTAATAGGCAAATCTCCCCAGTTAGCAGCACCAGGCTGGGGCTGGCAAAGAGAGAGTGAAGGGGGAGGGGGAGTCTTGGCAACAAGTAGCCTTTCAGAACAGCCTGAACTAAAATCACTGGGATGTGGGACAGGATTCAGAATGGAAGTGCAGGAATGCAAGGGTGGGTGCTAGGGCATTTCTGTACAATCTTAGGAAATTCCTCCATTAAATATCCATCAGGTCACCTCACGGGAGCGGTCCCCTCACAAGAATTCATTGATTACTTACTCAGTTCTTAATGGCTTTTTAAAATACCAGTTAACAGACAGAGGACTGCGAATAGCTTGGGAAAAAAAAAATCCATGCACGCCCATTCCTTCACTTGTCTAGGTAATATATGCTCTACTCTTGGGTAAGTCACAGGAGATGGAAGAAAAAAATAAGAACGTGACGGGAAAACAAAGGTAACTCTGCAGCATTGTATTTATGGGAAAGAATCAATCCCAAATTAGTGTCTGCTCACAGAGACCTGCTGAGAGCACACCTATTTCTGGCCTCTTCAGTTAGCACTACATTTGGTCCATAAAGTAGCAGAGACTGATGATGAAATCCACAAAATGTGAACAGCGTGTGTTTTTCCCTGACTGGCATTCCCTTTGTCTTCATTTGGAAACAACTGCCTCCTTTCCTTTAGGAAACTACTTCTCTTTCTCTCTGCAGCCCCAGTGGGGGTTGACTGCATCTCTCCAATAAGGGGGCTTTTGCAGGAACTGTGCAGGGAGCCTGTCAGGTCCTCTTTGCTTCCTGTGAAGAGAGCCTGCCTGAAAATGAAGCTGAGGAGCAGAGCAGGAAGTGGATACAAGGAGAGACCAGCTCTTTGACACATTGATCTGCCACCAGAACTTGCTGATCGAAGCTGGGAATACCCCTGAGTTTCCTTGTTACCTAAAAATCCACCTAAGTTAGTCAGAACTCCATCCCTTACAATCAAAGTAACTGGAAAACATCACAGCTCAAGAGAGGGACAGTGTCTTCTGTGCTTTCCTGTTCAATGTGGAGTACGATCAATAAGCAGGTCTTTTTTTTTTCCCGAGACAGGAACAATATTAAAACAAAGCAAAGCAAAGCAGTTAATGGTATTTAAGGAATTGACTTTTATAGAGAATTAATTTTTAAATCCAGGGGTCTTTGAAATGGAATAAAAAAAATTGAAAGCTCTCTGGAAAGCCATCTTGTTTATCCTTGTATCCTAGGCAACATGGATTAAACTTGTTCTATGTTTTAAAGCTCAGCAGAGAAGGAGTTTCTGTGATTTCTCCCAACCATCCATAATTTCATTAACAATATTTTGAAAAAACAAAACAAAAAACTCTATTACCTACCATTAGGAATGTCTCTCTTAGTTTGAACCTAAGCACCCTTTGGCTCATGGTCTCTTATTCTGATCAGGCTAGAGGTAGGAATGTTCACTCAGCCTCATTTCCACAGGGGCTCTGTCCCCTTCTTAAAATTAAAGGCCTTTAAACAACAAGCTACCACAAGGAACATCAGAAAGAAAAGGTCAGGTCCTTATATTGTACATAGAAAGAAGTAAGAACAAGGCGAACTGCTTTTAGATTTTAAAATAATAACTTCCCTGCATGAGCCTTCCTGAAATGGTGAAGTCCTTTTCCTGCCAGCTGGAGCTGCCCGAGGGAACTTTATTCCTATCCAAACAGTGGCATGGTTCCAGGTTATAAACAGCCAATCCTTGTCACCGGTCCCAGGCCAATGTCTAATCTCAGGTGGCTTATTTCTGGACACCCCAACCTTCTGTGACTGTCTGCTGGTACAGCCCTACCATCCTCTGCTCTGTCTAAATATTTCTAAGGTATCTGTCACTGTTATCTCAAAGCACCAAAACACTGTGTGCTTTTCCAACTTCAGAATGACTTTACCTTCTGAATCATCAAAAAGACAGGGTGTTTGGGATAGTTTTCCTGTTTAATGTTGAAGCAATGGCTATCCTCCCGTTTCTATGAATCACACGTCTTTGGATATTTCTGAAACCTCTGAACAACGAAGCATCCATCGTAGCCACTGATGGAGGTTCAGATGTAGGGGGTGGGAGGAGGGGTGAGTCATACTCAGTGGGGAGACATTCAGTCTAGGCAAGAGCAACTGTGCCTTTGAAGTGAAGGCCTAGGTCAATGGTTATAGTTTAAGGAAGAAATGCAGAGCATCAATAAAGTAAGCCTGGGGCAAGTAGAAATCATAACCTACGGCCCCTAAGAGCAACCAGATTTTTTTTAGGATGTAGTTTAGTCTATAACATCTCAGTACACACAGGATTTGTGACATTGTGAAAGCAGATGAACTTAGGGATCAAAACAATGGGGAATCATTGACACTTAAAAAAAAACTGGGGTGCAGTCATAAGAGCAGGACATTGATTTTCTTTGATTTGGAAAATGAGGGAACTGATTCCTACTCTCCTACCCTATAAAAGTATTACAGGGAAGCATTGTGAACTGCAACTTATTTTCACGTATAGAAATATTAGTGGTAGGCAGAGTGCTGGCATCACTTCAGCTGATATTTACTTGGGAGGTTATTCACTTTCTTTACACTGGTGGACTATCTCCAAGAGCCTCTGGTACCCAGTGCTAAGCAGTGGACAACTGAACAAATTGGGCCCGTTGGGCTTCGTCTTTTAAGGCTAATTTTTTGGTTGGGAAAATACAAGAATGGAAACTAGTACTTAAGTTTGTTTTCTTTTTCCTACCAAGGGAGCCTAAAAGATATTGTTCAACAATTTCCACAACATAAACCCAGGAGCCCTGGAGGATCTCTGATAGTACAGAGAATAACTAGTGTGTTAACCTCTGTTATTTTCTCCCAGGGCATTTATGAAATGACTGAAGAAGTGCTCCATGTCACCACCAGATCTAGATCCCCAAGGTCCCAGATAACCATTCATATATCTGACCATTCTCATTTTCAAACTCCATCCCTGCTCTACCTTTAGCTGGGAGCAAAAGTCTACAACATAGCAGAGACAAGCAAAAGAAAAGCCTAGAACTCCATACCACCAGACTTGGAGGGGAACTATCCATCTGACTATGACAAAGATGGAAATAAACTTTTGGGTGGAAAAGCCTCTGAGGCTTAGGGGTTGTTTGTGTAGAAGCTAATACATTATTTCTTTTAAAAAGTATATTGCTTTAGCTGTCCTTTCAATTTTGATACTTTCCAGTGAATCTTTTTTGTTGTTGTTGCTTAAGTTAACCAGAACCAGTGATTTCAACCATAGTTTCTGATGGATCTATCACTTATAATTGCTTAAATACCTAGATGAAGATTGTGACCTGTTGAGAAAGTTTATTTTTAGTTATGTTTAAAATGTTTTTGTGCACTGTTAGAACAAGGGATGCATAGGCCTTGTCATTTTGTTTTGTCTGCAGGTGTTGGATTTCTGGGGGGGTTGTTTACTTGCTAATAATCTGCACGTGCTATCAGTAGAATACCTGAGGAGTTCTGAAAGAATAAATACACCTGAGCTCAGATGCTCGGGGTTCCACTGTCGATATAGTATGGTGCTAGCCAGGATGGTGGTTCCCTCTGCTGAGGTCTGGCAGGGCTTCCACATATGAAAATGCCTCTGTGTCATCCTTTGGTGACCTGTCCAGTAGGTGTACTACTACAGTGACCAATGAAACTAAACCATGTTTTATCTCACTTAAGACAGCAGATGTGTATTGTGTCAAATCAACAAAGACATGTGCAGTATTCAGCAACATTTAAAAGGCACAAAGTAAGAATTAGCTATAGATTCTGACTCTGTCATTTCAAGGCATCTTTATGGCAGAACTCTCCTTGACACGGCAGATAAACATGAAAAGACATTGGTCTTTGGCTCTGCAGAGCTCATCACTCAATGCTGTTAAGAAACTCCCAGTTTTGTGAGGAAACGAAGACAAGTGCACATGTAGTATCAGTGTTACCACTCTCGAGAGTTGAAACTAGAACACACCACCCAGGGAGCTTGGCTTTGTTTGTTTTATAGCAGCATCTAGGGCGAGTCATCTACTCTCACATGGCTCAGCTGGCCTAATATCGTGATTCTGAACTCACCGTCTCCTGTCTTCACTTGCAACTGTCAGCAAGCGATTTGCCACGGACAACTTGGGGCAATGCTACTTAGGTTCCTTACTTAAAGGAATTGGTTTCAATCCATGAAAAAATGTCCCAGTGAAACATAGCAGAGACCCTGGAGCCCTGTAGGTGTCCCATAGGCATCTTAAATTCCACACATCCCAAACTAAACTCTAACCTGCACTTCCACCCTCTTCCGAGGTTAATGGATAGCTTTGATCGCAGACCTGTTGATAGGGTGTCTCCATTTCCTATTCTGGTTCAGCATCTCATACCTTTCATCTGTGCCTCTGCAGCAGCTCCATGTCCAACCCCCTGCTGTGCTCTCCTCCTCTAACGCCACCCGCCAGGCATATAGAGTGTATTTCCAATGCCTACTGAACAAAACTTCATTCCAAAAAATTTGAAAACATGTCCCATGGTCTTTAAGTTCTTCTTGTAATAGAACAAATCCTCTAGCCATCCCTCACAGAAAATTAATAACCATTAATTCATGGTGTTGTGATTAGAGAACTGGTGTCCCCAGTAATCTTTCCAGGTGACCCCATTCTTTGACAGAGAACCCAGAAATCAGCTTGCTTTCCTGGTCTCACATATTAAAAGATGATTGAACAAACTGTCCTGCAGAATATAACAACCAAACAACTCAGATTTTTTAAAAATATGACAGTATTTTGAAAAATTTTAAAAAGGGGTGTCAAGATAAAGATTCAGAATTTTGCATTTAGTACTTTAATGTACTCAAAATCTTTCATGAAACCAGTTCCTTTAAACAGTTAACATAGGTAATATTGCCCAAAACTACCCATGGCAAAATTCTCATATTTTTGGACATTTTTGGTTAGTGTGGAGCAGAGCAGAGTTCTGCTTGTCCTCGGGTGTGCCAGTTCACAGGTCCTGCTTTTACACAGAGCTCTGGCCGCAGGGCAGTGCTGAGGCCTGCTCCCCATCTGTCTCATCGCTGGTGACCATTGTCATCTGAGCCTTCCTTTCTCTCACCAGCTGCTGACCCTGTGTGGCCCCAAGAAAGTCACTCTCAACCCAAAGTCAGTTTACATTTAATCCATAGGAATGTCCACAGTGTATTTTAGCACCCTCAGATGACAAAACTTGACCTCCATTCATTCTCCCACATCCGCCGAAGTGGGACCCAGTTGTCTAGAGTGGCTGTTACCTGGCTGCCTGTCCCTGCACACACAATTACTTCTCTGCAGACGGCTGCCTTGCCCAGTCTCTGTGCTCACAGTTAGCTCACTGCACACTCAAACAAACTTCTTGTTCCTGCAGACTTGGCCATTAGAGCTCTGAGATTAGGCAAAAACTTATCTTTTTCCATTTTCCTACAAGCCACAGCAGTTATGCTTTATACACTGTCCCTAATAATTATGTCTATGTAAACCTTCTGACAAGGAAGACCAATTTACCTCAGTTCAGGTTGTAAAATGTAAGACAAAGGCATGAGAATGATTGTTTGGTCAAAGTCACGACTAAAACTGAAAATTCTAAATAGAAAATGCCACTTTATCCCTATCAAGTTTCTCACAGAAGGTAAAAATCAGTCTTAAACTTCATTTTCCTTCCAAACAATTCACTCTTGCATGTTCCCACAGATTACTGTCAGCTGACTTTTGGAGCCTACAAGAAAAAAAAAAACAAAACAGCAATGCCATCTGAATCATGGCTTAAAAGATACAGCCTCTATTACTTTTCCCCTACAATTGATAGAGTGTTTTGTCTTTGTTTTCTGGGTTGTTTTAACCCAGTAGTTCTCAACTGTGGGTCACGACCCTTTTGAGGTTGAACAACCCTTTCACAGAGGTCACTAAGACCTCTGCATATCAGAGATTTACATTACGATTCATAACTCACAAAATTACTGTTACAAAGGAGTAACAAAAATTGTACGGTTGGGAGTCACAGCATCGTGAGGAACTGTTTTAAAAGGTTATACCATTGGGAAGGTTGAGAATCACTGGTTTCATCTAAGTTTTTTTATCCAACCAACATTTATAAAACAAAAAATATGCAGTCAGCTTTCGGTTTTCAAGGAGATCATCTCCCACTAACATCTCTCCAATCTACAAGAGAAAAAGTGGCCAAAGTAAGGAGTTTAGTGTTCTGAAGCAGTTAATATTAATAATTAATAGATATATTTGCTTGAGAACAGCTCGGCACTTCCACTTAAACCAGCACACCTCTGCGCAGCTCTCCTCATCGGATGCATTTTATTACTGTGCTCTTGTTAGCAGCCATCTTGCCCCGGGATTATCTTAACTGAGTGAGTCTGGGGTCTTCAGAGACGCTTAAACACCAACGAGTCCCTATCTTTGCTTAGTCTCTTCCAGGCTTCAAAGGCCTCTGGCATTTTCTTGAACAATTAAGTACCGTATAAAAGAAGGAAAGGACAGAAAAAAGGTGAAAGCAGAAACAGAAGGGGGCCTTCAGGACACAAGAAACACTTCTGATAATGCTCCAAAAGGCTCAGAGCCTTCCAGAAGCAAGACATGGAAATTACAGCTACTACTCAGAAAGAGAATATTCTACAGCAGGCCTGTCTCTACACAGACGACAACAACCATGTATGCAGTCTGTTAATGCATGCATGGAGAAAAGCAGCACAATGCAAGTCATCTAGGACAAAACTGTTGCCCCTGGCCTTCACTTACCCAACACCAGCAGTTCCACCGAGTCCTCATTTTTGCCTTCCAGGTCATCCGGGGTGGTGATGATACAGTAATAGAGTCCGCTGTCTCCCCACATGAGCTTTCCAATCTGAAGATCTGCATCTGTTATCATAGAAAGGTCCTAAACCTCTGTCCTCTGGAAGAAAGGCATTGAGCAGTGGGGGTCTGGGGCAGGAGTGCCCTCTGAGGACATCTACAGAATCCTACTTCTTTGTCTGTACAGTGGTTGGAAAATGCAAGCCTTATTTCAAGCAAAACACTACAAACTAGCTTTCTTAAAGCAAAAGAACTAGAGCACAGACCCAAATAGATCCAGCTCTGGTCCACTTTCAGGAGTAGTTGATGGCTTTGAACCGGGCCTACAAAAGGCACCTAAAAATCAGATAATTTCCCAGATAATTCTGGGTTCCTAGAAATAAATTGATTTCTTCAAATAATTTAATAATCAAATAGTTCATGAGCGGTCTTTCCTTATCTAACGCTTTAGGGAGCTGAAGAGAGAGGGAAATTGATTCATCTACATAGCTCTATAGCTTCTATGTACACATCCCTTCTCCAGGAAAATGAGTTTTTAGGCAAGTCCACTTTTCAGGGTCAGTAAAGGGCAGGAAGGGCAAGGTAGGTACAGAATGTCTGCCTCGATTTCTTTCACTAAAACTCATTTCAAATAGCTCTGAAAACAATCTCTGAGGTTGGAGGTCAGGCTCTGAGAGGCTACTCCAAAGCATATCGCTGTGTTTCCTACATACTACGTTGTCTGCACGCCCTCCCGCGCCACTCAAAGCAATATGCCAGCACTCCTGATGCTTCCATCTCCCACAAAATCAGATCCTGGAGGAACTGAAAGGGTAAGAGGTTGACTTCCCCTTGTGTCTGGGGAAAATAACTGAACCTCCCTCCCACTCCTTAGATTCAGAACAAGGGGATCAGTACCATGAACTATCGTGATCTCTCTGCCCCTGTAGAAATCGCCCAGGGTAACAGTTGAGCCCTGTTTTGAAGCTACCACACGGACGGTCCTTCTGCTGTCTAAGCAATCCAAGTAGGGGTCCCATTCTAGGTTCCTCTTGCTGAGCGCTTGGGCCCTGGGAGAGGACATGCCCAAGGATTCCCCCATGCGATCCTGGCAGTAGGATTTGAACTTCCACTGCACCACTGCAGGCTGATGGGAGGACGTGGAGAAGTGGCATCGAAGCACGGTGGGCTGGAAGAGCATGGCCACCTTCTTCTTGTCAGGCACCGTGACCTGAAGGCCTTCAGCCATGGCTGCAAAACAGAATAAACACGTCCGAGTGGTGTCCATATCAGGGATCACACTTTCCCTCCTCCTATCCTTATTCTGCATTTATTTGGGGTCGTAGTTTCAGGTTACAGTCTATCGTGGCAGGAGAGACAGAACCAGGAGTTCGAGGCAGCTAGTCACACTGCATCCACAGTCAAGAAACAAGAGTTGTGAATGTGTGTGCTTAGCTCGCCTTCCGTTTATACAGTCCAGGTCCCTCCCTGGGAAATGGTGCTACCCACAATGAGTAGGTCTTCCCACCTCAACCTAATCCAGATAATCCACACATCCATACCCAGAGGTTGTATCCCTAGGTGATTCTAGATCTCAAGTTCATAAATGAAGCTAACCATCACATTTGGCTAGACGTCCTGATAGTACATCATCTAACTTCTTACCTTCAGCTTCATCCCTTTGAAGTAATTCTCTTTGAGCACCAAGCTTCATAAACACCAAATAATTTAGAGTTTCTCCATGTGAGCCATGTTATTTCACATCTCTAGGTCTTTGCACAAGATGATCCTTGAATCTGGAATGCTTTGCTTCACTTCCCTTAGAGAATTATTTTCCATCTTTCAAAACCCAATTCAAAGGCCTCTTAGATGTCTTCTTTGACCAGTTTGTGCCTTGCCCCCTGTGTCAGCAACATACTTTGCATTCGTGTGTACACAGTTATTGTAACAATTTTGTAACAATACTTAACAAAAAGTATTTCTTTTCATGCCCTCTCAGGAAAGGAGAGTATATTGTCTTGCCATTCTGGATTATGAAGCACAGAGGTACTGAACAAATACTTGATAAATAACAACAAAATCAGGAAGTATGAGTTCAAGAGAAATTGGCTTCCCTTCCAAATGGTGACCAAGCAAAGTGGAAAAGTTAAAGAAGTCTTTCCACAAAAGGGACACCTCAGATCAAAAGCAGTAAACCAGGTTGGACAGCTTTTAAGAGTAATTGAAAGTAAACTAAAACTCAGATGAGAAGAGACGCCACCTGAGGTCTGGTGACCAGGGAGACGGTGATTTCAATGAACGAAAGATCAAGGGACTTTGAGACAAAGGGCCTGTGCGAACTCATTACTAATGTCTAGAAATTTTAAGCAACACAACTTCCTAAGTAAATGGGAGAATCTAGAGTCTCTAGCCTAGAAACTTCTGTTAGAAGCAAAAAGAGAATTATGATGAGAGGCAGAGAAGAGTTTCCCTGCTTAATGCAAGAACTGCCAAGTTGACTTCAGGTAGCTTGGAGCAAAAGGCCTTTTTGTTTGTTTGTTTGTTTTTTTGTTTGTTTGTTTTGAGACTGGGTTTCTCTATGTAACTCTGGCTGTCCTGGAACTCACTCTGTAGACCAAACTGGTGTCGAGCTCAGAGATCCGCCTGCCTCTGCCACCCTTGTGCTGGGCGCTGGGATTAAAATCATGTGCACCACACCCAGCATGGGGCAGAAGGTTTTGCCTTACAATTACAGCATAGACTTGAGGCAGGTGAGAAAGGGTGTCTCTTCACTGAGTACCTTCTTCCCTGTGTCTACAGCGCAAAGCACTCACCCTCACAGCTCAGACATACCCTTCTGAGGAACATGTCTCTTTACAGAAGCAGCCTTGACAAGGACATGATGAACTCATGTCTCCTGATTTCCAGAACAGCTTCTCTCCTCTATGAAAGGCACATGGGTCCTAATTTTTGTTATGAGAAAATGATCTCTGTATCCCGTGGAATTTGGTAGTGAACACAAGAGAGTGTTTTGGACCAGCCATGTGCTTGGAGGCTACCCATGAATAAATAAAGAAGTGGATGAGCAAATATATGACTATTAGTATGAGAGTTTTGAGGGCTTTGCAGAGAAAAGTAGTGAGTCATAGATCGTATCGTATATTAAAATAGTGTTGGCACCAAACAGGAAGGGCTTGGAATATCATCTGGCGACACACTAGGGGCAAGGCCTTAGAGTCTGTGTAGTGATCTGAGATTCATTTTCCTCATCTACCCCGCGAGTATCATAATGCTTTCTCCCGGAGACACAACATGAGCACGCTATCTCGCTGGGCTCCTGCAGGGAGCAGACTCAGTAGAGGTTCCCTGAGAGATAGATCTCACATGACAACCTCCCTCACCATTTTTACCTTTGCCCTTACTTCCTGTTCTGAAGTGTTACACCTCAAGGACCACCTCCTACCACCAGATTTGATAACAGCCATATTGTGTGATCAGCCCATAATTCCACCTGGAAGCAACCACCTCGAAACCCCGCTCTCGCTGACTCGCATGACTGCAATGGGACATACGCTGCCTTACACTCCTTCAGTTATATAGCACCACTTTTCGGTCCTGTAATTCTGCAAATCCTTATTCACGTCCCAGTTTTCCAGGTGACGTAAATGGAACAGAGAGATGAAATGAATTAAATTGATAATGGCTGTGTTTGGATAACAAAGCACAGGTACTATTCCCAGGATGCACCATGCACTTGACCAGGCCAGCTCTCTGCTCTGTGCCCTGCTGAGGCTCTACCTGGGAAAATCACAGTTCCTTGCCTCTCTAAGGTAAATAAAACCAGCAAGGGGGAAGAGTGCTACATACAAGCGTTCTTGAGGTTTTAAATGTTATTTACTCTTTGTTTAGTCAAGTTTGGGGTTTTGTTTGCTAAATGATTGCTCTCCTCAGCAGCTCTGTTCTCTGTTAATGAGATTAGCCATTTGAGCAAGCCAAGCCATTGAACTCTCTTAATCAATTATTAATAGAGGCTAGTCAGTTCTCAGCTTCTTCCATGATAGACACACAAACTCGTGCTCCAAAGAATAAGAAATGCATTCTTATAAACATTTGCCTTTTTACAGCATGATGGTTAAAGGCCTGATTTGAGAGTCAGTCCTAAATTAGAATCCAACTACACGGCCTTAGGCAAGTTACTCGATTCATGAGCTTCAGACTTCTCATGAGTAAAACCATAATAATAGAAACAGTCTTACGGGGTTGTTAAAGGCTAAATGACATTTTATCCCAAGTACTTATGGTAATAACTGATATATATTAAGCACTCAAGATATGCAACTTCTGCTCTTGTTGCTGTGATCTATTGGCTTCTGTAGCGCTGTGGTCCCCAAGCTGGGCAATCACAGATAACCAGGGAGGAGATGCTGGGTGTGGAAAGGGAAGGATGGGCAGCAAATGCGCAAACATGTATATCATTAGGAGTTGGGCAATGCTAGTGTCTGGCCATGCTTATCGCCTTTGAAGTGAGGATGGACAGTGGCGTGTGTGTGCATATGCATGCACACTGTGTGGGCCTAGAAGCATATGTGGGTATAATGGGACCCTGTACTGAGGACAGAGCTGGGTTGCTTAAGAGGACAGGACCAGGAGTTCTAAGTGTTGCTTTTCTAGACTTTTGAGGTCCACGAGTTATAAGAGTTAAAGCTAAAAATGATGATCCCTGTCTTCACTGTGTACGTTTCCAGTGGTGAGGTGAGTACCATTCAGCTTCCAAGGCTGCTCTGACCCCATTCGTCAGGATCCCATCCTCACAAGAATATGAGAATGGAGGACTGCTCTTCTGGCCCTAACCCTAAGGTCTAGGGTGAGAGATTGGATTCCTTGTGCCCATTGGACAGCATCTCTTGTCCTCATCCTGTGTTTGTCTCATACAGTAACTGTTCCCACTTTGGGATGCTAATTTGCATCCTTCCCGGAACTTCAACCTGTGGAAAGCTCATGCAGTAGGTCTAGAGATACTTGCTGCCCAGCTCATCCCAAAAAGCTGGCGGAAGTTTGGCCCCTCCTCTCTGCACTGAGAGACCACAAGCCACAGGGAAACTCCGGAGGCTCTCAAAAGAAGGGCTGCAATTGGCAGAATTGCTTACCTAAGTCCCTGTCCCTAAGTCCCCCCCCCTCCACCGGAATATGCCTATCACAGTATCCCTGTCTTAACCAACGGCCTTTATCCCTGAGTACCAAAAAGACCCTCCCCTGCCTGTACCCCATTAATGTCATGACCCTTGCTTAATCTTAAACACAAGAGATGGTTCACTGACAACACTCTTCTGGAATTCTTTACGTTCCATAGATTCTTAGTACCCCATCTGGGACCTGCCTGGACAGGTCGACTCACACCCCATGCTTTCTTCCTGGGAGCTACCAAAGAGGCTAAGCTATATGGCTGATAGTCTAGCCACCCGCTGTGGGAGGGAAGTGAGCCTCCCATCCCCCCACCCTCCCCCGTCCCCACTCCCCACATCCCCGCAAAGGGAGCCCAAGGAGAGAGACTTGCTTTTCCCAGACCCCAATAGCAGCCTCTTCTCCAAAGATTTGGGTTTGTTTCTTACATCCCTGTGCACAGCTGACTTGCATCTGAAACTGGGATGGTGCTGTCCACCATGTCTTGCCTTCCATGGTAAATTGAGAACCCTATGAAACCATGAGTTAAAATAATTTTTTCTTGTCTTCATTTAAGTTGGTTCTGTTGGGAACTGTGGACACAGTGAGGGAAAAGTAACTAATACACCCCAGGTAAAAAACTTCAGCTTTGACGATTTGCTCTCTGCCTTTGACTCCGTCCAGTTAGTCAGTAAGTCTAAATACCTCTCAAATTTGAACTTTCTCCATTCCCACTGTAGCTAGTTTTCTAGTTCCTCCTACCAGATAATAGTTAATAATAATGCACGACACTATGTGCTATGTTCTTCTTCTATGGTACTTTAATGAACTCTCTCAAAAGCCTATGAAACAGAGGTTATTGCACTCATTCTACATATGAAAAACGGATGCTCAAAGAATATGCGTACCTTGCCTAATATATCAGGGTAGCAGGTGACAGTCGGGCTGAGGCCCAGGCTGGCTGGCTCCAAGGTTTGTTTGTCCCGAGTGCTGGGATTAAAGTCCTGCACGACCACTGCCCGGCCAAGCCTCAAAGTTCTTAACCACCACTTTATACGGGCATTGTTACCACTTGGGTATAAGAACAATGCCCTGAAGAGCCTCCCCACTTCTGGCCCAATCTACACTCTGCGCTTTTTCTAGAGCATTCTTTTTTAAACACATTATCAACCAACCATTTCTGTTTCTTGCTTTAAAGACTACTCATCCCTCATTCTCCAGGATAAAAACCCCAAATCCCAATGCATTAGTACGGCATAAGATCTTATTCATGGATCTCAAGAGACTGTTCAACAGTTAAGAACACTTGCTGCTCTCCCAATGGACTTGAATTTAGCTCCCAATACCCACACTGCGGCTCACAGCCACCTGTAACTCCAGCTGCAGAGGGTCTAATGTCCTTTTCTGGCCTCTAGGGGTACCCACTAATACATGGCAGGCACACACATATACAAATCAAATTTAAGAGCAGATCATATCCATGATTGGCCCCATGTACACTCCAGCTATACGTTTTTCCATTTTGTCTATAATATAAGGACACATAGCTGAAAGGTGTTCCTGGAGCCAGAGAGAAGCACTGACCAGAGGTATGGCAAACACAGGAACAAGCACTGGCACACATTGGGAAGGCAGGCATTCTGAGCTCAGGCTCTAGCACACAGTGGGAAGATTAGTGTTCTCAGCTTGGGCTCTGACACACAGTGGGAAGGCTGATGTTCTGAGCTCAATTGCTGGCATACAGTGGGAAGACAGGCATTCTGAGCTTGGACATTGGCACACAGTAGGAAGGCTGATGCTCTGAGCTTCGACACTAGCACACAGTAGGAAAACTGACATTTTGAGCTCAAGTACTAGTAACAACCTAGGGAACTTGAGTTTTGAATTTCTCTTAATCACCTTAGAGGTACAGAAAGGTTCTGTTGTACCCTCCAAACTAAGGCAGGCATTCTAGAAAACTGAAGAGAAGCAGAGGGAAGTGAGAACAAGGCAAAGAAAGAAACGAGTGAAGGGGAACAGGGATGTGTGTGCAATGTAGAGCACACCCATAAAAAGCAGACCTCCTTTAAAAAGTTAACCACTGACTAAGAAGCGCTGCGTGGCTGTCAAAGATCACAGGGGGCTTTCTACATCTGCAGGGGAAGGTGTCACTATTCTTAGACTATCTATTCTGGCACTTTGTTTCCTCAGAAAAAATTGACCTTGAGTATTTTAATTCTGTCAAAATGTATCTAAAACACTTCACTAAGCTCTAGCAACACAAAGAAAAGACAAGTTCCAGATTGTGATACATTTAATCTAAACTTGTTTTGTTTGTTTGTTTGTTTAACTCTAAGGTCCCTGAGGCTAGCTGCCAGGATGTGGTTGAGCCTGTATCCTCTTCAACACACAGCAAGGCCGTAGACTACAGCGGAGGTTCTAAAATAAATTGTGGAGTGACTCAATGAATGAAGGCACACACGAACCTCTTGAGCCTGAATACCTTTCTTATCAGGTGGGGCTTGTGCAGTGTGGATCTGGCCAATACCTAGGAGCTGCCTGAAGGCAGAAGTGAGTAGCGACAGCTCCAGACAGCAGCCACCCTCTTGGCTTATTTTCTGGGAAATTCAGCTCCAAGCACAGGTAGTGCCTGCAAAATAGGGTCCTACTCCAATTCTCATGTGATAAAATGGATTCTATATATGACAAAACTGTGTTCTTATGAAAATAAAAGCAGATTCTAAAGCAAAACTGTTCTTATTTTAGTGCCTTCATTTCTTTGAAGTCAAGTTCCTTTTCTCCACTTGTTGTTCTCTATTCCTGCCAGCATCTCTGAGAGGCAGTTCTATAAAGCATACCTCCATTTTAGAGAAGCAAAGATTGCTGCTAAAGGTCACAGAGAAGTATCCTTGGAGACAAGCATCTTTAGAAGTTTTGTATAAAGCTTACCCATCCCTTAACTCTTCAAGTCTCCAAAGCAGATCTGACACATTTCTCCAGACTATCCTACAGATAGCGAAGATGTGTCTTTATTCAGTACGACAATTCAAGTCTTCCTTCTCTTGCCTTCAAGTTAAATCTTAAGAAATATATCTTTTGTTTTCCCATCTTTAACACAATCTCAGTCTCCCAAGACGTTTCTTTTTGGGAAGGTTTTCTAAATGTGGGAAGTGAGGTATAAACCTGTCTCTAGTGGAGTTAGTCCATAGCTCAGCCAAGTAAAGAAAGACTATATCCCTGAGTCCTCAGGATGGGAGCAAAGCGTTTTACCCAGTGTCTACTCACAGATTAAAGGTTTAAGGACAAATGGAATGCAGTGTAATAGTTTTTTTCTAGATATAGAAACCATCTTCTTGATCAACTAAGGTAAAAAATAAAATAAGAAGTCTCTACTAAGAACAGTATACATTACTTTAGTACCTGCCTATTTTCTTGCTTTGTCCTCTAAATTTCCTATTGACTCCCCAAATTAATCAGATTCTTTCAGAAAAAAATAATTTCTTCTCTGCTTAAACTGCCTAGAACCAGAGTCTCTTCTTTGCTACCTGGTACCTGAATCTCTCATCTACAGTAGTCACAGGGTAACTGGATAGACCATTTGTATTCTAATATTCTACTATACTAGTATTCTAGTATGTTTTCCTTGTGAGAATCTCAAAGAACAACACCATGTCCCTATTTCACCCAGGACTGTGGTCAACGCCACCAAGGTGGGCTTTGCTCATGGCCTAATTATATTTGCTGCCAATAACTCTGATGCCTGTGCACACAGAGCTCACTGCTCATTATGCATACTTCCTATGTCAACGTCTGGGCCATGCTTTCCCATTCTGCCATCACTACACAGATGAAAACCAGACACATATCTCTTTTCTATCTGATTTGTTTCTTCGTCCACAGATCTGAAATGAACTATAGGTGATGTCTAGCTGGCTTATGTGCTGTTCCAATGGGACCAAAGCAGTATTGAAAAGTATCAGTCTTTATGCTGCAGTGCAGAGGGACCTTAGAAACCATCATGGTTCTTTCAAGTGGGTCAGACTTCAGCTGTTTAGACAGAGTGGGGATTATAAGAAAGTTTCTATCAACATTTATCAACTTATTACCTGTCTAGGTCTCCTCTGAGCTCCAGACTCAAATACACAGCTCCAGTCTCTATTTTCATCTTACATATGCACATTCAAACTCACCCTTCTAAAGAGGGAGACATCCATTTCCTCCTTTTTAGTAATAGAACATTCCAGGTTTTCATTTGGCCAGACAAACCACCAAGAACTATATTTCCTGGACTCTCTTGCAGCTAACTGTGGCCATATAACTAGGTTTAAGAATTGAGAAGTAATGGGTACAGTTTCTAAGTCATCTCTCTCTCAACACTCTGTTTGCCTTCAACTCTGCTTTTCTTGTTTCTCCTGCTGAGAAAAGCCTATGGCTAGGAGCCACATGTTGAAAATGGTAACCCAAGTCCCACAGATTCAAACTGTAATAAAAGAAAAATAAAGTAGTTTTATATTAGTCACTATATGTGTGATGGCTAAGATCATCAACTTCATAGGACCTAAAGTTATTGAGAAGGCAGCTTCTAGGCATGTCTAGGAGGAATTATTGACATAAGATTAAGTGAGGTGGAAAGACCCAACCTAAACGTAGACCATATCATACCATGGGCTAGAGTTCAGAGTACTTTAAAAAGGAGAAATAACTGAGTGCAAGCATTCATCATTCCCTACTTCACTGTCAATACAAAGTGATCAGTGTCTCAAGCATCTGCCACCAGGACTTCCCTACTATGACAGACTGTAGCCGTGAACTGTGACCAAAACAAACTCTTCCTTAAGATGATGTATCGGGTATTTTGTCCCAGCATTGCATAAAGTAACTAAAGTCCTACATTTTAGGGTATCTTAATTGTAACTGCCACAGTAATATAATTAGGAAAGATGGAGGGATTTCTATGCCCCTCCTTTATGTGTTTCCCCTTTCCTATCCCTAGAAATCACAAGCTAGACATCTGGAGGAATTTCTAACTTTCCTTATCCCTTAATCTCTGCACCAGCCAGTCCTACTCCACCATCCTGTCAGTCTGTCCATGTCTGTCCTTCATCTCACTGTGCCATTCAGGTGTATCAGCTTCTCCTACAAGGCTTCTTACCCATATCTAACCTATTCTCCACCTTGCGCACAAATGTTCTTTCTAAAATGTACCTTTGATCCTTTGATTGTGGCACTCCCCTGGCCCTGACTCTTTTTTTCAAGACTCCCTCCAGCCTTCTAGGGGACAAAGAAGCTTCTCTTTTCTTTGCTCTCGCAGCACTAAATGCGTCAACCATAGATAAATATTTGTAGTTTTCAGAAAGTATCAGGTCCTCCCTTGATTCTCAGCCTTTATGCAGCCTGTTCCCTCTGCAAATTTCTCTCCCTCATAGCACCCCTTTCTTGCTAACTCCCACCTATTCTTTGGAACCTCCTCTACTATCACTGTCTTTAAAAGCTGCTTCCTGCTTTTTCTGCAATCACAGTATCCAGCAGAATCACATCTCATTGCCTGAGAATTTCCTATTCAGTCATCTGGGGCTTTTGTTAACAACAGCTCCATTCCGCAGGTTTCTAAAGATTCTGCTACATAGTAAGGACTAGATTACAGTTGTTAGATGACCTAGTCCAGATGATAGATTGCTCTGTTTATTCCCTCTCTGATCTTGCATTGGTCTCTACAGGCAAGGGTACACTTCTGATCCCATTAGACTACACACTGTACACACTGGAGGCACAATGTTACCTTTGGCCAGTATAATATAAGCAGATAAGTCACAGGACCTATCCAAGTAGAAGTTGTAAAGGCACTTGTGTGATTCCGCTCCACATACTCCCTTTATACTCCCACCACATTCCCCAAGCATTTGCCCTCCGCTGTGAGAACAGCATAACCAGTCAAGTCCACCAAGCCTAGCCAATACCCAGCTACCAGGGTTGACTGCAGCTTCCATGTGACATGATTAAGAAGTAAGTATCAGCTATAGTGAGATAAATCTAAATAGATTTTTTTTTTGATGCTTCATCAAAATGTTAATGAAATATACCTATTTGAGTTCATGAGAAGTACTGAGGTATTACTATGTACCAAACATTGCTGTGAGAGTTTTTACGTGGTTTAATTTGAATTATCTGACTAGCACTATGCAATGAGTTAGCTTTTCATGTCAAAAGCCGAAGGAAATAAGATAATATACTAATCTAGCATTCGAATCTCAATCAGCTCATGCTAACCCTATCCCTACACACACACACACACACACACACACTCACACACACACACACACACACACTCACACACACACACTCACACACACACTCACACACACATACACACACTCACACACACTCACATACTCACACACACACACTCACACACACTCACACACACACACCCTCACACACACTCACACAGACACACTCACACACACACTCACACACATTCACACAGACACACACACACTCACACAGACACACTCACACACACTCACACACAGACACACTCACACACACTCACACACACTCACACACACACTCAGACACACACACTCACTCACACACTCACACAGACACACTTACACAGACATACACACACACTCACAGACACACTCACACACACACTCACACACACTCACACACACTCACACACACACACTCACTCACACACTCACACACTCACACACACACCGCCTCTGACCTGCTTCTGCTTCCCTGTTGGTCTCTTGGCACGGCCCAGTACAGGAGGAGTAACAGCGTGAAGGCCCGCTCCTGAGTCAGAGTACTGTGTCTTGTAAGCTTCAGATACGGAAGGAAAACAGACATAGCGTAGCATATTCTTCAGAGGTCTTTCTTGTTTCTCAGCTCATAAGGATCCTGTCATCCAAAATGCTTTCTTTCATTTTCAGAGAGCCAAGAACCTATGTCAACATCCACGACTTTAAGCATGCATATAGCACAGCTATCTCTCGTACGACTCCTAGGTGTATAGCAACAACATCTAGTCCCAAATGCTCAGGACTGTTTGCTCTGTCCCCAGGGACAACATAGCCTCTGCCTTTCTAGAGCACTCCCCCTGCAACACACACACTGCCCCCCCATATCTCAGGGCTTAATTTAGGGAAAACCAACAACAGATCCATCTCACTTTTCCCTGCACTATTATCCTGAATTCCATAAACTCTACGTCTTAATATACCCAAGACCCCCAATAGTCATCATGTGTAGCCACTGAAGTCAAGAGTTATAACTGGAACCACCTTAACCAAAAGAGAATGATTCCCTTGGGTTCTGGCACTGGAAAACAGCCAAGTTATGCTAACGTGGTGACACACTGTATCTCATGCATTTTTTAACAAATAAAACCCCAAGGACAGATGAGACTCTTATTTCTTCTGGGCCTTGGTCTTGTTGAGCATGAGTAGATGAGATAATGTATATGAAAGCCAGCCAACACAGAGAAGAGTATCACAAATAAGAACAATTACCACAAGCCATTACCTTTCTGAATAGTTCTGACACAGAAAAGGAAAGATAGATGCCAAATGGAGTGAAGAGATAAGGGGGTCCTGGCAGGGAAGGGATATTCCAGGGCCATGTTGGCTGCAGGAAGATTCAGCCCTAGTCCAAAATATTCGCTTCATTCTACCAGTCCCCTCGGTGACCACTCAACCCTGTCTTCCAAAAACTTAACGCTAATTCATTTGTTCTTCTGAAAATCTCAACAACAGATCCCCCTTCCTAGCTAGTGTTTTTCATCCTTGTCATTAATTAGGATTAAAACACTGAAGAAAACTGAGATTACCTCCCTTTCCTTTACTGGGTAAATTATTAAAGGATGAATGGACCTGTTGCTCTTGATCTCTGATATCTAGGTCATCAAAATTAAATGGAGAAAACATTCAGACTCAGAATTACAGAGCCAAATGTAACCCTAGAAATCACCCATCCAACAGACCGTAAGATCAAGATGTAAACCTGTCCAGGGCTATGCAGTTGTTTATGGAAGAGCTAGTCCTTGAACTCAACCTTCAACTCCCAGGTCAGGGATCCTTCCATCCACCAAGTTCTAGTACTAAGGCTGCTAACAATAGACCAACCAACACTAAGTACTTGGAGTAAAACCACTAGCACATAGTGGCACAGAGCTTGCAATAACACAGTAGTACCAGTACTCAAATCTCTGTGGATCAGCCACTCAGCAGACTAATGTATCTGCACTTATAAGGGGACTAAGACAGCCCCGTCTTCTAATCCAGCGAGAAGCAGCCAGGCTGGGGGATGGTGAGTGTGGGGTGGCTCTGATAAAGCAGTGAAAGAAGTTTTGGTATAAACAATTCACTTCTGTGGAGGAAGGCAGAACAGAGAAGGGAGAGACTGTGAGCGCCACACAGGACGTGGAAAACGATAATGGAAGTTGAGGTACCAGTAATCTCTGAAAGAGAGTCTTCCTTTCCCAGGATTAATAACCCTCTAAGTCTCCACATCTACTACCCTTACATGGCCATCAGATAGCAAGGTGGCCCGGTGACAGCCGTGCCCCAGTACCTCTCTGCCTCCTCCAGACTGGCTTAGGAGGATTTCTGAAGCACCTCACAGTAAGTAGAGAAGATTTCTCTTTCATTCTTGCACAATACTAACACCGTTATCCACAGTTCCCCAACCAGTATCTCTGCCTCCAGACCGGGCTCCTTAAAGGCAAAGGCTGTATCTTTCTCATTTTACTAATCCCAGCACAATGCCTAGGAGGCAGTAACTCACTGACTGCATGAAAAAAAGTCTCAATTCAGCCATCATCTCTTCAGGAACTTCATGTCAGAGTCAGATTGGGTTGGAATCTCCTGGTTTGGATTGAGTATGTTTCTTCCATGTGTCATACCACCTATATGGCTCTTACAGAACCATCAACGATCATAACAAATTACCTGAGTGCTTGTTTGAATTGCTGACTGGACGGATCCTTCTCTGAAGGCGAGGACTGTGTCTTTTTGTGCTTTATTCTCAGCCTTATCATTAGAAATAACATGCCTTCATGTAGGAGAAAACTGGACTTGTCACTGAGCAGTGCAAGGCCTGAGACCTGTGTGGACATATCCAGAGATAGACCCGCCCAGGGAGCAACAACTGCAGTCTGGCAGCCAATGGGACGCTGGGCTGGGTGGAGAGTATAATAGGCTTCCCCCTGTAATAAACTGAGTCTGCCTTTTGCCATTCACCTGACTCTGAGCCAATTCTACCCCCTCTCCTGAAGGGTCCCCTGGATGGGTACAAGCAACACCTTCAGAACGGGTTAAGTGAATGGAAGAGAGACCACAGAACTGCTGATGGAGCACACAGTCCCCATCACACAGACCCCTAAAAGAATCTCCAGGAAATCCTATCGCTAGTTCATGGAGCAGGCTCTCCCTGAGTAGAACCACAGCTTCTCACAGCCTCTGCTGCCAAGGAAGACAAAACGAAACCCGTACTAGGGAACAAAGACTGAACGAGCCCTCCTTCAAGTCTCATTGCTAGATGGCACCTGTTGCTAAAATAGCAGCTGGTATTCATTTTGTTTTGTTCAAAACAACAACAACAAAACCAATCTATTGCAGGAAGTAGCATCACAGTGACAAATCATGAGTCTAAATATACAGCAGGAAGAAATACTGAATTTCAGCAATGAAAGACAAGGAAGGAGCTTTACAGCCTGAGGAAAAGAACTGGAGTGTTGATTAGAAATTGCTCAGCCTGCCTTAAAGCAAAACAGGGGAGTAAGGTGGGAGACACACACACACACACTCAGAGGGAACGTGTATTGGGGAGGGAGAGAGGGAGAGAGAGAATGAATGTGGTTTGTTCTTGGCTCTCTGTCTCATTTTTAATCTGTTTTTTCCTTTCTCCCTCCCTGTTTTTTTTTGTTTGTTTGTTTGTTTTATTTTGTGTTTTTTTTTTTAAACCACATCTCAAGAGAGAATTCATTGATTGGCCTGGACTGAAAATTCTTACCTTTCTTCCTAAGGTTCCTGTGTGAGGAATGAGTCTAAATCCCTCTCATCCTTGACTGCTCCTCTCTCCTCCAGCCCCCCTCCCAAGCAGCCATTGTTGGCTCCTCACATTTTGCAGGGGCTGAGAGGTGCCTTGCCCAAAGGCACCTCTGATAGCAGGGAGGGGGATCAGGGAGTGTCAGGGGTCAGTCAATGGCATCAGCAGGAGTCGGATCACCTCTGCCATCTGACAGCTGAGATGTCCTGATAAGTAACCTGTTGCCTCTTTCCAGGCAGAGATGGCTCTCCAGGCACAGATGGCAGAAGGCACAGACAATGCAGCACCTCCCTCCAAACAAAAATAAAGCAACAGAGCTACCCACAAGAAACCTAGTGGAGCAGGTGGAGCTGGTACAGACCAGGCTAGCTGGGGTCTGGGGAGGCTGAGATCAAACCCCAGCCACAAATGCACATTGTTTCTTGGTACCTCTAGTTCTATAAACCAGGGGGGCTGGAGTAGATTTCTTGTGGTCCCTTCACTAATAGGATTCTATTTCATAAGAAACTGTTAGCCATCTAGAGAGGCCATATGTTCCTCTCCCACTCTCTGTGAGTCCCCAGAGTACTTCTCTTGGGCAGACCCAGGAGGGGGGCAGGGTCCAGCAAAGCACCTCTGACTCATAGATCCCTTCTAAGATGCCTGCCTGGCTGACTTGGAAGAACCATGACCACAGGCTGCGGGCCTCAGTCTCCCCTTGAAGATGGCCACTGAGCAGTAGAGTCTGTGAGGTTGGCAGTGGAAGGCACTGGGCGGCCAGAGGAGGGAGAAGCATGGATCAGCCTGGAATTCCATGATTCATATTCAAATAATGTGGGAGTGATGAACTCAGAGCAGCCAACATAAGAGGGTAACTTTGAGGGTGTCCCTACCCCGTTCCAGCTGGGGGGCAAGAACAGCATTAGGCCTATCATTTGCAACAGGGAAAGAGCTCAGGCAATTGATAATTTCATTCTGAAACTGAAGAAGATGGAGCATTTTTCTTTCTTCCTTCTTAAATGTATTCCCCCGTTTCAGTGACTTGCTTTGGATATTTTAAACTGTTTCCCTTTTCCCTAGTGTCTTGATCCCCCCACCTCAAAATCTGGTGGTTGCCTCACACATACTTCTTTTTTTTAATTCGTGCTGCTATTTGCTCTTTCCTCTTCTGTCTACCACTGCCCCCGGACTGTCCTCATGACCTTTTGACCTTATTCTACTCCCTTGGCTGGCTACTCTGTCTCTTTGGTCGTCTCTGATGAACCCCAAGCCATCCAAACCCTCCTAACCCTGACCCATCCTTTGGCAGGGCTGCTCTGCGAATCCCTCTAAGGTGGCCACCCCAGGGCCACTTGCTCCTTAACTCAGAATTACTTCATTGGCCAAAGTGTTACAAACAAGGGCCTCTCCTAGCACCAGAAGATGGAAAGAAAGTTCACGAAAAGGGGAGGGGTGTATCAGAAGCACCACAAAAGTTCAGTGCCTCTGAACCTCCATACAAATTAATCGTATTGTGGGGAGGGGGTACTGATCTATCACGAAGTTGTCTTTTATCTTCTCCAAATGGCTCCAAGGAGACTGATCAGGCCTTAAATTCCAGGACCAATCAAGCTTTTTCTTCATGCTTGCAAGCCCCTTCTCCTGTACCAAGGAAGCCACAGAGAATGCACCCCCCCCCCCTGCCTCGAGAAAAGGAGTCCTCTTAATTAATTAATGGCTTCATAGCTTTCTCCAGGCATTGCCCAGGACTCACAGCCCAACAAACTCAGGGAAAGAGCGAGGAAGAACCATTGTCTGGAGGGGAAATGTGCATCCTAAGAACAACCTCATAGCGCTAGTGAGTCAAACACCTGCATCTCCATCCAGCTCCCTTGCAATCGGGCTTCTCCCCTGCCTCCCCCACCATCCAAACACACACACACACACACACACACACACACACACACACACACACACACCAGCTGGCTAAGAAGCTTTAACATTTAACACGGTCAAAAAGGGGGAAAATGGGGGTGGAGTGGAACACCCCCACTATGGGAATGCATATAAAGTTATCCGTAGCTGTAGCAAACGACTCTTACCTGTTAGCCAGAGGACAGCAGTCCACCCCAGCACGACCCTGTCCATCTTCCCCAACTTCCCATCCAGATCCGGAGTGAGGAAAGTGGGCAGGGGCTGACGCCCGAGGATCCGGACGACCTGGCGGCGGCAGGCGGCGGCGGAGCGCGGGCCCCGCGCGTCCCTGGCCCGCAGCCCTCGGGGCTGGCCGCGCTGCCGGGCCCGGGCCCGGACGCCGCCGCCTGCGAGACGCGCTCCGCCGCGGGCTCCGGGGCCGCTCGGCTGCGGGGGCCGCTCCCTCACGCACAGGCTGCGCGGCGCGGGGCGAGCGCCTCCCCGCAGCAGAGCTCGCCGCGCGGGGGAGCTCAGCCGCCGCCAGCGCCCGCGCCGCCGCCCGCCAAAGTTTCTCGGTCACGTGCCGCCTCTCCGGGCTGGAGGTCAGCGCCCAGCAGCGAAGTCCACCCCGGAGGGTGGGCCCGAGGGGCGACCTGCTGTCCGCACCCTGCCCGGGTCGCCACGCAGGCTGATGTCTCTGGATGCTTGTGGCAGCCTTGCACCTGAACTGGGTGACAGGGTCAGGGGAGGCTACGAGGACTTGTAACTTCTCAAGGGGCTTAGACCAGAAACTCCTGTAGGCAGAACAGCGTGGGCTGTTGCTGTGCCCTGGCCCGTGCATCTGGTTCAGAGAACCAACAGACCCCAGCCAAATTGGAATCCATAAGGGAGAAACCACTATTCAATATTTTCCTGCTAAAACATGATGTGGTTAAAGAGCCTTTTAATAGAAAACAAGTAAAAAATGAGACTGAAATGGCCTACAGCCATTTCATACATATGCCGTTTGCAGAGCACATTTACATGGGTTATGCCCACTTTTAAAATGGAGTTGTCTTCTGTCTGTTGGAAAGGAATCACAATATGTTGAGAAAGAGCTGAGAAATGCATGTTTGGATTAACAAATATATACTTAGGCTCTTCTAGGTGCTAAAAACTAAGCTACAGGATGACTAACAGTATAGACTTCCTGTCCTTGAGGAGCCTCATCTGGGGTCCAGGAGAGGCAGAAGGCCAGGCTACTAGAGGCATAATGCATATTCATTGTAAACACTGGGCCAGTGTCATCTTGGGAGATGACAGGAGCAAGTTAGTCCTGGGAGTGGGGCTGAGGACCACAATAAAGGAGACATCTGTGTTAGCACTTGAACGATGAGGCAAGATCTGGAGTATTCAGGGATGGTGGTGGTAAAGAAGCGGGCACTCATATTCTGGCTAGAGGGAGGAAGGAAGGAAGAGCAGAGCTCTGAAGGACCTGAAACAGCCCTTGAATTGCTGAAGCAGAAGCCCCCCCACCTCAGAATGGATGTATGTGAAAGAAGGGACATGTGGATGTGTGTGGATGTGTGTGACTGTGTGTTGACGTTTGTAGACGTGTGTGGACATGTATGAGTGTGTGTATGTAAATGTGTGGACGTGTGTGGACGTGTGTGGATGTGTGTGAACATGTGTGAGTGTGTGTGGACATGTGTGGACGTGTGTGAGTGTATGTGGACGTGTGTGGACATGTGTGAGTGTGTGTGGACGTGGTTGGACGTGTGTGAGTATATGTGGATGTGTGTGGACGTGTGTGGACGTGTGTGAGTGTGTGTGGACGTGGTTGGACGTGTGTGAGTGTATGTGGATGTGTGTGGACGTGTGTGGACGTGTGTGGACGTGTGTGGACGTGTGTGGACGAATGTGGACGTGTGTGAGTGTGTGTGGACATGTGTGGACGTGTGAGAGTCTGTGTGGACGTGTGTGGACGTGTGTGGATGTGTGTGGACGTGTGTAGACGTGTGTGAGTGTGTGTGGATGCGTGTGGACGTGTGTGGACATGTGTGGACGTGTGTGGACGTGTGTGAGTGTTGTGGATGTGTGTGGACGTGTGTGGACATGTGTGGACGTGTGTGGACGTGTGTGAGTGTGTGTGGACGTGTGTGAGTGTGTGTGGATGTGTGTGGACGTGTGTGAGTGTGTGTGGACGTGTGTGAGTATATGTGGACGTATGTGGACGTGTGTGGATGTATGTGGACGTGTGTGAGTGTGTGTGGACGTGTGTGAGTGTATGTGGACGTGTGTGGACGTGTGTGAGTGTATGTGGATGTGTGTGGACGTGTGTGGACGTGTGTGAGTGTGTGTGGACGTGTGTGGACGTGTGTGGACGTGTGTGGATGTGTGTGGATGTGTGTGAACATGTGTGAGTGTGTGTGGACATGTGTGGACGTGTGTGAGTGTATGTGGATGTGTGTGGACGTGTGTGGACGTGTGTGAGTGTGTGTGGACGTGTGTGGACGTGTGTGGACGTGTGTGGACGTGTGTGGACGTGTGTGGACATGTGTGAGTGTGTGTGGCCGTGGTTGGACGTGTGTGAGTGTATGTGGATGTGTGTGGACGTGTGTGGACGTGTGTGACTCTGTGTGGACGTGGTTGGACGTGTGTGAGTGTATGTGGATGTGTGTGGACGTGTGTGGACGTGTGTGGACGTGTGTGGACATGTGTGGACGTATGTGGACGTGTGTGGATGTGTGTGGACATGTGTGAGTGTTGTGGATGTGTGTGGACGTGTGTGGACATGTGTGGACGTGTGTGGACATGTGTGAGTGTGTGTGGACGTGTATGAGTGTGTGTGGATGTGTGTGGACATGTGTGAGTGTGTGTGGACGTGTGTGAGTATATGTGGACGTGTGTGGACGTGTGTGGATGTATGTGGACGTGTGTGAGTGTGTGTGGACGTGTGTGGACGTGTGTGAGTGTATGTGGACGTGTGTGGACATGTGTGAGTGTATGTGGATGTGTGTGGACATGTGTGGACGTGTGTGAGTGTGTGTGGACGTGTGTGAACATGTGTGAGTGTGTGTGGACATGTGTGGACTTGTGTGAGTGTATGTGGACGTGTGTGGACGTGTGTGGATATGTGTGAATGTGTGTGGACGTGTTTGGACGTGTGTGAGTGTATGTGGATGTGTGTGGATGTGTGCGGACGTGTGTGAGTGTGTGTGGATGTGGTTGGATGTGTGTGAGTGTATGTGGATGTGTGTGGACGTGTGTGGACGTGTGTGGATGTGTGTGGACGTTTGTGGACGTGTGTGAGTGTGTGTGGACGTGTGTGAGTGTGTGTGGACGTGTGTGGATGTGTGTGGATGTGTGTGAACATGTGTGAGTGTGTGTGGACATGTGTGGACGTGTGTGAGTGTATGTGGACGTGTGTGGACGTGTGTGGATATGTGTGAATGTGTGTGGACGTGTTTGGACGTGTGTGAGTGTATGTGGATGTGTGTGGATGTGTGCGGACGTGTGTGAGTGTGTGTGGATGTGGTTGGATGTGTGTGAGTGTATGTGGATGTGTGTGGACGTGTGTGGACGTGTGTGGATGTGTGTGGACGTTTGTGGACGTGTGTGAGTGTGTGTGGACGTGTGTGAGTGTGTGTGGACGTGTGTGGATGTGTGTGGACGTGTTTGGACGTGTGTAAGTGCGTGTGGACGTGTGTGGACGTATGTGGATATGTGTGAGTGTGTTTGGACGTGTTTGGACGTGTGTGAGTGTATGTGGATGTGTGTGGATGTGTGTGGACGTGTGTGAGTGTGTGTGGATGTGGTTGGATGTGTGTGAGTGTATGTGGATGTGTGTGGACGTGTGAGAGTGTGTGTGGACGTGTGTGAGTGTGTGTGGACGTGTGTGGACGTGTGTGAGTGTGTGTGGACGTGTGTGAGTGTGTGTGGACGTGTGTGGATGTGTGTGGACGTGTTTGGACGTGTGTAAGTGTGTGTGGACGTGTGTGGACTTGTGTGGACGTATGTGGACGTGTGTGAGTGTGTGTGGACGTGTGTGAGTGTGTGTGGACGTGTGTGAGTGTGTGTGGACGTGTGTGGACGTGTGTGAGTGTGTGTGGACGTGTGTGACTGTGTGTGGACGTGTGTGAGTGTGTGTGGACGTGTGTGAGTGTATGTGGACGTGTGTGGACATGTGTGAGTGTATGTGGATGTGTGTGGACGTGTGTGGACGTGTGTGAGTGTGTGTGGACATGTGTGGACTTGTGTGAGTGTATGTGGACGTGTGTGGACGTGTGTGGATATGTGTGAATGTGTGTGGACGTGTTTGGACGTGTGTGAGTGTATGTGGATGTGTGTGGATGTGTGCGGACGTGTGTGAGTGTGTGTGGATGTGGTTGGATGTGTGTGAGTGTATGTGGATGTGTGTGGACGTGTGTGGACGTGTGTGGATGTGTGTGGACGTTTGTGGACGTGTGTGAGTGTGTGTGGACGTGTGTGAGTGTGTGTGGACGTGTGTGAATGTGTGTGGATGTGTGTGAACATGTGTGAGTGTGTGTGGACATGTGTGGACGTGTGTGAGTGTATGTGGACGTGTGTGGACGTGTGTGGATATGTGTGAATGTGTGTGGACGTGTTTGGACGTGTGTGAGTGTATGTGGATGTGTGTGGATGTGTGCGGACGTGTGTGAGTGTGTGTGGATGTGGTTGGATGTGTGTGAGTGTATGTGGATGTGTGTGGACGTGTGTGGACGTGTGTGGATGTGTGTGGACGTTTGTGGACGTGTGTGAGTGTGTGTGGACGTGTGTGAGTGTGTGTGGACGTGTGTGGATGTGTGTGGACGTGTTTGGACGTGTGTAAGTGTGTGTGGACGTGTGTGGACGTGTGTGGATATGTGTGAGTGTGTTTGGACGTGTTTGGACGTGTGTGAGTGTATGTGGATGTGTGTGGATGTGTGTGGACGTGTGTGAGTGTGTGTGGATGTGGTTGGATGTGTGTGAGTGTATGTGGATGTGTGTGGACGTGTGAGAGTGTGTGTGGACGTGTGTGAGTGTGTGTGGACGTGTGTGGACGTGTGTGAGTGTGTGTGGACGTGTGTGAGTGTGTGTGGACGTGTGTGGATGTGTGTGGACGTGTTTGGACGTGTGTAAGTGTGTGTGGACGTGTGTGGACGTGTGTGGACTTGTGTGGACGTATGTGGACGTGTGTGAGTGTGTGTGGACGTGTGTGAGTGTGTGTGGACGTGTGTGAGTGTGTGTGGACGTGTGTGGACGTGTGTGAGTGTGTGTGGACGTGTGTGACTGTGTGTGGACGTGTGTGAGTGTGTGTGGACGTGTGTGAGTGTATGTGGACGTGTGTGGACATGTGTGAGTGTATGTGGATGTGTGTGGACGTGTGTGGACGTGTGTGAGTGTGTGTGGACGTGTGTGGACGTGTGTGGACGTGTGTGGATGTGTGTGGGTGTGTGTGAACATGTGTGAGTGTGTGTGGACATGTGTGGACGTGTGTGAGTGTATGTGGACGTGTGTGGACGTGTGTGGATATGTGTGAATGTGTGTGGACGTGTTTGGACGTGTGTGAGTGTATGTGGATGTGTGTGGATGTGTGTGGACGTGTGTGAGTGTGTGTGGATGTGGTTGGATGTGTGTGAGTGTATGTGGATGTGTGTGGACGTGTGTGGACGTGTGTGGACGTGTGTGGATGTGTGTGGACGTTTGTGGACGTGTGTGAGTGTGTGTGGACGTGTGTGAGAGTGTGTGGACGTGTGTGGATGTGTGTGGACGTGTTTGGACGTGTGTAAGTGTGTGTGGACGTGTGTGGACGTATGTGGACGTGTGTGAGTGTGTGTGGACGTGTGTGAGTGTGTGTGGACGTGTGTGAGTGTGTGTGGACATGTGTGGACGTGTGTGAGTGTGTTTGGACGTGTGTGAGTGTGAGTGTGTGTGGATGTGTGTGGACGTGTGTGGACATGTGTGGACGTGTGTGGACATGTGTGAGTGTTGTGGATGTGTGTGGACGTGTGTGGACATGTGTGGACGTGTGTGGACATGTGTGAGTGTGTGTGGACGTGTATGAGTGTGTGTGGATGTGTGTGGACATGTGTGAGTGTGTGTGGACGTGTGTGAGTATATGTGGACGTGTGTGGACGTGTGTGGATGTATGTGGACGTGTGTGAGTGTGTGTGGACGTGTGTGGACCTGTGTGAGTGTATGTGGACGTGGGTGGACATGTGTGAGTGTATGTGGATGTGTGTGGACGTGTGTGGACGTGTGTGAGTGTGTGTGGACGTGTGTGGACGTGTGTGGATGTGTGTGGATGTGTGTGGATGTGTGTGAACATGTGTGAGTGTGTGTGGACATGTGTGGACGTGTGTGAGTGTATGTGGACGTGTGTGGACGTGTGTGGATATGTGTGAATGTGTGTGGACGTGTTTGGACGTGTGTGAGTGTATGTGGATGTGTGTGGATGTGTGTGGACGTGTGTGAGTGTGTGTGGATGTGGTTGGATGTGTGTGAGTGTATGTGGATGTGTGTGGACGTGTGTGGACGTGTGTGGATGTGTGTGGACGTTTGTGGACGTGTGTGAGTGTGTGTGGACGTGTGTGAGTGTGTGTGGACCTGTGTGGATGTGTGTGGACGTGTTTGGACGTGTGTAAGTGTGTGTGGACGTGTGTGGACGTATGTGGACGTGTGTGAGTGTGTGTGGACGTGTGTGAGTGTGTGTGGACGTGTGTGAGTGTGTGTGGACGTGTGTGGACGTGTGTGAGTGTGTGTGGACGTGTGAGAGTGTGTGTGGACGTGTGTGAGTGTGTGTGGACGTGTGTGGACGTGTGTGAGTGTGTGTGGACGTGTGTGAGTGTGTGTGGACGTGTGTGAGTATATGTGGACGTGTGTGGACGTGTGTGGATGTATGTGGACGTGTATGAGTGTTTATGGATGTGTGTGGACGTGTGTGAGTGTATGTGGACGTGTGTGGACGTATGTGAGTGTATGTGGATGTGTGTGGACATGTGTGGACGTGTGTGGACGTGTGTGGACGTGTGTGAGTGTGTGTGGACGTGTGTGAGTGTGTGTGGACGTGCGTGGACGTGTGTGGACGTGTGTGGACGTGTGTGAGTGTATGTGGATGTGTGTGGACGTGTGTGGACATGTGTGAGTGTGTGTGGCCGTGGTTGGACGTGTGTGAGTGTATGTGGATATGTGTGGACGTGTGTGGACGTGTGTGGACGTGTGTGGTGGACATGTGTGGACGTATGTGGACGTGTGTGAGTGTGTGTGGACATGTGTGGACGTGTGAGAGTCTGTGTGGACGTGTGTGGACGTGTGTGGATGTGTGTGGACGTGTGTAGACGTGTGTGAGTGTGTGTGGATGTGTGTGGACGTGTGTGGACATGTGTGGACGTGTGTGGACGTGTGTGAGTGTTGTGGATATGTGTGGACGTGTGTGGACATGTGTGGACGTGTGTGGACGTGTGTGAGTGTGTGTGGACGTGTATGAGTGTGTGTGGATGTGTGTGGACATGTGTGAGTGTGTGTGGACGTGTGTGAGTATATGTGGACGTGTGTGGACGTGTGTGGATGTATGTGGACGTGTGTGAGTGTGTGTGGACGTGTGTGGACGTGTGTGAGTGTATGTGGACGTGTGTGGACATGTGTGAGTGTATGTGGATGTGTGTGGACGTGTGTGGACGTGTGTGAGTGTGTGTGGACGTGTGTGGACGTGTGTGGACGTGTGTGGATGTGTGTGAACATGTGTGAGTGTGTGTGGACATGTGTGGACGTGTGTGAGTGTATGTGGACGTGTGTGGACGTGTGTGGATATGTGTGAGTGTGTTTGGACGTGTTTGGACGTGTGTGAGTGTATGTGGATGTGTGTGGATGTGTGTGGACGTGTGTGAGTGTGTGTGGATGTGGTTGGATGTGTGTGAGTGTATGTGGATGTGTGTGGACGTGTGTGGACGTGTGTGGACGTGTGTGGATGTGTGTGGACGTTTGTGGACGTGTGTGAGTGTGTGTGCACGTGTGTGAGTGTGTGTGGACGTGTGTGGATGTGTGTGGACGTGTTTGGACGTGTGTAAGTGTGTGTGGACGTGTGTGGACGTGTGTGGACGTATGTGGACGTGTGTGAGTGTGTGTGGACGTGTGTGAGTGTGTGTGGACGTGTGTGAGTGTGTGTGGACGTGTGTGGACGTGTGTGAGTGTGTGTGGACGTGTGTGAGTGTGTGTGGACGTGTGTGAGTGTGTGTGGACGTGTGTGAGTGTATGTGGACGTGTGTGGACATGTGTGAGTGTATGTGGATGTGTGTGGACGTGTGTGGACGTGTGTGAGTGTGTGTGGACGTGTGTGGACGTGTGTGGACGTGTGTGGATGTGTGTGGATGTGTGTGAACATGTGTGAGTGTGTGTGGACATGTGTGGACGTGTGTGAGTGTATGTGGACGTGTGTGGACGTGTGTGGATATGTGTGAATGTGTGTGGACGTGTTTGGACATGTGTGAGTGTATGTGGATGTGTGTGGATGTGTGTGGACGTATGTGAGTGTGTGTGGATGTGGTTGGATGTGTGTGAGTGTATGTGGATGTGTGTGGACGTGTGTGGACGTGTGTGGACGTGTGTGGATGTGTGTGGACGTTTGTGGACGTGTGTGAGTGTGTGTGGACGTGTGTGAGAGTGTGTGGACGTGTGTGAATGTGTGTGGACGTGTTTGGACGTGTGTAAGTGTGTGTGGACGTGTGTGGACGTATGTGGACGTGTGTGAGTGTGTGTGGACGTGTGTGAGTGTGTGTGGACGTGTGTGAGTGTGTGTGGACGTGTGTGGACGTGTGTGAGTGTGTGTGTACGTGTGTGAGTGTGTGTGGACGTGTGTGAGTGTGTGAGGACGTGTGTGGACGTGTGTGAGTGTGTGTGGACGTGTGTGAGTGTGTGTGGACGTGTGTGGACGTGTGTGAGTGTGTGTGGACGTGTGTGAGTGTGTGTGGACGTGTGTGGACGTGTGTGAGTGTGTGTGGACGGGTGTGAGTGTGTGTGGACGGGTGTGAGTATTTGTGGACGTGTGTGGACGTGTGTGGATGTATGTGGACGTGTATGAGTGTTTATGGATGTGTGTGGACGTGTGTGAGTGTATGTGGACGTGTGTGGACGTATGTGAGTGTATGTGGATGTGTGTGGACATGTGTGGACGTGTGTGGACGTGTGTGGACGTGTGTGAGTGTGTGTGGACGTGTGTGAGTGTGTGTGGACGTGCGTGGACGTGTGTGGACATGTGTGGACGTGTGTGAGTGTATGTGGACGTGTGTGGACGTGTGTGGATATGTGTGAGTGTGTTTGGACGTGTTTGGACGTGTGTGAGTGTATGTGGATGTGTGTGGATGTGTGTGGACGTGTGTGAGTGTGTGTGGATGTGGTTGGATGTGTGTGAGTGTATGTGGATGTGTGTGGACGTGTGTGGACGTGTGTGGATGTGTGTGGACGTTTGTGGACGTGTGTGAGTGTGTGTGGACGTGTGTGAGTGTGTGTGGACGTGTGTGGATGTGTGTGGACGTGTTTGGACGTGTGTAAGTGTGTGTGGACGTGTGTGGACGTGTGTGGACGTATGTGGACGTGTGTGAGTGTGTGTGGACGTGTGTGAGTGTGTGTGGACGTGTGTGAGTGTGTGTGGACGTGTGTGAGTATATGTGGACGTGTGTGGACGTGTGTGGATGTATGTGGAGGTGTATGAGTGTTTATGGATGTGTGTGGACGTGTGTGAGTGTATGTGGACGTGTGTGGACGTATGTGAGTGTATGTGGATGTGTGTGGACATGTGTGGACGTGTGTGGACGTGTGTGGACGTGTGTGAGTGTGTGTGGATGTGCGTGGACGTGTGTGGACGTGTGTGGACGTGTGTGAGTGTATGTGGATGTGTGTGGACGTGTGTGGACGTGTGTGAGTGTGTGTGGACGTGTGTGGACGTGTGTGGACGTGTGTGGATGTGTGTGGATGTGTGTGAACATGTGTGAGTGTGTGTGGACATGTGTGGACGTGTGTGAGTGTATGTGGACGTGTGTGGACGTGTGTGGATATGTGTGAGTGTGTGTGGACGTGGTTGGACGTGTGTGAGTGTATGTGGATGTGTGTGGACATCTGTGGACGTGTGTGGACGTGTGTGGACGTGTATGGACGTATGTGGACGTGTGTGACTGTGTGTGGACGTGTGTAAGTGTGTGTGGACGTGTGTGGACGTGTGTGGACGTGTGTAGACGTGTGTGAGTGTGTGTGGACGTGTGTGGACATGTGTGAGTGTGTGTGGACGTGTGTGGACGTGTGTGGACGTATGTAGACGTGTGTGAGTGTGTTTGGATGTGTGTGAGTGTGTGTGGATGTGTGTGGACGTGTGTGGACGTGTGTGAGTGTGTGTGGACGTGTGTGGATGTGTGTGAGTGTGTGTGGACGTGTGTGGACGTGTGTGAGTTTGTGGACATGTGTGAGTGTGTGTGGACGTGTGTGAGTATATTTGGACGTGTGTGGACGTGTGTGGATGTATGTGGACGTGTGTGAGTATGTATGGATGTGTGTGGACGTGTGTGAGTGTATGTGGACGTGTGTGGACGTGTGTGAGTGTATGTTGATGTGTGGACGTGTGTGGACGTGTGTGAGTGTGTGTGGACGTGTGTGAGTGTGTGTGGACGTGTGTGGACGTGTGTGAGTGTATGTGGATGTATGTGGACATGTGTGGACGTGTGTGGACGTGTGTGGACGTGTGTGGACGTGTGTGAGTGTGTGTGGACGTGTGTGAGTGTGTGTGGACGTGTGTGGACGTGTGTGAGTGTGTGTGGACGTGTGTGAGTATGTATGGATGTGTGTGAACGTGTGTGAGTGTATGTGGACGTGTGTGGACGTGTGTGAGTGTATGTTGATGTGTGGACGTGTGTGGACGTGTGTGAGTGTGTGTGGACGTGTGTGAGTGTGTGTGGACGTGTGTGGACGTGTGTGGACTTGTGTGAGTGTATGTGGATGTATGTGGACGTGTGTGGACTTGTGTGGACGTGTGTGGACGTGTGTGAGTGTGTGTGGACGTGTGTGAGTGTGTGTGGACGTGTGTGGACGTGTGTGAGTGTGTGTGGACGTGTGTGAGTATATGTGGACGTGTGTGGACATGTGTGGACGTGTGTGGATGTGTGTGGACATGTGTGTATGTGTGTGGAGTAGAGAGGCCCTGAATGGTGGTCTTTCACAATCTGCCTTATCAGTTCCTTTCACATATCTGAACAGTTCCAAATGCAGAAGCCAGTGGTTCCCAACCCACGGGTCACGACCCCTTTAGGGGTCAGACAACCCTTTCACAAGGATTGCCTAAGACCACCTGCAAGTCAGATATTTTATATTACAATTCACACCTAGCAAAATGAGTTATGAAGGAGCAACAAAATTATCTTATGTCTGGGGGTCACCACAACACGCGGAACTGTGTTAAAGGGTCGTAGCGTCAGGAAGGTTGAGAAGCACTGGTCTAGAGTGACCTCCTGACCACCAGAGCTGGAGTGCAGGCCCTGGCCCCGGCGTGGCCAAGGGGACCTGTAACTCAGCTTTCTGAATCTGGATCAAGTGGTGCATGAAGCAGGGACAGTGGAGAATCGGTTTTGCCACGAAGAAGCAGCAGCTTCCTGGGGCCACGGCCAGAGGTGCTGAAGGTAGGGTGGCCACACTACTAGGGGGTGTGATGTAAACTGCAGTCCTGCTGTAGCATCTCTGCGTTTTCCAACTTGTCTCCTGCAGCTGGATCTTTAGCATTCTTAGAAAATTTTAAAGCCACTCACTACATTTTCATAAGTGGTCTTTTTAGTTAATTTTGGCCTGGATAATTTCTAATGTATGCCATTAAGACCCTTAAATAATAAGCTCTATGAGAGCAATTTAAGAACTATTTCCACCGGGCGGTGGTGGCTCACACCTTTAATCCCAGTACTCAGGAGAAAGAGGCAGGTGGATCTCTGTGAGTTCAAGGCCAGCCTGGTCTACAGAGTGAGTTCCAGGTCAGCCAGAGTTGCAACAGAGAAATCCTGTCTCAAAAAAACAAAACAAACAAAACAAAACAAAGAACTATTTCCTTTAGCACCCACACAGAAAATTCAAAAATAAAGGTGATGCTTAACATTTGTATGTTTCTTATCAGGGTCTAGGCATGGCTGTGGCTGCTTTCAAAGATCCTCATTTAATCCTCATGAGGAAACGTGGACATAAAGATTGTATCGAACACCATTAAGATCAGGTAGCCAGTAAATGGTAGAGATAGACTTTGACCTCAGGTCTTTTAGCATCTTTAAAATGTATGCTTTCCACTACATCAGAGTGTTGAACTATCAATGTATTTGTATTATGCTCTGCTATTTACTGCCTGTATATGTATGTACATACAGTGGTTGAGCATTTGTGTAAACTTAGACATATGAACAAGTTTATACAGAGGGGACACCTACAACTTATTGACTTTAGTTTGGACTTGGAGCAGCAGAATTTCCGTCCAGTATCTGCTTAAAAGGGAGAACCCAAGTTCAATTAAATAATGAAATCAAAATCAAAGTGCAGCCTGAAAATCTGCACTTTAACTCCCTTTCAGTAAACTTTAGTTTTTAAGAAGTAAGACTTTTTCTTTCCTAGGTAAGCTGCTCAGTTGATCTTTGCAAATGAACTCATGATGTGGCTAAGCTGTCATTGCCTATTTATCCGAGCCAAGGAGAACACTCTGGGTAGAGATGGGTTGATCACAGCAAAGGGAGGGGCTTGATTCCCTACACACCACGCTTTCTCCTGCAATGAGTCCGACATGTCGGAACAAGACCCTACGTTCGACCGGAGTAGGAGTCTCAGAAAGTCACGACTAAGACTGGGTTTGGTGAAGAGAGGGAATGGACAGTCTACTTTCTTCAAAGCTGCATACTTTAGAACGGAAATCAGGACACAGAGAATAGAGACGTGAGCCACAAGGAGACACGCTGGGAGCTGGGAGCAACGCATAGTTATAAATATAATGCAGCAGAACCCTCTTTAAAACATGATTTCACTGCAGACACACAGGCATGCATGCACATGGATCCTGCTTAACGTGGGTCTTTTTAAAGCGCACAGATAAAAAACATAGTTCTGCTTCTTTCTGCTCTTTGTTCCAGGAGGAATAGATGAGGTAGGGCTTTAAAGCATATACCACTTTTTTTTTTTTAAATCTAAGTTTGGTTCATCTTTCTTTCCTTTGTGCTACCTACTGGATTTGTTATTCTCCCCATCCTCACACTATAAAAATCACCCCCAGTGAATTCTGAGTTTTAAAAAAAAAATTCTAAACCAAGCACTCTACTGGAAATGGAAGTATTTTCAATCTGGAAGCTCTTTTGTAAATGAGGGATACATTATTTTATTTTATTTTAAAAAAAAAAGCTTTAAAGACTAGCAACATAAAAATAAAGTTCATGATGCCCTCTTTGTCAACAGCCAAAAACAGTGGTAATTATATCATAAACAAAAGACTGGGTAATGTTCTATAGTTCACAGATTTGTGCTGTGTTTAATCTTGTAGCCGGATGTCTCTTCCTATTGGACGATGCTGGATGCTGAATTCAGTGATGCTCTTGCACTCCACCGGGTCGGAACCCTCCTCCTGAATTAGCTCTCTGGATGCTTTTCCCAGAAGGGTCCATCCAAGGATAATGTGCAGAAATAAAGAATAGAGAAGCAATGATCCCAAATATGGAAAAAAAATACTTTTAAAAAGACAAAGAGAACAACAAAAAGATAATCTCTAGGTAAGATTTTCATTCATTTATACTTCCTTAATAATTTCCTATACACTATTATTTCTACAACGTGGAAAAGTTTATTACTAAAGATATGCCCCTCCCGAAATTTATTTGTCTGGAACTTCTCTGGAGGAAGGAGGACGGCAGAGAGGAGTGGCAGGTGTTTCGTCAGGCCTATATTTTTAGCCAGATACAAAGCTCCCAAATGTACACCTGCTCTCATTCTGTCTCAATTGTGATCCACTAATCAAGTTAATTATGAAGTATTGAAGCCCTGGGAATCCTTACTAAGTGATACTTCAACCCATAAATTGTTTGTAATTTACAGTTCCAGAAATGAAGTAAGGCTATTTCTCCGTTATGAACCCTTATTCTGATTTTGGCTTCTATTTCTGTTTCTGTTCCAATATTAGCATCTTTTGGAAACCCAAGTAACATTGGCAACTCCCAAAATGGGGAACAGAGCAGTTCTAATGCCAGTGATCAAGCAGTATCTGACAGCACAAAAGAGAAAGAAGAAAGAGGGCCTGGCCAGTTAGTCAAAAATGCCTTGAGCACTAGATCTTGACAATTAATCCGAAAGGTTCTTGCTTAGAGACCTAAGCATTTTTTTCAGAGGCCTTCCCTAATAGCAGTCACAGAGAGAAAGAACCCGAGAGATAAAAGTGAGCTACAAAAAGATACATCATCTGATGACCTCACTCCCAGAATATGGGTAGGTGTCTTATCCAGCATAGTTCCAAAATCCGACCCGACTGGGGCAGTGAAGAAATGGGAAAACAAAAACAAAAACAAAAACAGACACACAGAAACACGTGGACAGAAATCTTAGATGGGGTGAACTGAACCCTCTGATGGAGAAACCTCAGCACACTGGCAGCTCAGTGTGGTTCTTATGTACACTTAAACATAGAGGCTACATCTTAAATATGGATAAACAAGAAGGCAGGGCTTATTGCTTATTGCTGAATCAAAAAGACTGGTGTAGCTCTAATAGTGAGAGTGGACTTGCTTCCCAGAGCATGTGTTCACACGGGCAGAGGTACAACAACGCTGAAGGTAAGCTGAGACCAGACAAGGGAATTTGGGCTACAACTCTCTGTAGGGGAGCAGTCTTTGGGCCATAAATATCCATGGAGAGAACGCTATGAGGGACATTTTCTGCACACACTGTTAACTTCCACACATGGACCAGAGGAAGGCTTTGCCATCCCTCTAAGCCTCAGCGTGGAGTGTAGGGAAGGCTTTGCTTTTGCCCACGGTCTGAGGCTATGACTTGTGACACGGCCATGCACCTGTCGACAGCACACATTCACTCAAGACTTCATTAAGTCAGGACTCCCTCTGTCCTCAACACACAGGGGTGGTGAGATAGAAAGAAAAGGCAGAGCACTGAGCATCACAAAAAGAAGCAGCTCAAATGAGCAAAGGGCTAGTGAACTCTCAAGGCAGTGTTAGAGAGCATGCACCTTGACCTTACGTTAGAATTGTGGGGTGAGGATGTCTCCTACAAGTGTTAATGCACTGTATCTCTTACCCCCAATGCTAGATGCTTGGCACACAGAGAGAATCAATATGTATTACCATCTGCTCCAGGATATTCACCTTCCCTTTAACTTCTTCTCTCTTCCATGAAGTCATTCACTTATTGAGTGCCTACAATATCTGGAAATTCCAGATGAATAAGAATTCAAAGATGAATGAGTCATAGCCCATCAAAGAACTTACAGTTGCATGACAGCCATGTATGTGGGAAGGGAGGCAAGCATGATGGTGTGACAGGGAGGATGTTAGGGAATGTATCAGATATCAGATGAATGTATCGGATGTGGGAATGGAAACAGAGGGAATGGGTCATTAGCGCTGCTCAGAAACATTTTTATTGAAATGTAATCCCTGCTCTAAATCTTAAACATCACTTGGCAGACTCTCTAAGGGCTGGAAGGAAGCTAGAGGTACAGAGACATATGCAGCAAGCAGAAGTGAGAGTGGGGTTTGCTTCCTGGAGCATGCGTTCATGGGCAGAGGTGCAATGCTGAAGGTAAGCTGAGATCTGACAAAGGAAATTGGGTCACCAGGCCTGGATTTCAAGACAAAGGAACTCATGAGAATATCTAAGCAGAAGAACATCAGGCTTGTGTTTCAGCAAATTTGTACGTATGGCCACAGAATATAGGATGAGTTCAAGAGAGAGAAAACAGAGGCCTTTTTCATGGGGGAGTTTATTTCAAGGGACCAGGAAGGGACAAACCACCCAAAGTAGGCTATGGCACACCATGAGAAGGAATTGAGAGAAATATTACAGGACAATGAAGAAGTAAAATCCACATGATCCAATAAAAGGTTATATGTATATAGACCCAGCAGACAGGAGGAATCAGCCAATTTGGATTGACATAGTCAAAACGTGGGAACACATTCAAGCAATGTCTAGAAGGAACTCAGAACTTCCTGGAGTTGCTTTGGTAAATTTTCAATAATAAAAATCTTAGAGCATCTGTGATAAGCATGTTGGCATAAAGTCATGGATCTCGTAGATCACAGAGTGGTGGGCAATGCCAACTGGGGAAGTCACCTTTCTACTCTAGACTCCAATTTCCTGTTCTACAAACAAGGCTAACCGAGGAATCTGTTCCTTACACTTGTGAGGGGGAAATAAAACAACTCTCACGGAGTTTTTAGCAGAGTCCAATATACTATACTTCAAAGAACATTAACTGTCATTACTTTATCAGAACGGGATGGAGGTTATACACAAAAAAATACCAGGCATTTAATACAAATTAGGACTGGGAAAAACTCAGCCACATTTTTCAAGAACAAACTATGGTGTGTTTTTTCATCACATTTTGCTGAAAATTACACTTTATATGTTCATATTTTTAAAACTAGAGTCTACCCAGATCTCTAGTGGCTTTCCCCCACTTAGAGTCAGATCTAAATCTTGGCACTCATTCATCATCCAGCATCCTGATTCCATACCTTCAAATGTACTCTAGTCATGGGAGTGGCTTTGCTGTTGTTAAAATACACCTAACACACTCCCACGTCACCCGACTGCCTGCTATTCCTCCTACCTGGAATGATCTCTGGGGCGTTCATGGTTTGGGCTTCTCAATTGCTTCTCGTCTGTTCACATTTTGTTGCCTTATCCAGGGTCTTTCTGGACCACCCTAAATTTCAGGCTCTGTCCATTACTATTCCCTTATTCTGTTTTTCTTTGCTGGGCTTGACCAATACAATGTTCTGATATCTAATTTGGAACATAATCGCTTATTTCTTTATTGCCCATTGTCCTCGTTATAATTGTAGCATTCAGCTGTCATGCTTCTACCCTCAACTCAGAGTAAGAGAAAGGAAGGAAAGAAGGAAAGAGAGAGAGAGAGAGAGAGAGAGAGGGAGGGAGAAATCTTCTCTGCCCTTGTAGGCAGCCTTGTTAGAGAGAAAGAGAGAAAGGAAGAAATATCCACAGCCCCTTAGGCTGTTCGAAGCTTGGAGAGCAGGAGCTGATAGGGAACTCGACTAGCATCCCTCAGCTCACTATTCTCAAATGCAATTTCTCCAACTGATGTTCTTCTGAGCAACAACCAACAACCCAACCCACCAGCGACCATTCATAAAGACAAGCACGCTGGCAAGTCAGCTACACATAACCAAATTACAGCCACTGGCAACCAGCAGTCCGAATCAAACTCATCTTCAACCACCACACCTGGGATGGGAACAAAAACATAGTTCAAATGCCATTTTGCATTTTTAAAGAAACCAAAATAACAAAACTTGTTCCAGGTGTCCCACTACAATAACCTTTGTTTTATCCAGTCCAGTCCTGTGCCTATAGCAGAGCCGGCTGCTCAGTAGGCTCTTACTAAAAAGCCCTGAGTAAAAGAGCTGCTGCCTGCTGGAGTCATTCATTCCTGGTTTTCCTGGGTTTCTTTCTACTTCTCCCTATCTCCCTTCTTAGTCACCTTTACTTGGTCTTCTTTCTATGACCTCTAAATGCTTGTGTTTCTCAGTACTCCATCTTGGGTCCTTTTTTTCTCTCTTTTGCCTTCCCATGTTCCTTCTCCTTGAATTATTGCATCCCATTTCCATGAATTTAAATACCATCTTTATGTGGCTTACTTCTAAATTCTATCTCAAGGCCAAAGCTGCAGAAATTCATATGGCTTCTTGCCCACTTGATATCTTCACTTGAACCTCTAATAGGGATCTGGAAATTAACATGTCCATGATGAAACCCTTAATCCCCAGACTACCCCAAGCTAACTCTGCCACCCTTTAGAATTTCTGAATAGCACAATTGATCTGGTTGAAAAGCAGATAAAGTTGTTGTGTTTGTTTAGGACTTAAGAATGAAAAAAAAAGTATCAAAGAGTGAGAGGACAGATACCAGAAAGTTCCACAGTGCTTTGGACCCTCCTTGGCACTTGCACCATCTCCCTCTAACCCCAGGTCCTCCCCTGTCTTCCTCTAACCCCAGGCCCTCCCCTGTCTCCCTCTAACCCCAGGACTTCCCCTGTCTCCCTCTAACCCCAGGCCCTCCCCTGTCTTCCTCTAACCCCAGGCCCTCCCCTGTCTCCCTCTAACCCCAGGACTTCCCCTGTCTCCCTCTAACCCCAGGCTCCCCTGTCTGCCTCTAACCCCAGGCCCTCCCCTGTCTCCCTCTAACCCCAGGCCCTCCCCTGTCTCCCTCTAACCCCAGGCCCTCCCCTGTCTCTCTCTAACCCCAGGCTCCCCTGTCTCCCTCTAACCCCAGGCCCTCTCAAATACAGTAAAAGCACCACTTGCAACTTGGTTACTCAAGTACATACCTTTATGTTACTCCATTTCTCATTGTTTGCATGTAATCTGTAAGTTCTTATTTTTCCCTGAAATACAATTCTAGCCCTTCCTTGCTTTCCATATCTACCAGTGCATTTCTGATCTAGGCCACCATCTAGGTTTACTTGCACCTAGACTTTCTAAGTCCTCCTGGTACTGAGGGTTGAATCTTAAGAGTCCTAAGACCTTGTGCATGCTAGGCAAGAGCTTTACCATTAAGCTACATTCCCATTCATTTCCAATTTTTGTATTTTGAGTCTAGTTCTCAATACGTTATTCAGGTTGGCCTTGAGCTCATGATCCTCTTGCCTCGTGTAGGATTCACCTAGACTCCCTTTCCTCACCTTGTGATACTGGGACCCCAGGAATGCTGGCAAGCATTCTACCATTCAGATGCATCCACAGCTCTTACCACCTTGACCCTCAAAGGAACCAACCTCTTAACAGATCTTGCCCTACCCATTCCTATTGCTTTTAAAAAACATTTATTTAGTGTGGGGGAGGTGCAGAGTGCCCGTGTGGAGGTGAGAGGACAGCTTGCCCATTCTTTTCTCCCTCCATGTAGGTCCTGAGAGCTGAACTCAGGTTGTGGGCTTCTCAGCATTACTCAAGGAGCCATCTCCCCAGTCCCCATTCTTACCACTTTGAGTCATTCTCCAAACAGCAGTAACACTGACCTTAAATCTGTAAATCATATCATGATATGCTTTTAAGAGTCTTTAAATAATAATAGATTTCTGGCCCAGAGAGATGGCTCAGCAGGTAGCAAGTTGCCACCAAGCCTGAGACCTGATTCGACCCTCACAACCCACATGGTAAACAGAAAGAATGGATTTCCATACATTGTCCTTTATTCTCCCTCTCTAACCATGGCACCTGCATTCCCCCAAACAAATTAGTGAAATTTTAAATAGGACATTTAAGTTATTCCTACCACACAAAGAAATAAGTACACCAGGCAATACATATATTAATTAGCTCAATATAGCCATTCCGTGGTACGTACATACAACAAAATAACATGTATGTATACAATAAATGTATGCATTCTGCCAATTAAAATAATATAAAATTAAACCTTTTATTGAGATCAAAATTTGAATTCTTCACAATGGCCACACCCAAGTCCCCGTTCATTATTCCAACCCCAACATACACCATTCTCTACCTGAACAGAACCACAACACAACTACCAAGCAGGCTTTAGTCTGTACTGAGGACATGCCCAGATCTTTATTGTCTGAGCCTTTGTGTATCCCATTCCCTTTATCTGGAATGCTTTTCTCTCTGTTCCTTTCTATTCTTTCTCATTTTAAAAGTCACCTACTCCTCAGGGTGATCTGTCCTTACCACCTATGTAAAAATTTAGTAGCTGCATATAATGTTATTTTTTAGGTGTTAAAAAAGCAGGGGGGAGGTCATTTGGATCATGGTGGATTAGTGGGAAACACAGATTTATCCAATTAGCCCAAAGCAACTAATAATAATCTGGCCAAATATATGGAATAATGACGTCAGACCCTGGACCTCAGGGAGCCAAGGTAACTATCCATGAAAGAGCAGAGACAAGCAGGCTCTGTGGACTAACAAACATTTGCAGGACATGAGCTCCAGGATGCTATGTGAAGAAGGGCAAGCATTCAGAGCCCTAGAGACTCCTTGAATTGAGCAAATGAAGCCAAGTGCCCAGGTTGGCCATAGTGGAAAGAGTTTGCCACAGAGTACCAGGAAGGAGGAAGCAACATGAAGGGGGGGGAAAAAACCAAAAGCACTCTGGCATTCTGCTGAGGATCTCCCTTGAAGCTTTAGCTGAATACTGATGGTTGCATGTGTGGGAGGACACTACACAGTGCCAGGGAAAGAACAACTTGAAAGGATCAGAAGGAACAATCCTTGGAATTCACACAGGGCTGGAAATAGTTTGTGTTCTTGTCAGCCAAAACGGAAAAGCCTCCAATTCATGGACTATCAGGTGGGTGCTCAGAAGGGCGTCACATCAGTGGAGGAGAAAATTAGTCTTAGCGGTTGCTCTGTCCTCAAATAACAAAGCAAAGATCAGGGAGCAAAAGGAGCAAAAACAAGCATTTAGCTGTTCCCAAGTACTAAACCATGTTCTAGAGCAAAGCACAAGAATATAGAAACATGTAGCATTTAACAAAGTAATATGACTAGCATCCAAGCAAATATTACAAAGCAAAGACATAGGACAATAACTCATAATAAGAAAAAAATCAACCTGTTGAGACAGACCCAGAAGTGACTCAAATGACAAAATGAGTAGGCAAAGACAATTAGCTGGTATTATAACTTTTCTATATTATAACTCAATTCTTTGTGGAAGGAAGAAAGGCCATATTGAGACAATAAATAGAAAATATTTTTTAAGAGATGCAATTAACTCCTGCTGATAGAAATGGAATGATCTGGTATGGATATATCCTGGTAAGGTTAACATCAGAGAGTGACCCTGAGGCCACAAGGATGGAAGGAAATGATGAGATGCAGGAATAGACCAAAGGGAAACTGAGTGGAGACAGCTGGGACTTCATGCAGCGTGAGGGGTGATGAGAAACGGGGGTAGATGTGTTCTTTATCCTGTTTGCAGGCACAGTTGTTTACAGGTGTACAAATGTCAAAACTCATCAAACTTTATATTTTAAGTATGTTCAATTTGTTGTATGCTGATCAGTTATCAACATTGGTTAACAAAATACGCACACACCACTCAGAAACTGTCACAAGTTGTTTGCCAGGAGCTCTTTTGCTTTATCCAAATACAATTGCAGGGAGAAAGGAGCAGCCTTCTCATGTTGCTGGTCCTGAGTTCTGGAGGCTTACAAACTGAGCTTCTAATGCAGAGACTGATAGCTCTAAGCCTTGAGCCAAAGGGTTATGGCTCCAAGCTGTCAAAGACAAGGGTTTATTACTGGGTGCACTTAAAATGAGAACTTTTCTGGGCATAGAGGACCAACGCTCAGAGGCGGGAGTTACATTTGACTTTTTAACCTGTAGTGGATTTTTCAGACTTTTCTAGTGACCACACCTTGCTGTCCTAATAGTCTTGGCTTACAGCAATCTCTCCTTCCACAGACTTTACCACAATATTTCTAACATTCTTCCTAGCATTAGCTACAACAAGCTTCAGCTTCAGCCCTTGGTGATTGCCTGGAACTCTCAGCTGCCTCTTGATAACATATCTCAGATCTTGGATGCAAGTGCTCTCTGCTCACAGTGGCTCATCTGGACCTCTTTAGCTGCCCCTCTTTTCTGCTGTTGCTATTGTTGACGCTGCTCTCCATGAAACTGTTCAGCCCATTCTACCAATAATAAAGACTATATCTCAGCCAAAGGCCATTCAGAGAAGCCCATATTGGGCTCAATGCTGGAGCCTGGGGACAGCACATGGAGAACATCTTCCTAAACGAACTTTAAAGGTGTGGAAATCACCCTGCTTATATCAGCAATGATGGGTGTAACACGCCCATGCACAGATTTTCATTCTACCAATCACAGCTTTACACGTGCATAGCTTCTAGTCCCACCTAAGGCTGACCTAAGTATCAATCATAAGCCTTACACAAGCACCAAATCACAACTTTTTTTTTTTTTTTTTTGGTTTGTTTCTGAGTCACTGATAACCTTCCCATCCTTAGTGAGAACAGCTACAGGAAGAGAATCCTTGTTGTGGCTGATTGATGTTTCTGATGTTTCTGTTACTGATGTAAGCTCATGCAGCTGTACTGGAGCAAGACCTCCTGGAACAGAAATGGCGGGTTCAGCAGCAGCCACAGTTACGGCTGGGGTGTAGTTTCCTCAACACATCTGTGGCGTGTTCTGCAGTGGGAGTACCATGATCACAGCCCATCAGGTCACCCAAAGTGAGGCTGCATTGTTAACAGCTCCCTTCAACAACTGGGCACAAGGAAAGGGTCTGTAAGCTGTCATTCAGGAACGAGAGCTAGAGAGATGGTTCAGTGGGTAGGCATGATTGTACAAGCCTGATGACCTGAGATCATTCTCCGGATCCCACATGGTGAACTGGCTCCTGGAAGTTCTCCTCTGACCCCCCACACCCTATCTATGGAATGAAGAAAAACAAAATGGGTAACTTTGAAAATCAGCAGAAAAGTCAGTAGAAATACTGATCAATCCAACTAAAGCAGAAACAAGAGAAACAAACCTATAGAAATAGATATCAAAAAGAATAAAATATTTTATTCCAGAAACTAGAAAAAGAAATGCTAAACAGCCTAAAGTAAAAAGGATGAATATATTTAAAGCAGAAAGGGGTGGGAAAGAACATTAAAGTACTAGAACAAAAATTTAGATTTAAATGATCAATAAGCCAGTTTAGCAAATACTAAGAAAAGGCTTGGAAGTTTTAAAGGAAATAAAGAAAAAACACAGGGATGGTATGTAATTTTTAAAATTATAAACAAGTGTTACATTTATTTTATTGCCAATCCTGTCTATAAGATCAATTCAACCAAACTGTAGATTATGCAAAATAAAATGCACACAGTCTGGGGATGGAGAGATGGCTCAGGGGTTAGGAGCCCTACTGCTTTTCCAGAGGACCTAAGTTAAATTCCCAGCACCCACATGGCAGTTCACAACTATCTGTAACTCCAGTTCTAGGGGATCTTATGCCCTCAAAGGGTACCAGACATGCACATGGTTCACAGACATATATGCAGGAAATATAATATACTCATACATGTAAAATCATAAATTTTTAAAATTCACACAACTAAACATATAATTTGATGAATCTTGATTCACCCTGCTTGTAACCATTAGCACTACAAAGTACAAAGTAGCTTGCCACCCCCAAGGTTTTCTGTTCTAGTCCTTCCCCTTCCTCCAGGCCTCAGGCTACTGCTGATCTGATTTCTCTGTGGTCTGACCTTTCTTAAGGTTTTTATCCATTGTGTCAGAGTATGTACATTTTTATGTATGTCTTCTTCCACTCAGCAACATTGCAGAATTTATGTTGAGTGTCAAGACGAGCTCATTTCGTTTTATTCCCCAGAAGTCTACCAGATTTTACACCACAATTTACCAATTCAACTGTTGATGACTTTGAGTTACTCGGGGTGGAGATTTTATGAATAGAGCTGTTATGAAAATTCATCTACCAGCCTTTGTGTAAGTCTATTCTTTCTGAAAGAGTGTGATTGCTGGCGTGTGTGGCTAAGCCTAAGAATATCTGGTCAGGCTGCTGTCTCATCAATATTTATAAAAGTTTCAGCAGCCTCACCTCCTCAACAAACTTTATACTAATATACTTGCATCATGTTTTGCAATCTCAAGTGTAACAGGTTTCTAAGAGAAACGGCTGAAGAACACTGCGGAGACAACCCATGCAAGATACCGACAAGGTTCAGCTCCCTGCTGCCCCAAGAATTGTCAGTATCAAAGCTTAAACAAGAAAATCGACCACATTGTCAAACAAACAGTAATTCTCATCCATTATTCAACTCAAGAAAAGGAGCGTTTAATTTATGAAGCAGTGAGAACCCCGATACCAACATTTAATAAGGAAAGCTGCCGAATCACGCATGGCTTGAGTCCTAGAACGCTCCCTAATTAGGGGCAGAGAAATAAAGGATGGACACACAGACACATTTACAGTGAAGCTGGGATCAGGTGGGAGTTTTCTAACCTGCCGAAACTTGGAATCTCAGCCACCTGAAAGCCCAGCATGTCTATTAGGTACAGAAGAGGGGAGGAGTTAGAAGCCTCCATAGGTTTCTGTAGGAGAGCAGTCTCAGACCGTACCTTTTAATCGTTTCAACCGCCCTTCTAAAAGACATACCCCATACACAAAACTTAGTGAACTCAACAGGCAAAGGAATTTCCTTGGAAAATACAAAGGAGAAAAATCCAAGCGAATCAATAAGCACCTAAATACACAAGCAGTAACCAGGTAAACAAGAGGGGGAAAGCGTAACTTCAAAACCTGACAACAAGAACCCAGACTTTATGAGGAAGTCTATAAAACTTTATTCACGGACATTATTTGAAATCTCAGCCGCTCGCTGAGTTTTGGCTAATCGTATGTAAATCGTACTTCAAACGTGAGGGAAAGGAGCCGGGAACGTTGGCTGGAGGTGGCGGACGCGCCTGCGTGCTGGACGCTCCGGCCCGGGGCGCAGCTCCCCGGGGCTGGAGCACAGCTGAGCTTTAAGGTGTGCGGTTCGGAAACGCCCGCGTCCCCACCTGCTCCCGCTCAGCGCTCCGCGCACGGCGCCGCCAGCGGCCAAACACCTGGGCACCGACAGCGCCGGTGGTCCCCTAACCGGATACACCACGCAACAATCCGCAGCAGAGGCGCCGGGCCGCCCACGTGACAATACCCGCCCACCAGGCACGCCCGCTGGCCAATCGCAGCGCTCCCCGCCTGCGACGCCCTCCTCCTCCCTGCTCGGCCACTCCGCCTCTGCACGAGGTGGAATCTTCCAGTTTCAGGCTGTTTTTTGCCCCCCACCGAGGGCCAATGCGGCTGCGCGCTGCTCCCTGATTGGCCAAGCGCAGGGCTGGAGCACGCGCAGGCGCCGAGCTCGGTTACTAAGGGCGGGAGCCCGGCGAGGGCGCCGGCTGCTTGCTGTGACTCTGGAGGGCGTCGAGGCCCGACGGCGCCATGCCAAACCGCAGGGCCAGCCGCAATGCCTACTATTTCTTCGTGCAGGAGAAGATTCCCGAACTGCGCCGGCGAGGCCTGCCAGTGGCCCGAGTGGCTGACGCCATCCCCTACTGCTCGGCCGACTGGGCGGTGAGGCGGGCAGTTGGGCAGCGGGGAGGGCGTGGCGGGGCCCAGCCTGCGGGCGCCTGTGGCGGGGACACGGCCCTGCCCTGGCCGGACCAACCGACAGAACCTTCCAGAACCGGGGTGGGGAACGGACGCCTCACCGCCTCCCTCTCTTGTCTCCCTCTTCTCCCGAAGCTCCTGAGGGAGGATGAGAAGGAGAAATACTCAGAAATGGCTCGGGAATGGAGAGCAGCCCAGGGAAAGGATTCTGGGCCTTCAGAGAAGCAGGTAAGGGCGGCCCCTCGCCCCGCCGGGCTGCCTGTCCGGGTAGAGCCGGGGACCCTCGGGAAGCCCCGGGCGATGGCCTCGCCTGGGGTTCAGGGCTCCTCTCAACGGCTAGACAGCTTTAAAAAATGTGCACTTACAAGCATGAGCTTTATTTCTAAATGTGGGGATAACAAGACTTGGAAGACCTAGGTCAACGTCTGCAGACCCTACAAAGTTAAGCAAATTCCTGTGTGGCGGGATAGGAAGGCACTAAATGGAAATTGTTTTCCTGTTCATTTCTGTTCAGAAAGTACAAGGTAATTAGTGAAGGTTGGTTTTTTTTCCCCTCTCCCTCGTGGTTTTTTTTTTTTTTTTTTTTACTGATTGTACATACTGAAATTTCATTCTGAAACTAGTGATGTTGGATTGAAGTTTTCAAATTTTGGTGATTTTTTTTTTAATATGGTAGATTTGTGTTTTAAGTCAATGCCCTAAGTCGGGTGGGTTTGTGATGTTTTGTGTGTGTGAACTTTTTCTTTGTCATTATAATTTCTTCTAAAACATATCTCCTCAAGGGGCTGGAGGTGGCTCAGTGGTTAAGAGTACTGACTGACTACTCTTCTAAAGGACCCTGGTTCCAGTCCCAGCACCTACATAGTGGCTCACAACCATCTGTAACTCCAGTTCCAGGGGATTCTGGTGCCCTCCTCTGGCCTCCACTGGTGCTGCACATACGTGGCTCTCTTACATACATGCAAATATATTTTAAAAAGGAAAAATTATTTCTAAATATTTCTCCTTAAAACTTCAGTTTACTGTGTGTATGTCTTGTGATAGAGCTGCAGCGTTCTTGCTTTTGCTTTTAAGTGAAAGCCGAACAATATTACCGGGTTTGGATTTTTGTTTTGTTTAAAAAATACAGCTTTGACCACCAGCCTAGCATTTGGTAGTAAGTGACTCAGGAAATGAAACGATCAGTAGTGTACAAATGATAATCGATTGTTTACTTTTTATTCATAATTTCATGTATTTTCTCTTGTCAGCCTTTGACTGCTAATGTTACTGATAAATATATTTGTTTTCATTGACCTTGAGAGAATGCTGAAGTAGTCCAGCAGTGGCTCTATTTAAAGTCCTTGATTGGTGATCTCTTTCAGAAACTCATATCAACACCACTGAGGAGACCAGGCATGCTTGTACCAAAACCAAGTCTTTCTCCCCCTGATATGTCAAATTTATCTATAAAAAGTGATCAAGGTAGAGTATTCCTAAAATACTGTGCTTAAATTTGGATGGCATATTGTAAATGTTGATGTAAGCATAGATTTAATTATTCTCCTGGGTTCATGGCAGAGGACAGTTTATTCCTTACTAATTCAATCCCTAGTCCTAGAGAGTTTCAGCCTTTCTACAGTCTAATCTTAAATCTATACCTGGAAAGCTCCAGCTTCTGTACAATCTAAACTTCAAACCTAAACCTAGAATGTTTCAGCCTCTAAGACTTATTGCTGAATGACTGACTCTGACTAGTTCCTTCTGAACTCAGAGCTGTGCTAAATTCAACTGACTCTTCTGGTTGGCTGATTGAACTCACTCACTGTTCTGGCTCAAACTCTTCTCCAAGCTGACAAGTTCAAACTGAGCTTCTGAGCCAGCTGACTGTTTCTGACTGAATTCTTCTGACTCTGACTGACTCCTATAACTTCTCTGCCTGAACTGCTCTGCTAGGCTTCATACTGACTCTCACCATTAGCTGACTGTTTTTCCCAAATTTACTCTTTGTCTGCTGAACAGCCTCTTGTCTTACCTAGCTGATTCTGTAACTGATTGCTTCCTTTTACATCCTGAGAGAGCTGGGATTAAAAGTTGTGTGCCACCACTTCCTTCTGAATTAGGTTACTTAAAGGCTTGTGCTATGTTCTTTCTACCCTAGAGCAGCCATGCTGCTGGATTAGATAATTAAATGTTCCTCTACAGCATATTGGGTAATTAAAACAGTCTTCTGTATGGTATGGGAAGATATCTCAGTCAGTAAAGTGTTTTCATGCAAACGTGAATATCAGCACCCATATAAAAAGTGAGGTGTGGTGGTATCAGCTTTATAATCCCTGTCCTGGGGAGGTGGAGATGCAGGATGGCTAGTCAGCCTAGCCTAATTGGCAAGCCTAAAGTCCCAATGAGAGATCCCATTTCAAGCAAACATGGACAGCTCCTAAAGAATGACACTAGAGATTGACCGTTGACAGCCTCACCCAAGGACATGCCCATACATGAGCATCCCACTCCCAAAATGCATCTTATTCATTTTGATCTTATATTTCAAAATAATGACTATAAGAGTTTAAATACTATATCACTAATGTTATTCAGGATGAGCTGATTTGCATTTGTTGAAATAATATTGGAAGGTTTTTGTACCAAAAATCTCTCAGTTTCTACTACTTCATACATTATTAAACATAGCTCTTAGACTTCTTTATAGGTCTCACTTAGGTTGTAGAGCTGGACAGGAAGAAAAAGGCTTTTGACCTGTTACAGCCTGGTAAGAGTAGATTTTAAATTTTGAACTACAAAAATAAAAGGTTATGGATTGATAAATACGTTAATTAGCTTGATTTAATCATCCCACAATTTATAAATATATTGAAGTCCCATGATAACCCATAAAGATGTGCTATTATTATTTGCCAGTTAAGAATAAAGAACTTTTAATATATCCTGGGGCGGGGCAGGCATGAAGCAAGGATGAATTGTCAAACTACCCTAGAAGAGAACATAGCTAATAAATGCCCTTTACTGTTTTTTCTGACTGCTTTTATTGTGTTCTTCCTTTGTTTAACACAAACTTTTAACATTGATCTCAAGTGGCCAGTACTAGTCCCACATATTTCTCTTGTATTATTGGTGGTCTGGTCTTCTATACATTAGCAGAAAGTACAAAAGCAGAGAACTGAATTTTCCATAGCTACACTTTTACATCTTTTGTTCTGTTGGACTTTTTTTCTCAAATCTTGCTATTTATTGCATATATATCACAACTTTTCTTATGTCATTGCTGAAATTCAATGCTTCTCTATAACTGAATTATGTAGAGGCTGTTACAAGACTAAATAATTGTGTTGCTTTATGTAAATAATGGTAAATACTTAAATTCATGATAAATGTGATTGTAAAATTTTTTCTTACTTGGTATAATTGTTTTCTCTTTTATAATTTACTAAGAAATACAGGAACACATACCTGCACAAAAGTGGTTCTAATCTAAAGGTCTTTGTTTTTTTGGTTTTTGGTTTTTGGTTTCTTTTGTTTTTCAGCTCTCCTTGGGGGCATTTTTTATTTTCTGAACATTTTTAGCCATGGTGAGCTACCTCCTCATTGTGAACAGCGCTTCCTCCCTTGTGAAATTGGCTGTGTTAAATACTCACTCCAGGAAGGTATTATTGCAGATTTCCACAGCTTTATCCATCCAGGTAAGTAGCCCGTATTTGATAGTTCCTAAAAGTATATATGATTTGTAAAAATTGGTTTTATTTATTAGTATTAGTATTTATTAGTATTACTTTAAAGCCGAAGTACAGCTGAGTTCTTAAAATGTACATAGACTTAAGTGACAAACTATTAGGAATTAAGTGTTGACATGGCTGGTTGATAAAGCTTTTCCCCTTAAGTGACCATTAGAATTCAGAAGATAGAATACCTTAAAAACACACTTCCTACCATTCACTTATCCACGGCCTCCCATCTTAGGATTTTTCTGTTTTATGCCTTGTTCTTTTTTACTATCCCATCTTTCACCTCGGTTATCTTTAGTTTCAAGTTGATATGCTTTGTAACCTTGAGAAAACTAACCTTTCTGAACCAGTTATCTCCTTTGTAAAGTGTCCTTAATAGCTATTGAAACAGCATGACGATAGTCCTGCACTCTGAGTACTGTCAGCCCTCTCTTCCCACTGTAATACCCCCACTAAAAGCAAAACAGTAGCCCAGAGGAGAGTCAAGCCTTGATCCCAGCACTCATGCAGGAGGGTGACTGAGACAAGAAGACTTAGGCTACATAGTGATACCCTGTCTCAAAAAACAAGTGAGAAGAAGATAGTTACAGAGACATAGGGTCTGTTCAGTTCCCAAGAGGACAGATAGCAGCTAAGGGAACCACATCTTGAAGTTAAGAGGGGAGCTGTATCAAGAGAGGAAAGAGCTTTAAAATTAATGTGGACATCTTCATCCTCAGGAAAGCAAAGCTTGTTTATGCTTGTGGACATTGTTGCTTAGGACAAGTTAACACAGTTTTTATGTTTGTGGTATGTATGTGTGTGTGTAGGTACTACGGAACACTGAAAAAATAAAATTTTGAGTTTTGTTCATTCTGAAAAATTTGTGTATGCTTGCAGTGTCCACCATCTTCAAAGCCCTTTATGGAGCTCTAGCTATAGAAGTCTTTTGGCATAAATTTTCTTTCCCTGGAAGGAACAACTTGCTGTGAAAATAGTGTGGAAAATACATGAAAATTATTTTAGCCCTCATACTTTTGATTTTAAACACAACATTAAGATAAAAGCAAATAAGAAAAGACATTATAAAGTTTTAATCTTGTATTTTAGCATAATAAAAGTTACTCCCATTGAAACTTGGTCATAATATGAAATATTACTATAGCACAAGTAAGAGAACGTACAGATTTCTGCTTCTCAACAAAACACTTTGTACTGTAGGTGAAATTCCACGAGGATTTCGATTCCATTGCCAGGCTGCAAGTAAGTATAAATGAATGGGATAAGGGGTGAGTGTGTGAAGCCCTGGTAAGACTCACTCATTTAACTTAGAAAGTGTAAGCTACAGGGAGTGGTAGATGGGATGATCTTTAAAACCTGTAACCCACACATGCACACTTCTGGTACTAGGGGCTGAACTGGGGCCTCACACATGTTACCAATCACTGCCACAGAGCTGGACTCCCAGCCACAAAACTTTAAAACTTCAACTAACTCATATGTATCAACTCTCTTCTTTCTAAGGTAACATAATTTTATTTTCCTCTTGCTGTAAATTCATGGGTTTCAAAGGTCAGCTATTGGTATAGTGTCTGGGTTTTTAAGAAAGTCATGAGAAGTTTCAAATTTTCCAGACTTAGACCCATTTATGAGCAATGTCTATTTTAAAACTTTTTTTTTAGAAATCACACTTCAAAAATAATAGAATTCATAGTGGAATAGTTATGAGTTTTGGGTGAGAAAATCAGGCTTTTCAGTATTTTGTAACCAGAAGGCTTGACTATGACTAAATTTACCTAAGATTAGAGCTAAACGCTTAATAGAAACAAGGTTTCAAGCAGTTTCCTATTTGATTAAAATGAAAATTATGGTAGTTTTACATTAAATTGATATTGATATTCAATATATTGTTTGAGGGACCATTTAATTCCTGCATGTACAGTTTAACTTAAAAATGTGGTCAACTAGCCTATAGAAGTATTTGTCAGTGCCTGACAGTATGTACTAGGCATATTTTTAACTTTTATAATGCTGGTTGTGTGTGTCAGTGTGTTGTGTGTGAGCCATGGTTTGAGCCACGCACACGTACAGATCAGAGGACAACTTTGAGACGTCCGTTCTTACCTTCCACCTTGTTGAGGCGGGATCTCTCATGTTTCTGATGCTGTGAAGTAGGCTAGCTGGATCATAGGCTTCTGATAGATTCTGTTGCCTTTGTCCCCCATCTCAAGGAAGGTATGCTAAGACTACAGATGTCTATCAGTACATTTAGCTTTTTTTTAAAATCTGGGTTTTAAGAATTGAATTCAGGTTGTCAGGCTTATAGGGCAAATGCCTTTACCTTTACTGAGCTGTCTCTGACCCTATAATGCTGTTTTTAACAGATATTTTGTACTTTCCCTTTATATTTTGAATGGATTTGTTGTTTGCCCCAAAATCAAAGTTGTAGACTGTAGATTAAGGAGTTTTAAGAGATTTTTCTTTTTTAAGTTATGTCTCATATATTTTCAAACACGAAGCTTATAGTTCAGAAAAATACTCCCTCACAAGTTACATTATTTAAGGTCATTGTGCTACTAAGTAGATGTAGTTAAAAGACAAATGGAGAAGCTGGAGAGGTGGCTGAGTAGTTAGTGCTTTGTGCTCTTTTAGAGGACAGGAGTAGTTTCCAGCACCCACATCAGGCAGCTCACTGCTGTCTAATTCAGGGTAGCTGATGGCTCTCTGGTCTCTTCAGGCACTGCTTTCAAATGTTCACAGACACACACATAGACATAAGTAATAACTCTTTAAAATCCACAAATCCAGCCAGAAACAGTAACCCATGCTTATAATTCCAGAGCCTGTCAGAGTTAAGACAGGAGGCTCACCCATAGTTTGAGGTTAGCATGGGCTACACAGAGTTCATTACAGCCTATACCACAGGGTAAGACTGGCTCAAAACCAGCAAACAAAAAAACCAAACATAAATTTTATGAAACCTAGTTTCTAATATAATTTTCCTGTTTTTACTCGAAAACATGATTTTGATTGGCTCAACATTTGAATGAATGGACTGCCTTCTTGCTCTGTGTCACTTATTTGTTGAGAACATCACTGGTTTACCATTTCTTTGCTATCTTCATGCTGTTAAAGCCCTTAAATATTTTATTGCATGTTTTTACAGTATTTCACACTAAAAAAATGAAGAGAAAGTATGCTTCCTTTCTTAAACGCTGTCTTTGTCCTTTCTGCATCTTACTAAAGACTAGAAACATTTTGTTTTCTCATGCTAAGGATCAAACCTAGACAGGTCCTTGTTCAGCTAGGCAAAGGAGCTACTACTGAGCTACATCCACAGCTGGGAATGACTTCTTATTCCAGCTAATTGAAACAGCACAGTATTTCTCATTCAGACAAACTAAAAATGTTTGGAGCTATCCAATTTAAGCATGTCTTAAGTTGCCAATTAAATAACCCTGGGAACTGTGCCAATTAAATAAGATAAATGATGGTTAGAGTGACAGCTGTATTGACATACTACCTAAAAAAGCCTGTGTTAATGTAATTGTACTGATTTGGAGAAGACCAGGGTTCATAGAATAATATACCAAGCCAAATTTACGTATTTACGTGCTGTATAGAAGTAGTAGACAACCAACATGCACATAGATTTCTTAGGGCTAGCGATACAGTTCAGTAGGTAGAAGTGCTTGAATACTTTGAATACTGATGGCAGCTTTTTGTATGGAAGGCCCATGGGCTTTTCAAATGTATCTTCATACAAAAAATACAACACTGACGTAGAATGGAGAATATTAATGAACAGCAATGTGCCCTCTTCACCCTCCCCCCAACCCGGTTCTTTGAAGTGTTCTGAATGTTGTGTTAATCATTATCATTTCTGAATAATTCTATTATGTATGTGAACATATTTAAGTATGTTTAATTTTGTTTTTATAAACCTGTCATTTGCATTTCTGTACCTATATTTAAAGAACAATATCTTTTACTCATTTTCTACTTACTTTTCTTACATTGTGTGTGTTTATTATAGAACTTAACTGTTACTGTTAAATATGTGAAAATTCCTTTTTTCAACTAGAGCCTTGTATTGTTCACTCTCTGTGAGGTCTTTAAGTTTCAGTAGTGGGTACTGAACCCTAGGTCTTGTATATATTAAGCAAATACTCTGTCATTGAGCTACATCTTTAGTCTTGTATGGTGCCTTTTAATAAGCACAAAGTTGGGTTTTAGTATCTTATGCTTATAAGAATTGGAATTGTGTATGCTATCAGATGGCAATTTAATTTCATTGTTTTTTTTTCCCTGTAGACAACCAGTTGTCTTGGCATCATTTATAGAATAATCTGTATTCCTCCAATATTTAGTGTCTCTTAGATCATACTTTTACTTGTTTTCTTTTGTTGGTCTTCTAGGATTTTGGTGTTTTGGGAGGATTTGGTTTGACTTCACATTCTTAATTAAGCATAATAGTTTGAAACTATTTAGATAGCTCCCCTGACCTTGCTCTATTACATAGCTTTTTTGATCCCCATTCTTCTTCCACAATTCGGGATCAGTTTTTCATACTTCACCAAAAAGCCTTGCTCCTAGGCTGGGGGATCACCTGTAAATATTTAGGTCATTTTGGAGAAAATAGATGCCTTCATATTGTTGCCTTTCCTTCTGTGTACATGGAACTACTTGTTTCTTCAGGTCTATATTTCTTTTAAAAAATTAACTCTCTTAATAGATTTTTGTTAATTTTATATCTTTTTTTTTTTTGAGATGGCTGTATCACCTTGGCTGGCCTAGAATTCTGTTTAGAACAGGTTATCATATTTGGGGCAATCCTCCTGCCTCAGCCTCCTAAGGGCCTACATCATCATGCTGGGTTTTTGTTGTCTTGTAAGTGCTATGTTTTGAATTGCATCTTCTTTGTTTTGCTTTAGGCTAGCATCTCTAGTTTTCAGTGTTTCACAAACAAGCAATTCACTATCGTTTCCTATTCCCGGACTGCCCTTATTTTTGCTGAGCACATTTTAATAGAGTGAAGAACTTCCTTTCTGCTCCCAACTTGATTATGGATGACAATTGAACATTTTACTAAGGATGCTCTTTCCAAATCTCCAGTGTTTATTCATATGGTTTATTCAGTTTACCATGTTAAATTGTTTTTGCCCTCTAGAGCAAACCCAACATGGTAACTATAGGTCTCTAATTGTTGAGCTTGGCTTGCTTGTGCTTTGTATTCGGGTCTGTGCATTTATGTAGCTGTTGACATCATAATTTGGTTATCATGTGTAGGTTATTTTGCTATGATGAAAGATGAGGGAAAATGGGTTGGGGACAGGATTTCATTATTTTTAAATTTCGTTTCTAGTTCTTCAGAAAGTATTTAATAAAGTTTTTATTTCCTTGAACCCAAGAGGCCTAGTTATTTTACAGTCTTGTGTCCAGTAATCCTATTACAAGTATCTACATTTCTCTGCTTTCATAGTCTTGTAGTCACTTTATTTATCAGACCTCACTCTTCTTCCCTCCCTCCTTTTCCCCTGCTCTTCCTCCCCTCATATTATTCTTATCCAAAGAATGTTTATGATTGTGTCTGGCAGAAAACTGGAATCATTAGCCCTCTAAGATTACCTTAATACACTGTCAGGGATTGAGGTAACTAAAAATTATGCTACAGGCTTAAAAGGACTAATCCATCTCAGTTCTTTAATGAAAAGATAAAAAGGATTTCTCTTTTGTGTATAAACTAAAGGATTATATTTTATTATATTTTTAATAATTATATTTTATATTAATTTTGTGTATAAACCAAAGGATTATATGCAAAATTTGTAGCATAAGTAGTGGAAGGCAGAAAACAATACATTTTATTAGTATTTTTATATAGGGTCTCTTGTAACCCAGTCTGGCTTCAAACTTGCCGTGTATTGAGATTCTGATACTCTTGCCTCAGCATCCTAAGTGCTGAGACTACATGGTGTACCACCATGCTTAACATTTACACAAATAGTAGAAAAAGTCTTAAATTTTTACTGAGTCTGCTAAAAATTCTGTCTCATCCTCTAAATCTTTTCTTCCTCATTAGTTAATGCCACTTGGCAAAACAACTGAAATTCTGGATTCAACTTGACATTATTTCTTCCTTTCCTAATTCTTGATTTCATTGTTCCCTGCAGTAATTTGAAGCAGACATTCCCTTGTTCAGCTTTTCCCTCTGTCAAGCTGAACTTTGTCTTTTTTTATAGTTTACAATTTTATGCTGAAATTTATAATTCGATACTCTCAAACATGAACATAATTTTAAAAAATCTCTGCTTAGTAACTTCCACACCTTTCTGTGAACTTTGTTTTGGTTCTCCTTCTGTCTGTATACATGCTTTTTCACAGAGTGCTTGAAAAGAAGGAATTTCAGAGTAATCTAGGGCTTTCCTTCAGAGATATATATTGCCTTTTTTTTTTTAGGTACTTAGTGGGCTTAGAAATTCTAGTCACAGATTCTTAAGAGTATGTGCTCAGCCTTCTAACTGCTTTAGAATTGACAAGTGATCTAAAACTAGCTGAGTTTTCTGACTCCTTTATCAGTGAATCTTAATTGCTGTATATGTGTGTGCTGCTAATATCTTTTTTTGTAGGAGAGTTCATCTGAATTACTTGATATATTTTTATTCCGGAGGTGGAGGTTCTTCATTATACTGTCTTTTTAAAAAAGATTTTTTACTTTTAATATGTATGGGTGTTTGCATTTATATTTGTGTACCACCATATATATGTCTGGTGCCCACTGAGGCCATAGGAAGGATCTGGGTCCCCTGGAACTGGAGTTAGATATGGTTGCTAGTTATTGTATGAATGATGAGATTAGAACTTGTGTCCTCTGGAAGAACAGCCAGTGTTCCACTGAGCCATCTCTCCAACCCCATACACCTTTTAAAACACTGTCATGAGAATAGCACTTGTTGCTAAGCCTGAATACTTTAGTTTAATCCTGGAGCCTACATGGTAAGGAATCAGCTCCTGTATGTTGTAGTACGCTGCTGTGGTGGCTCATCAAAGAAGAGAAGGAAGCGTTTTTCATATGTGGAAACCCTTCCAGACCTCAGCAGAGGGAACCAACCACTATCAATGACCAGAGCCATTCTGGACAGTAGAACCTGAGTGTCCCAGCTCAGGTGGTTTTGTTAATACAGAACTCCTTAGAAGGAGTTCTACTGATAACATGTGCAAAACATGAGCAATCAAATGTCCCATACCTAAATCTAACACCTGCAAATGGTACAAAATGCGAAGGCCTACACATGCCTTCCCACAACAGTGCACAAAACAATTATTTTATATATAACTAAAAATAAACTTCCACAACACCTGTAGGTGGTCTCTGAACTCTACATGCATGCTATGGCATGTGTGTGTACTTGCGTACACACACACACACACACACACACACACACACAATGTAAATGAATTTTTAATGAAAAAAGCAGAGGCTAGAGAAATTTCTCACTGGTTAAAGGATTTGCTACACAAGTGTGAGGGCCAGAGTTTAGATCCCCAAATGCTTATTTAGATACCTAAATGGTACCTGTAATTCCAGCCTCAAAAGTCAAAGACAGCAGATCCCCAGAGACTAGCCATATCAGCAAGCTCTGGGTTTGATTGAAAGACCCTGCCTTGGTGATCTTGGTAGATGAGATCAAGATTGATTCCTTATAGCACTCTCAAGCTTCCATATGCACATGCACATGTGTGCTTTTGCACCATCACCCCAATAAGGGCAAACATGCATACACACACACACACACACACACACACACACACACACACAAACGAAAATGAAAAAACAAAACTATGAAATCCTCCGGCCTTAATTAATGAAACATTTTTTAAAGCATCATAGGAATGATGCAAATGCTGTAGACTTGGTCATTAGCAAAAATGGGTTCAAGTTATAACTCCATTGTTGATTAACTATTAACTTATTTTTTGAGAGTTGCTGTGGTCTTTTCTTAATTTATGTATTTTCCACTTTATAGAGTGACCATAAGATTCTGGGTTAAAGTATGTAAAGTACCTAATGAGAACCAGGCTTGGTACAAATGTTTGTGTGAATTATCTACTACTCTCCCCTGCAATCCTATAACCATACATATTTGATAATACTTGTCTTGCTCAGTGGTTGAACTTCTGCCTCTTTATTTCCCTCAGGTGATTCTAGTCACAAGATTCCTATTTCAAACTTTGAATTCGGGCATGACCAAGCAACCGTGTTACAAAACCTCTATAAATTTATTCATCCAAACCCAGGGAGCTGGCCACCTATTTATTGCAAGGTAATAATCCAGCTAAGAAGTTCTTTTAAGATACCCATTTAGACACCAGAAGATTTGAAAAGATTCTAAAAGAGTTTCAGAGTTGTGTTAATTGTATGTCTTAAAAGATGCTCATTTTGAATTGGGTTCTATACAATTAGTATGGCCTTTAAATTCCTAATTTTGGGAGGCAACAGAAACTGAGTGTAGTATTTTTTTTCAAATTCCTCCTGAAATTCTTGCAGTATCTTTTTAGCTCAACGAATGCATACTCCATCTTATATATCTACAAGATTACATGCTATACACAATTACCTTCTATCCAAAGCTGTCTTTGTCACATTCTCTTACCCCTTGTTTTGTGATATTTAGAAAAGACTTTTTGCTTTACCCAGAGTCTCTAGGCTAGTAGTCAAGAATTGAATCTTTAACTTTCTGGTAATAATAAATATTACCATGACCAGATGACATTATCTTTTTTTCTGAACATTGACTTCTTCATAGGTTTGCCCTAAGTCTCACTTGCTTTTCATAAGTTATTAATATATATGTGTGTAACCAGTTAATAATAACAATAGCATTTTCTAATGTATGTTATTATAGTTATCAATTAGTGTGTGTCTTTCCTACACATACCCTAATTTGAAAGGACAGTGTTAATTAAAATAGGTCAAAAGGAGAAAAATACAAGTAATGATTTTTCTTCTGCAGTCTGATGATAGAGCCAGAGTCAATTGGTGTTTGAAGCGTATGGAGCGGGCATCAGGTGAGTGGAATCTGGATCACTTTAGGAAGTGTAGTATACACTTCCATTTTGACATATGTGTTCTGCATGTCCAAATTCACTGATTGTATTTTTCTATTTACTAATGGAAGAAATCAGGCAAGATCTAGAGCTTCTCACTGTAGAGGACCTTGTAGTGGGAATCTACCAGCAAAAATTCCTCAAGGAGCCCTCTAAGACCTGGGTTCGAAGCCTCCTCGATGTGGCCATGTGGGACTATTCTAGCAACACGAGGTATTAATAATGATTTTATCAACTGATAGTGATTTCTCAACTTTTGTGAAGTACTTCTCAAATCTTGTAAACTTCTAAAAAAAATTTCCATGCATGAGTTTTTGCTTGTGTGCCTACTACATGAGTTCCTGATGATTCTGGAAGCCAGACAAGGGAGTCAGATCCTCTGTTGCTTGGGAACCAAACCCCATGGCCTTTACAGGTGCTCTTTACCACTGAGCTAGCTCTCCAGCCTGTTGTAAATATTATATTTTTAGCATACAATAATTGATATAAAGATACATTTATTTATACTAAAACCAAAACCTGCTAAATTAACTATTCATTAGTAGTTAGAAAGTCTCTACTGATGAAAGAATGCTTTTAGATTTATTTAGACTTTTTTTATTTTTATTGTTTCCATCATACATATATGTGTGTGTATATATATTTATATATGATGCATAAGTGAATTAAATTGGCAAAAAAATGTTTATTTCTTACTTTGAAATAATCCTAGATTTACTGAAAAGTTAAAAGATTAATAAAAATAAACACACTACTCTCTTGGTTTTCCTCAATTGTTAACATATTAATACATTTTCATTATAATTTGTTTCTAAGTACATACACACTTTTTCTAAGCCATTTGAGAATAAATTGAAGTCACCCTGCTTCTTTTTGTCTAGGTATGCCAGTATTTCCTAAGAATGACATTTCTCTTACAGTAGTTTGATTACCTAAGTGAGGATATTGTCACTGACACACATACTATTATCTAAACTGAAGACCATGTTCACAGGTTGCCAGTTCTTCTGTGGTGTCTTTTATAGATAAACAGTGCCTAGAGTCTGGTCCTGGGTTGTATATTGCATGGTCATCACGTGTCTTACAAGTACTTTGCCTGGAATTTATGCTCCTATTGCTTCACCCTCCCAAGTGCTTTGTTACAGGCATGTAGCACCAGTCCTGGGGTCCTTAGTCTCTTAGGATCTTGACATTTCCTTGAAAAGTAAAGTCTAATTAGTTATAAAATGTTCTCAGTTTGAGTTGGTTTTATTTCCTAATGACTAGGTTATTCCTCTTATATTTTAAGAGGAATAATACACACACACACACACACACACAATACTATGTTTCCTCAGTATGTCACACTTGGAAATATATCAGTTTTCCCCAATCCTGATGCTGAGAACTTGATCACTTGTCTAAGATCTGTTAGAGTACACCTATCTCATAATGGGTTGACATGTAGCTCAGCAGTAGTGTCATCTAGATAATCTCCAAAAAAAGTAATTTAAAGTATTCTTGAAGCATTGAGTAATGATTTAGTTGGAATTGGTTCCTGCCATGCTTGTAAAGTAGTGATTTTTCTTAGTTGTTCCTTTAGTATTTATTAGTTAGAATTCTATGATAAAGCATTTTCTCCTTCATATTTTTACTTAGTGAATATAGACTTGTCAGTTCCTGTTTTATTCAATATACTCTTATTATTGGCTTATTTTTTAAGCTCAGATTACATTACATGTATGGCCTGTAGAAGTTCCTTCAAGCTGTGGTTTCTGTGTCGTTTTCTTAGTACTTGGTCACTCTTGAGTGCTGTTTGCTTTCTGGTACATCCCAGCTTCATCTCCAGTTGTTCCCTTGTTCCTTCCAATGGCAGATGGTTCTGAGAGTGAGAAACCTGTTCAATGTGTGTCCACTGTTGTTTGAGTCTTAGGACGCATTGAAATTTCAGTGATGGTGGAACCTGGCACTTCAGAATTGTTTGCAGTCTGAATTTAGAGCCAAAGTAATTTTCTCAAAAGTTAGTTTCTTTTTCACTCCTTCACAGTAGTTAAATTGTTGTTTGCTTGTTTACAGTCCATGTTGGTCCCCTCTCCACTCTGCTGATATAATTACCCTTTGGATGTATAAAGCACTAGCATTGTCTGAACAACGTACATTTAGGTGTCAACTCACTTCACTGAAACCTCACAAAGGTTTAGAAATTAACTCTCGGAGAACTATACCTTTATAATATTGAATTCTATCCAAGGACAAAGGTTGTTTTCCTGTTCAAATCGACGTTGTCTTTGTGATATATTTGTTTTTCACACAGGTTTGCAAGCCTATTATTGGTGCATTGTTGAGGGGCAGTTCCTTTGTAAATTTTATTTCTTATATGGAAACTGGTTTAATTAAGCTTCATAATTCTAATGGAATTAATTTGGTAATTGGTATTTTTCTAGGAAATTGTACTGTTAAAATAGATTTTTAAATGTTTTTAGATGCCTGCAGCTCGGAAGGTAGCCTCAAAATTTTCTGTTTTCTAAAGTTGCAGTGTTTTGTTACATCCTAGAATTTCTTTGAAATATCATTTTGAACAAGTAGTGTTTAATTCATTCTCTTAACAAATTAAATGTAAGGCTTTTAAATGAGCAGATGGAAAAGCCTTCCTGGATTTTGTTTCTTTTAGTAAATTACAGGTGTTTGCAGCAAAACCAAACGATATTGATTGCTATGTCAAAAACTCTGTGGAAGTTATTGATGTTTAGGGATTCTTTGGTTGGTTGGTTGGTTTTCTTTTTTTTTTTTTTTGAGACAGGGTTTCCCTGTGTAGCTCTGGCTGTCCTAGAACTCACTCTTGTAGACTAGGCTGACCTCGAACTCACAGTGATCCACCTGTCTCTGCCTCTGGAGTGCTGGGATTAAAGATGTGTGTCACCACTTCCTGGGTAGGGTTTTGTTTTATAAGTTAGTGTATAGTAAGTTTATGAATTATCCTGTGAGCACATGAGAATATTCTGTACCCTTTGTTTTGGGTTATAGGATTTGAATCTGTCCAAGAGATCTACACTGATTGTTGGCTAGTCAGTTTTCTGTTTTTATAATTAACACCCAAGATAATCAAATAAAGAGAAAGGGATGGTTTTGATTTTGGAGGCTCAAGTCTGTGATCAGCTGTACCCTTTGCTTTTGTGGCTGTGTCCAGGCAGTGCCTTTCAGTGAAGAGTGTATGTGGTAAAGCAAACTGTCTCAACCTCATCACTGGGAAGTTAAAGAGAAAGCGCAGGGAACTTGTATTCTACAGTTGTCTTCACAGACTCACCCTAGCCTCAACTATCTAAGGGCCTACCACTCAACACCCTCCCTCCTTTTTAAGATAAGGTCTCACTATGTCAACCAGACTGTTCTGGAACCCACTAGGTAGGCCAGACTTAAGAGATCTGCCTGTCTCTGTAAAGGTGTGCACCACCACATCTTAAATGTTTCTGTCACCTCCCAGTAACACTAAGCTGAGGACCTTGGCATATGAGCCTTTGCAGGAACAGTCTGCGTCTACACTACAGTGATCACTTGTCTCAGTATTCTTTTATTTAAAAAAATGCTGGATCACTATGTAGCCCAGATTATCCTTGAGCTCATGATCATCCTGCCTTACCTTCCTGAGTGTTGAGAGTAGAGGCATTTTCTTACTCTACAGTTAACTCTGTCCTCTAGATATATCGATATTGAGAGTAGTGCTTTACTATGGTTCTATATCTCCTTACACATTCTGTAAGCTGGTTATTTTAATTGGTTCTGTATATTAAAAAGTTTGGTAAATATTGTTGTATAATAAGTTGAAGGGAGACTTAAGTATTTTTTGTTGTTTTTTGCATGGCTAAGATTTCCACGGATATGCTTTTGTGTCTGAATTCCTGGAAAATAAACTCCATTGGTTGTGTATTCTTCTTGCAAAGCTTATAATTTTGTTGGTTCCTATTATATGATTGTTTAACCTAGAAAATTTACTATTTTATCATCCCTCCTATCCATTTGTTATTGCAGGTCCACTTCTGAGGTGTCCAATCCATTTCAGCATGCAAAAATTGACTTCTGTTTCTAGAGTTTTTCTCAGGTTATAATTTTTCTTCTACTCTTAATCTCTATAATACATGCTGCAATATTATCTTTCACTTTATTTTCTCTCTACACTCTTTAATCATTTATTCTCATGGCAGTTATTTTGATTTCTTTAGTTTCTCTTTCAAAATGAATCTGTTCTTTGAGCAGTTTGTAAATCTATTTCATAGTTTTTTATGTTTTTGGTTTCTGAGTCTACTCTTACTTCTCATTTTTAAAATGTTTTTAGTTCTGAGGTGGTTTTTTTTTTATTCAGCATTGTTTCCATGTCCTCACATGCTTGTATGTGAACATTTAATTCCATGTGGAATGTTAGTAGAATTCTCCATGGTTTTTTGGAAGTTACAGATGTTTTGAGTCTTTCTTTATGTTCTAAAGGTTTTCTGTGGCTGAAGGCCTGCTGTTTCCTTTGTGTCTTGGGTGTGATTTTGGCAGATTTGTGAGTTCAGTTCAAGAGCTCCCTCTTCTGTCAGTGTAGCAACATACAGGCTTGCTAACAAATGACTTGGGTGGAAGGTGGCTGATTTCATTCTTGTTTGGTCCTGCAGTATCCTAAATTTATTCCTTTGGCTACTCGTCAGCATCACCCAGGGTCTAAAGGGCTCTTTTTCCTCCCCCCTCCCCCAACACTAGTGCTTTCTTGTAGGCAGGGCCTGTGCTCGTCCAGGTCTCTACTTCAGTTTTTACATGGAGTGGTCTTCCTCTTTGTGGGGATGATTGAAATTTAGTCTTAGGCTCTCCTGTTTTTCTCTCCTCCCTACACTTTTTCTGGACTCCACAATCAACATAAAGACTTGGAATGAGAGTCTGAGAAATCTCTCCATTGCAATATAAAGCTTTCTCTTTAGAATTGGGTTGTTAGTGTCCTGTCCTCTGTGCTATCAGTGTAGAATCTTGTCAACTGTTCTTTGTTACTACACTTGTTGATCTGTAAAGTGTATAAGTGATGTCATAGGTATCATATGACGTTAGTGTAGACTCAGTGTAGTTACTTCAGTTACTGGCCAAGTATTTATTTTTGGTTGTGAGCCTACTGAGCCATCTCTTCTGCCCAGTTGTTCTAAAACTTTACATTCAGAACTGTTGGTGTCCATATTTATATTCAGTATTATCCTCTGTGCCATTATAATATTGGTAAAGCAGCACTTTGTTTTTAAAAGATCCCCAATGTTGTCTGTAATTTTCTTCCAAACAACTGACCTTTGGTGCACATCTCTATTCTGGCATTTTTTTCACCTTACCAGAAGAGGTCAATAAAAAGTTTTCAAAGACAAAACAATTTCCTAAAATTTTTAAATATTGTATTGGCCAAAGTGTTCAAAGACTACAATTATATAGTTACTGTAAAAATAATATACTGTGTAAGCTTAGGTCCTGATAATTATTTCCATATACTTTAATGGCAACTGTAGAATATCTTTTTGTATAAGATGCATTCTAGCATCATTTAAGATCCTGCTAGTAGAGACACAATGTTAGTTCCAGTTAAGTAAATACAGGCTCAATTAGACTAGAGTAGCTTTACTGTAAGATATTTTTTGAGGCCTGTGCCACAGGCTTGGTTCAGAGAGAGAATGATGACATAATACTACAGCCAGCTTAGGGAGGAAGCATTTTGGACCAAATGCTTCTACCTTTCACTGAGCATTTAAAATGTAAGATTTCAAGGGAATTTGGATTTAATAAACTATAGAAACTAGTTAGAAACTGTTAAAAATAAGTCAATAGGACTCATTTTAAACACAGCTCTTACGTGCCTACTAAAAGACTAAGTAGTAAATGGCTGATAACATAGTATCTTAAGGTCTAGAAGAAATGGGCAGGTTTTATATTGGTGCAGTTTAGTACTTAAATAATAAAGTAGCAGCTATCATACTATTTTGGAGGCTCAAATTTTTAAATTTTAATAACTGTCCTGTTCTCCTAATGCTTCTTGTCAAGTTTCTTTGGGTTAACTTATAGTCTGTGACCTACTGGCTAAAGCAGTACAGTCTTTAGTCAAAAATACTGACCCAGGCTTAGTGGCACACACCTCTAACCCCAGTACTCAGAGTGAGAGGTAAGAGGATTATTGTAAGTGCAAGATATCCTGATCTACAAAGGGAGTTCTAGGCCAGCCAGGACCATATCAAAGCAAAACAAAACTCACTGTGCATCATTCCTGTGCCAGGCACATGTGCTGAAGGCACACAGAAAAATTAACATGGCGTCTGCCTTCATGAAGCTAACACAGGAAAGATACGTGCAATAAGTAATTAAGAAGATTGCCCTTCAGCTTGTGGTAAATGCTAAAGAATAAATTAGCTGCAGTCTGTAGAAGGGGAGACGATAAAATTAATGGTCAAGGAGATTGTTTACATTGTAGTCTAAGAACTGAAGCATGAAGAAAATGAGAGAAGAGAGCCTTGTTAGAAATGGGAATCTTTTACCAAGTAGAGAAGAAATCTCTGTGTTCCTTAAAGCTCTGAGACTTTCTTACAGGAGTATTGAAGGGAGATAAGAAGTGTGGAGCCAGGGCTATTGAGTGATATGGCAGTAAATGGCTTGGCACTAGGGCGGTGACAGGAGAGTCAGGAGTAGGTGGTTTTAGATTGGTAAAAAGTAGTAGATCTTGCTTAGGGACTGGGGAGAGGGGAGAATGGAAACAATGACAAAGCACAGTTGGCTAGATGGGGTGAAAGAAGCAAGTTTACAATATTTTGAGAGACTGGTGAAGCAGCTGGTGAACCCACTGTATAGTTGAGATCACTTAGAAAGGCTGAGCAAGGTGAGGACTCAGCACAGAACCTTTATTAATAGGTTTTGTCATTATAATAATACTCTGGCAGAGGCTGTGGCTTTGTGCAGGCTGAGCCTGCAGTTGCTGTGTCACACAAACATAGTCATCGGCAGTGTTCATGAAGGCCCGTGAGGTGAGGAGTGCAGCCATGCGGGTGCAGTGGCTTTTGGTTCCTTGGTTTATCTCATTCTTTGGAAATGTAAATTGTCTTCCCGTGGCCCTTTTCATGTTGCAGGCTTGCTTTGAATGTCTGATTCTCCTTGGTTACGTTGATATTTAGAGATGAGGCTTCAAAACCAAGTAAGTAGTCCATCTTGTTTAGTGGGAACTATCAGCTAGTCAGCCTTGACTGCAAAGGAGCTTTGTAAATTGGAGGCAGAATCCTAAATTCAAGAGTAATCGGCTCATGGAGCATTCCCTTATGTGGTGTTAGAGAAACTGACAGCTCTTTGAACAGAAATTCAGCTTTATAACCTGTATCGATCCTTTTTTAGTTTATCATTTGTGTGTGTGCCGTATGTGGACATAAGAGGACAGAGGGAGTGCCTTCTTCCCTCCCACTGTGGAATCCAGGGATTGAACTCAGGTTGTCGGGTGTACATGGTAAATGCTTCATCCCATGTCTGCTTTTTGGTATGGCCATGGCCATGAGCTCGAAGATTCTGATAGGCAGATCTTCAGGTAGATCTTTAGTGCCTGTGCTGTGAGCTGCAAAGGCAGAGGCTTTTTGTTTGTTTTTTGAGACAGACTTTCCCTGTGTAACAGCCCTGGCTGTCCTAAAACTCACTCTGTAGATGAAGCTAGCCTCAAACTCAGTGTTCCATTTGCTCCTCCTTCTTGAGTGCTGGAATTTAAAAGGGGTGCGCCACCACTGCCTGGCAAGGCCAAGACTTCCTAAGTTACCATTGCTTCATTTATTTCTACAATTTTCTTAAATTGTCTTTTATATAGAAGCCTGTTTGTATTTTTTTTAATTGCATGCATCTAGTTATTTGATTGTGATTTTCAAAAGACTTTGGGGACAAGAAATAAATATATGCACGTATTCAGTTTGCCATCTTAACCCAAGCCTCAGCAATACTTTCAAGAGGTGAGGTTTCATATTGTGACATCCACTTCAGATTTTCCTCTTATCTCATTTTAATGAGCTTTTTAATATTTAACAAAAAATTGAGCAGATCTTGTATAATATAGGAGGCACTAGAGTAAGTTTTGTGAGACACTTGGGAAAGATTGACATGATGTTACTTACCTTCAGCCTCCTGTCCAAATTACAGCAGCAAGATAAGTGAAGATGGTAACTCTTAAATAAGGTACCTGCCTAGAAGCCTTTTAAAAGTTTCAAAGAGTGATGTTTGATCAGATCAGAGAAAAACAACTTCATATTACTTCAGTGTGAAATAATCTTAAAACTGAAATATTTTTATGGGTTAAATATTTTGTCTGATGTTTTGGAAAGATACAATTTCTCTGGGCAGTCATGTGACTGGAGAGGACATTTCCAGTAGAAAACAGCCTTGGCAGTGATTCAGGAATGAAGGTGCATTGACTGTAAGAAAAGCCAGTGAGTTAGTCTGCCGAGAACATACATAGCTGTAGGTGGTGGGACCTATAAGGGCAGAGTTTTCTTCGGAAGGACGAATCCTAACCTGAAATAGGGGCAGAAACAATCACCAGAACTTTTTTGGAATAGAGGAGTGTAAATGGTCTTTACAGCATCCGGAGCTAGTAAGGCAAATTGACTCCAGTATTCAGAGGAGCTGGAGAGATGCACATACTACTCTTCCCGAGGACCCATGTTCAGTTCACAGCACCCATGTCATGTAGCTCATATCTGCCTGTAACTACAACTCCAGAGAATCCGGTCCCTCTGGACTCCACAGGCACCTGTACTCATTCACATACGCACACACACATAATTAAACCTTTTTTTTTTTAAATAAATAAACCAGATCTAATTTTTGTCAAGTTTATACAAGGTACTTTTTCTAACTAGACAGACTTGCATTTTCAGAAGTGTTGAAGATCAATAATTGAGTAAAAATAAATTAAACAGTACCACTTTAAATAGAATACCCATAGATTTAGAAGCATTTTTGTTTGGGGGAGGGTTCAGAATTTTGTTAGGTTTTTGTTCTAACACTTGAGTATATTATTTAAGGTTGATTTGTGTTATTTTCTAATTATGTGTCTGTGTGTGGGTTTGTGATCATGGGTGTTCATGCACTCAGAGGCCAGAACACCTTGTGATGGAGTTGCAGGCAGTTGTAAGCTGACGTGAGTGGTAGAAACTGAACTTGTTCTCTGGAAGAACAGTTTGCACACGTAACCACTGAGGCAGTTCTCCAGCTCCTTGAGTGTATCTTAAATCTGACCTATAACAGAAAGCGTGTATCTGGGTAGGGCCTCTTGACTTGAATTCTAGACAAGGAACAAAACTAGTAAAACTAAAACTTACTACTCTTGTATGGTTGTCTACAAACTTAGTTTAGTTCTTAAGGCCTCAGTTTAGAGCTATACTAATCAAGTTTATTGAATCACTAATCTTTGGAAATACATGGGGAGTTTTTAGATTGCTTGTTGATAGTCTACAGTTAACTGCCACTTGGCACAAATAATTTTTCATAGTTACTATATAGCATTTTTATGGTTTTCAGTGAAGATTCTTGATAAGTTTAGGCAAGCTTTGTATTGTCAGTAATACTGTTCTGAGTCTTCATAGGTGGTATTTAGTAGAACACATTGTCCTGGCTCTCGTGAAAGTTTGTTGTCTGTGTTTATAACTCTGGTTTGAACCATTTGACTAAGTTTGGTCATTTCTTCTCCAATCTCTCCTCTTGTCTGCATTCAAGCATCACTTTCTCAGTAGTGCTTTTGCTGGTCATGCCATCTAAAGTACTGCTGTTGCTTCACAGTTGATGTCAGTGTTTTTAATTTTTCATTAAATATGCCTGCATGTCTTTTTTCATATTGGCTTCCCCACTAGAAGGTAAGTGTTGTGTGAGATGATTTCATGATTTTATTCAGTACTGTATCCTTCGTGCCTAGATCGGTGCCTGGCAAAGTGTGTACAATCTATGTTTAGTTGAACTCTAGAACCTCTCTAGAACCCTCATTTTAAGGTAAAATTTAACTTTGTGGTTATGTGTAGTTCGTACATTAAGAATTTTCACTGGAGGAGGTACATACAATTCCATTTTAAAATCTATAATAAATTAATCTTTGAGGACCAGCGAAATGGCTGATTGGGTTAAGGTGCTTTCCAGTCAGAGTTTAAACCTGGAAACCCACATGCAGAAAGAACCAACTCCAAGTTTCCCTCTGATCTCCACATAAGCACATTCACAAACAGTAAGTGTAAAAAGTGTACTAAATTTTGAGTAAACGTGTCAGTTTTTATTAAATGATCTCAGCTATGTAAGTTGGAAATCCAGCATATAAAAACTCCTAAACAATAATTTAGCTACTTCAGTTGGTACAGATTTTCTCCTCCTGTTGGGGAAGGAGCCTTAGACTTACCACAAGCTCCCTCCTCAAGCACTGTTAGTATGTTAAAGTCCTTTTGTCTTGTACAGGTGCAAGTGGCATGAAGAAAATGATATTCTCTTCTGTGCTTTAGCTGTTTGCAAGAAGATCGCGTAAGTTGTTGGGAGGAGTGCCCCCCCAGTGCTGTGCTCTGCAGGGAGTCCTGTGTGCCAGCCCTGCTTGCTCTTGGCAGACTTAGGCACTGAACTAGGCAGTTTCTCAATGCAGGCTTTCTTCTCAAGTGACTCCAGGCTATGTCAAGTTGTCAGCTGAAGCCAACTAGGACAAGCCCCAAGTCTGGGTGTTTCGGTAGCACCCTTTCCATGCAGATGCTTCTTAGTTCTGAGGATCTGCTGTTCATGGCTGAAGTTTCATTTCTGCATCTGCCTTCTTTCCTCAAACATTAGAGAATCCTACTGATCCTTACCCTCATAACCATGCCCCATAGCAAACCTGAAATTTTATCTACTATTCAGGAGATTGCTTGCCAGTAATAACTCATTGTTTGAATGCTGACTATTCCCATCTAGAGATTCAAAAAAAATCTCTAGATTTTTCTCCAAGTTAGAATCATACCTCTAAGATGCTCTCTTTGTTGGAAAATTTAACCTGAATGCCTTTAGAGTGAAGTATATGAAGTTGCTCTAATGCAGGATTTATCAATTTGTGGGTTGTGACCCCTTTAGGGGTTGAATGACCCTTTCATGGGGTCACCTAAGACAGTATGCATATCAGATACTTAAAATTACTCATAACAGTAGCAAAATTACAGTTATGAAGTAGCAACAAAAATAATTTTGTGATTGAGTTCACCACAGCATGAGGAGAACTGTATTAAAGTGTCACAACCTCAGAAAGGATGGGAACCACAATGAGATCTTCTTTTTTAAAGGTACTGCATTAGTAATTCTCTAGCCACTCTCTTTGGAATCCAGCTCACTGGAGCTCATGTACCACTACAAGACTATGAGGCCAGCAACAGTGTGACACCAAAAATGGTTGTATTGGATGCAGGGCGTTACCAGGTAAGTAAAGGAACCTTCTGTTGTCAGCAGAACCTTGGATGTGTCTAGCCTCTTTGAGAGAAAATCTGTTTCCTTTCTTGTTTCTAGTTTGATTCTAAGTGCAGTTTCTCTGTTGGCATTTTCAAATAAAGATATATTTTCCTCTCTCATTTTAAGGTAGTGTCCTTGATTTTTTTTTTTTTTTTTTAGCTTCTAGACCTCCTTCAGACCTCCTTCTTAAAATCCCTAAGCTTTGAAATGTATGCTGTCCAGGCTACACAGTACCTGACTTGGGGAATCGGAAGGCATTTTATTTGGGACTCCTTACTAGAGTGACACTGAACGAGGGGCAAGCAGTTTTCTAATAAAAATTTTTAATTTCACTTTCCCACTAAGAATTCCTCCAGCCCCTTGTTCTCTCAGTTTATTTACTCTCCTCCCATACCACATAAGTCACTACTGCTGTATCATATCCTGTACCCAGTGCTACTGTTTCCAGTCTCAACTTCAAATAGCCTCTTCCTCTGGCAACCTGGCACCAGCAATTCTTCGGCCTCTGCTGTGACCTATAATTCATTTATAGCTCCATCTTATGTCACCTTACAGAATTACTGCATTGCACAACCCCAGGGCACCATTTGCTTGTATAAAGTTGTGGCCTCTTGTTCATATTTTCTTTTAACCACCTCCATCCTCACCCCTGACTGCCGTCCTTCCCAACTTAGAGATTTTAGTCTGCCTTATCTAAACTTCATTGGTCCTCTTGCCTTCATCATACTTAGTTGCCACACTGATTAATCCCGAGTAAGTCTAACTTTTCACCTACTCTACTCCTTATATTTGTGAACTGAAGTGAATCTAGAGTGGAACTACTATGGTGTCAGGTGTGGTAGCAAATAACTATAATCCCAGCCACCTTAGAGGCTAGGGAAAGATAACAAGTTCAGGGCCATCCTAGGCTGCAGAGCTAGCTTGAAGGCAGCCTAGGCAGATGAGTGAGACTGTTTAGTCTCAAAGTTATATAGAATAAAGGATGAGGTGTACTTGCCTGATATGTACAAGCTCCTGAGTTAGTCACCACACATACACACAGGAAAGAAAAGTTCCATACCACTAAGCTTCTTTTATGATCAGCGTCATCAACTCATTTGACATTGCCTGGCAGTTATCATTTCTCTTAATTTCTCACTTATTTCTCTTTCAGTTTCTGTCGCCTTTCCCCCGTCTTTGCTATAGTCAGTACTGATGCTTCTTACTTCTCCAGGAAAACTGAAGCAATCAGAGATTTTCTACATATTCCTACTACCTCACCCATCTGCTTCTGTTTTCTCTGCTCCTATTCTGATATTGATAAATAAATGTTCTCTGTTCCTATCCAAATTTATGTATTAGATCTCATTCTTTCACTAACCAAAGGCATGGCTGCAGTGGTTTTGTTTTCTTGAAGCTTTTGGACTCCTTCTGTTCTGAGTCATCCTTTTTTGCATGTGTGTGTGTGTGTCTGTAGGCATGCATGCCCACATGCACCATAGTGTGTATGTGGAGGTCAGACAACTTTCAGGAATTGGTTTTCTCCTACAATGTGAGTTCTAGGGACCAAACTTGAGTCATCAAGCTTGGCACAAGCACCTTTGCCCATTTTCCAGCTCTATTCTGTAATCACTCTTACCAAAATAAACATGCTGTAATCTTATCTTTTAAAAAACCAACAAAATAAGCAAACTTTTGAACCTGTAACTCTAAAGTCTCTCCAGAGTCTACCATGTCTCCTCCTTTTTACAAAAAACATAACATTGGGAAAATATTTGTTAGTTTGCATTTTTTGTAATTTGAAATTAGAGTAGACAATAATAAGTAAACATTTTTTCCTGGCATTTTCCTGTTCCTTTACAGAAGCTAAGAGTTGAGAGTCCAGGTTTCTGTCATCTCAACTCTTATAATCAGGAACAAAGATCAAACGCATCCACTGGTGAGCACCTTCCATTTATAATTTTCTTTGGAATTAGTAGTTAAAACAGTTTGAATTTTTGTATTTTTGTCACTGGTAGTATGTATCATTCCTCTGACTTTTGTGCAGAACATTTCTAAGAAACCCTGTTTTTCTTGTAGCAACTACAGATTCATAGTTTTGATGTGATAACATGATGACTTTGGGGGGGTATAAGTAATTGCTAAAGCTAGTTACATGGAATTTCAGGTGGTACCTAAAGAACTTCAGTTGGGGTTTCTTGCCCTAAAAAACAAAACTTTTTTTCCCCTGTCCACTTGCCTTCTGCTCATGTTCTTTTAAATTATGACTTAGTGAGAGTCCTGCAGTAGGGTGAGGATAACTGAAATGCCTCTTTGTAATACAAATGTAAAATTGCTGTGTTTGTTTTATTACCTTTTCAACACCCTAGGTTATTACCCATCTGGGGTGAAAATTTCAGGCCCTAACAGCAGTGTTCGAGGAAGAGGGATCACCCGCTTACTAGAGAGCATCTCTAGCTCCTCCAACAACATCCACAGGTTCTCCAACTGTGAGACTTCACTCTCACCTTACATGCCCCCTAAAGATGGGTACAAATCTTTCTCTTCCTTTTCTTAATGATGGTACTTTTTGCAATTTCTGGAAAAATAACAAGCCCAACTTCCTTTCTGACTACAGTCATATTAAACAAACAGATCACATCAATAGTAAATGTCACTCCTCTAAAAACTACTTAATTTGTAAGGAAACTATTTCATAGATTAAAAATAATTGTGGTTGGAGAAGATCTTGGCATTCGTACTTGTTTTTTTTTTTCTTCGAAGACTTATACTTCCTGAAAGTATGATGGGTCTGTCTTCAAGGTTTTGAGTTCTAGAATAAAACTGGCATTTCAGAGCATTTGAAAACATTATACAGTTCTTTTCCCTGACAGTAAATGTATTAAGTATGTGTAACAAATGATTTTAAGATACTATTAACACAATTCTTCCTACTATGAAATGAAAACCTTATAGTAGAGACCTACAGACTATTTGTGTTGCAAATAACTAAAAAAATTAGCCCTTAACAAAAATAATGATTTGTTATTTTAAATAATATTTGAAGTAATCTGTCTTTGGCAAAAGAAACCACTTAACCAGATGAAAGACCAAAATGACAGATGAGAGAGCTCATATCATTTATTCCCAGTCACATGTATACATATAAATAATTGTAGATCTCAAAGATCTATTTTTATTGAACAGCTTGGTCTTTCCGAGAAAATAAAAACCCTCAAACCATAATATAAATATAATTCAAGACTTTTTTCCTCTTAAAAACGAATCGTTAAGTACTGAACTAAAAAGTGTTAATTTCCTTTAAGAAAACTATCAGCTGATATTTCATTGGGCATCTGGTTGATGGGGATCTCTGCTCCTCTGACTCCTACAGTTGCTGAAATCAAGGGCAGTGATTGCCTTAAGGTCACACAGCAGTTACTGTTGTTGTGAAACAGGTGTCCTGGAACTTACGTGTCCCATGCCGGCCTCAAATGCACATCCCCTGCTTTGTCTCCTGAGCACTGGAATTTGAAACACTTACCCATAAAGGTCATATGCCCAGGTACACTTGCTGCTTTCAGTTATAACTGTTTGGGTTTATGACTTACCCACTCTACTTTAAGGTACCAGTTCACTTCCTATCCTCTGTAGGTGTCAGATCAGTAGTTATTATTGTCAGTAGAGAAGCCATGCAGAACTTCATAGTCACTTGAGAAGGTGAAATACTCCTAGATAAAAGGACCAATCATCTTTCTTGTGGATTCCATTTCTATCTTGGTTGATTTCATTTCTCTGGTGAACATGCTTTAAGAGTCTGCCTAATGTTGGGTTTAGAATACTAAAATGAAGGTAGACAGCTCCTGATGTCTAGTGGAGGTAATAAACAGTTGTGTGAATTAGTAAAAATGCTCTTCAACATGAAGGAGAATGAACACACACGGTGGGAATCCAGAAATGCATCCTTGATCCTTGGAGTGGCTTTTCACAAAAATGTCCAAATTACTGAGTAGACAAAAGAGCTATCTCTTCAACAAACAGTCCTGGGACAGCTGTACTTTGACATAAAATGAAAACTCATGGTGTCTACTCCAAATTCGTGCTGAAGCTTAATCCTAATGGTCACATTGAGTCACAGGTTAGGGAAGGCTATCCTGTCAAAAGGACCCTTCCCTTTTCAGTGGAGGACTGACTAGCGCCTTTCTCGAGCCCTTTTGTTCCTTTCATCATGTGAAGTCACAGCAGCCATTCTAGAAGATAGCATCTTTTTTAAAAAGACATCAGTCCTTCTGGCTTCTTAAACTTGTGCTTTACAGCCTTTAGAAACAGGAGAAATAAATATATTTCTAAACTAGTGGGTCTTGAATATTGTGTTACAACATCATCTATGCACCTAGACAAGCCCTTGCCTCACACCTTACACAAACAGTGACTCAAAATGAATCAAAGACCCAAATGTAAATGCTAAAGCTATACAATCCTTAAAAGAAGTGTAAATATCCGTGCCTTTAGATGAAGCAACAGTCTTGATGCCACAACACAACAAAAGAAACAGTGGATAAATTGGAATTCCCAGTTCAATCCAAAGAAAGTCATTATTGCATATTAAAAGATTTAACAGTGAAAACCCACAGAATATGATAAAGTGCAAACAACTTATCTGATAAGGGTCTGATATTCCAAATATGTACAGAACTCTTAAAACTAAGCAATAAAAGGTAATTTTAAAGCAAGCTAAGGATAGACATTCTTCAGAAAAGAATTACAAATGACCAAAGCACTTGAAAAGATCAACACCATTAGTCATTAGCTAATGCAAATTAAAATAACAAAAATATACTAAACATTTAAAAGATGGTTGTTATTAACCCAAGAAAAGTGAAACTAAGTGTGGAAAAATCAGGACTTGTACATTGTTGGTAGGACTTAAAATGGTGCAGCTGCTGTGGAAACGTATTTGACACCTTCATAAAAACTTAAACGTAACAACTATCATATAAATGCAGCTTGGGGCTACTTGAGAGGTCCAACCACAATTCCCCATAGACACTTGGATATGTGCTTATACAGTAACAACCAAAATAGAAAGCAGATGTCCATCAACTGATAGGCAATATATATTCATACAATTCAATAGTAACACATGTTACATATAATGAATATAATGCTTATACACATTGCAACATAGAGGCCATATGTTGTATTATTCAATTATTAATTCAATTATTAATAGAATTTCCAGAAAAGACATTCATAAAGATAATAGATTAGTGGTTGATTATCTGGGACCCTAGGTATAATGAGTGACTGATACAAAGTTTCCTTTGGTATGATAGAAACATTCTTCAATTAATAGTGATTGTTTTAAGGCCTTGTAAATATTTGAAAAACACTAAATTGTGCACTCAGTAGTACATACTACAAAAAGGCACATTTAATAATTGTGAACTTTTTCCCAAAAAGAGGTGCTGTTAAAGTATGGGTAAGGTAGAGTAGGAAAAGGGATGATTCATCTTTTGTGGAAAGCACAGAATAAAGAGAAGCCTGGGATTATTTTAGAGAGATATCACAGCCATAAAACAAAAAAATTAAAGTGGAGAAGGAAATGTTTAAAATGACCTGGTGTATTTGAACCAGTTATTTTCTGTGTGATTGAAACCAGGATTACCTTTCGTGTCTTTTTATATTTAATCAAAATATAATTACGTCATTCCTTCTCTCTCATGTCCGCACACACCCCTAAATTCAGGGCCGCCTCTTTACCCAAACGTTGTTGTCACATGCACGTATAAATGAATGAACGTAAATGCTGAGTGCTGAGCGCTTTCAGTGATGCCTGCATGTATGTTTCTAGGACTCACCACTCGGTATTGGATAGCCAACTGGGGCTCATCCCCACAGACTAATTTGCCCTCTCTCAGCAGTTACTGCTTTAGCTCCCCATCTAGGGATGGAATCTGTGAGATTTACCCCATCTATGTTAGACTATCAATTGGCATTGGAATTATTCAGGCCTTGTTTAGGCAAGCATTTTGGTGAGATTTCATGGGTGTAGCTTCCCTGTCACAGCCAGAAGGAACAATCTCCCAGCAGACTTCTGCTTCTCTGGCTCTTAAAATCCTCTGAACCCTCTTCCATGATGTTCCCAAGCCTTGGATGCAGGAATTGTATTGTGGATGTATTCACTGGGGCTGGGCACCCCATGGTCAGTTGTTCTCTGCATTTTCACTAGTTGTAACCTTCACAATGGTCTCCTTCAGCTTCAAAAAGAAGCTTCTTTGATGAGGAGTGGTATCTACATTTATCTGTGAATATAAAGGTAAGTATTTAGAATGCACCTAGAAATTATACTAGTCTAGTAAAGTGGCAATATCTAAGATCCATGACCTCAATTGCCCCAGGTAGTAGTTTAGGTTTATAGTACCAGACATGATTTCCCTCCCACTAAGGAAGTATTAAGTCCAAAGATGTAATTGCCACTTTTGTACCTTTAGGAGTATCTTGCCATGCTGGTCACCATGAACATGGCTGAACAGGTATTGTGAAGTAGGTCACCGAGTCCTCTAGGTGTATACCAAGGAGTGTTACAGCTGGTTCAGATGGTGGATTCAGTTTCAGCGTTTTGAGAAGCTTTCATAGTGATTATCAGAGTGCTGCAGTAGTTTGCTGTGCCAACAGTTAATGAGAGGGCTCTGCTTTCTCCTCATCTCCATTGGCATCTGTTGTTTTGTTTTTGGGGTGTGTGTGTGTCTCTGTGTGTGTGTGTGGTCTGATTTAATTTGGGTTTTTGAGGCAGGGCTTCTGTTGTGACTCTGGCTGTCCTGGAACTCACTTTGTAGACCAAGCTGGCCTTGAACTTACAGAGATCCATCTGCCTCTGCCTCCTGGGATTAATCTGCTGGAATTAAAGGCATGTACCACCACTACCCAGCTGCTTTCTCTTTTTGGCATAAATTAAGTATCAGTTGGAATTCATCTTTGAAAGTCTGGTGGAAATTTGAGCAGATATCTTCTGTACCAGATTGCAACTAGCAAGACATCAGAAGGTAAGCAGACACCTCACTTAACTCTCCCACCAGAACACCCCATCCCCCAAACCCCCCCAATTCACCACTGCTCCCTTCCATCCCTCCCCAGCTCCTGCCTGCTCTGAGTCCCACTTCCAGCTTGAGCAGACATCTCACACTACAGTGCAGCAAGGCAGCCAGCAGAAGAAGAGGTAGGAAACCTGTTTGCATAACCTTCCCACTAGAACAGTGTGCCCCTCCAAAACCCAACCCATTGCCATCTTCCTACCACCAGTATCAACTCTCTTCACCACTGCCACTCACCCGAGTCCCAGATACCAACTAGGCCACACATCCCCCACATTAGAGACAAGGCAGCCAGCCAGAAGAACAAATAGGAAGCCTGCAAGTTCTGTATCTCAACCCCCAGCCTGAGCAGAAACTCCTGCTCAGAGACCCACAAAGAATAGAAGATCAGAGAGAAAAAAGAAACTAAGAAACAAGACATTCATCCAGTAAAAGGAAAAACTCAGAAATTTCGCACCTAAACCTAGAATCACCCAGAGCCCAAATCCCTAAACACCAATGTAAGAACACAACAACCAGGGCAATATGGCACCACCAGAGCCCAACTATCCTTCTACACAAACCCCTGCACACTGACACAGGCGAAGCAGAAGAGAAAGACTTAACAACCATCTTTATGAAGATAATAGAGGTCCTTAAAGAGGAAATTAATAAATTCCTCAAATTGATGAAAAGACAAATAATTGGAGGAATTGAATAAACTCATCAAAGAAACACAGGAAAATACAAATTAATCCTAAAAGCCAAGAAAAAACAATGGGAAGAAATGAACAAAACTGTCAAGACCTGAAAATGGAAGTAGAAGCCATACAGAAAACACAAACCAAGAAAATCTTGGAAATGAAATATCTAGAAAAGCGATCAGGAACTACAGAGACAAGCTACAGCAACAGAATATAAGAGACGGAAGGGAGAATCTCAGGAGTTGAAAATACTATAGATGAAATAGATTGTCAGTAAAGGAAAACATTAAATCCAAATATTACTGACACAAAACATCCAATAAATCTGAGACACTGTGAAAAGACCAAACCTAAGAATACTAGGAATAGAGGAAGAAGATTCCCAGTTTGAACTGGAAAGGCCCAGAAAATATTTTCAACAAAATCATTGAAAATTTCCAAACCTAAAAGAGACGCCTATAAAAATATAAGAAGCTTATAGAACACCAAATGGACTGAACCAGAAAAGAAAGTTCCCTCACCCATAATAATCAAAACACTAAACATTCAGAACAAAGAATACTAAAAGCTGTAAGAGAAAACAAAATACAAAGGTGAACCTATTAGAATTACACCTGATTTCTCAGTGGATGCCCTAAAAACCAGAAGGGCCTGGACAGAGGTACTACAGACTCTTAAGGGAACACAGGTGCCAGCCCAGACTACTATACCCAGCAAAACTCTCAATTACCGTAGACAAAATATTTCATGATAAATCCAAATCCAAACAATATAAATCCTGCCCTACAGAAGGTACTAGGAGGAAAACTCTAACCCAGGGAAGTTAACTACAATCAGGAAAACACAGGAAATAAATAATCTCACACCATCATAATAGAAGGGAGATACCACACACACATACAACAGAAACAACCATCCACAATGACAAAATAATAGAACCTAACACTCATTGGTCATTGATGATTAACATTAATGGTCTCAATTCCTCAATAAAAAGACTCAGACTAACAGAATGAATTTGAAAAGAGAATCCAGCTTCTGCTGCATACAAGAAACAGACCTCAGCCTCAAAGATAAACATTACCTCAGAGCAAAGGATTGGGAAAAGACTTACCAAGCAAATGGTCCTAAAAAGTGAGAGTAGCCATTCTAATATCCAGCAAAATAGACTTCAAACAAAATTAAAAGAGATGTGGAAGGATACTTTATACTTATCAAAGAAAGAATCCATCCACCAAGATGACATTTCAATTCCTAACATCTATGCCCCTAATACAGGGCTCCTATATTTATAAAAGAAACATTACTAAAGCTAAAAATACACATTAGTCCTCATACACTGATAATGGGAGATTTCAATACTCCACTTTCACCAAGTGACAGGTCATCCAGACAAAAACTAAACAGAGAAATATTAGCACTAACATGTTATAAACCAAATGGGCCTAACATATTTACAGAATTATTTACAGAATATTCCACCCACACACAAAAGAATATACCTTTTTCTCACCACCTCATGGAACCTTCTTCAAAGTTGACTACATTCTTAGTCACAAAGCAAGCCTTGATAGTTACAAGAAAGTTGTAATAACCTAATTAACCCCCTGCATCCTATCAGATTAAAGCTGGACTTCAACAACAGCAACAACCGAAGACCTACAAATTCATGGAAACAACTTTCTACTGAATGATTGGTTCAAGACAGAAAGACTTTCTAGAATTGAATGAAAATGAATCCACAACATATCCAAACTTAGGGGACACAATATTTCGTGCTAAAAGGAAAATTCATAGTACAAAGTGCCTACCAAAAAAGAGTGGAGACATCACATACTAGCAAATTAAGAGCACATCTGAAAGCCCTAGAACAAAAAGAAGCAAGTGCACCCAGTTGAAGTAGCAAGAAATAATAAACTGAGGGCTGAAATCAATAAAATAGAAACAAAAGAGAACAATTCAAAGAATGAAACAAAGAGCTGGTTCTTTGAGAGAAGCAACAAGATAGACAAACCCCTAGCCAAACTAATTAAAAGACACAGAATATCCAAATCAACAAAATCAGAAACGAAAAGGGGGATATAACTAGACACCAAGGAAATCCAAAGAATCCTTAGGCCATACTTTTAAATATCTGTACTCCACAAAATTGGAAAATCTAAGAGAAATGGATAATTTTCTCAATAGATGCCACCTACCAAAGTTGAATCAGGATCAGATAAACAATTTAAACAGACCTATAACCCCCAAAGAAATAGAGGAGGTCATTAAAAGCCAACCAAAAACAAAACAAAACAAAAAACAAAAAAAAATAAAAATAAAATCTCAGAGATAGATGGTTTTAGCTCAAAATTCTATCAAACATTCAAAGAAGAGTTAACACCAATACTCAAGTTATTCCACAAAATAGAAGCAGAAGGAGCACTGCCAAATATACAGTCATGCTGATACACAAACCACACAAAAATTCAACTAAGAGAATTACAGGCCAATTTCCCTCATGAACATAAATGCAAAAATATTCAATAAAATGCTTGCAAACCAAACCTGAGAACACACTAAAAAGATCATACACCATGTTCAAGTAGGCTTCATCCCAGAGATGCAGGGATGGTTCAACATACACAAATCAGTCAATGTAATCCACCATATAAAGGACATGAAAGAAAAGAGCCCACATGATCCTCTCACTACATGTCAAGAAATCTTTTGACAGGATCCAACACCCCTTCATGATAAAAGTATTGGAGAGACTGGGGATACAAGGGACACACCTAAACATAATAAACAGCTAACCCACAGCCAACATCAATTAAATGGAGAAAAGCAAAGCAATTCCACTAAAATCAGGAACAAGACAAGATTGTTCCCTCTCTCAATACCTATTTAATATAGTACTTGAAGTTCTAGCTAGAGCAATAAGACAACAGAAGGATATCAAGGGGATATAAATTGAAAAGGAAGAAAATTATCCCTATTTGCAAATGATATGATAGTATGTATAAGTGATCCCAAAATCTCAACCAGAGAACTCCTACAGCTGACCAACAACTTCGGTAAAGTGACTGGCTATGTGAGCAACCCACCCCCCCAAAAAAAACCCAAAAAACACATATACAAACTTCTATATAAAAACAACAAATAGAGAAAGTAATCGGGGAAACAACACCATTTACAACAGCCACAAATAGCATAATTGGGGCGACTCTAACCAAGCAAGTAAAAGACTTGTATGACAAAAACTTTTAAGTCCTTGAAGAGGGAAATTGAACTAGATCTCAGAAGATGTAAAGATCTCCCATGCTCCTGAACTGGTAGGATTAACATAATAAAAATGGCCATCTTACCAAAAGTAATCTATATATTCAATGAAAACCCTTATCAAAATTCCAATACAATTCTTTACAGACCTTGAAAGGGCAATACTCGACTTCGTATGGAAAAACAAAAACCCAGGATATCTAAAATAATACAGAAAAATAAAAACTTCTGGAGGTTTCAAGATCCCTGATCTTAAACTGTATTACAGTAATAAAAACCACATGGTATTGACATAGAAACAGACATGTTGATCAGTAGAACCGAATCAAAGATCCAGACATAGATCCATATACTTTTGGCCACCTGATCTTTGATAAAGAAGCCAGAAACATACAATGAAAAAAAAAAAGCATATTTAACAAATGGTGCTGGTCTAATTGGATGTCCGCATATAGAAGAATGCAAATAGATCTATATTTATTACCGTGCAGAAAACTCAAGTCCAAAAGGATCAAAGATCTCAACAGAAAACCAGATACACTGAACCCTATAGAAGGAAAAGTGGGGAACCTTGAACACATTGGCACATAAGACAACTTCCTGAACAGAACATCTAGCTCAGGCACTAAGATCAATGATTAATAAATGGGACCTCATGAAACTGAAAAGTTTCTGTAAGGCAAAGAACACTGTCAATAAGACAAAATGGCAACATACAGAATGGGAAAAGATATTCATCAACTCCACTTCCGACAGAGGGCTAATATCCAAAATATATAAAGAACTCAAAAAACTAGACATCAACAAAACAATCCAATTTAAAAATGGGGTACAGACCTAAAGAAAGAATTATCAAATGAGGAATCTCAAATGCCTGAGAAACACTTAAAGAAATGTTCAACATCCTAAGCCATCCAGGAAATGCAAATCAAAACCACTCTGAGATTCCATCTTATACCTGTCAGAATGGTTAAGATCAATAACTCAAATAACAGCTCATGTTGGTGAGGCAGTAACTCCTACATTGCTGGTGGGAGTGCAAACTTGTACAGCCACTATGGAAATCAATATGGTGATTCCTCAGGAAATTGGAGATCGACCTATGCAACTATATCACTCCAATCATATACTCAAATGACATTCCATCCTACCACAAGGACACTTACTCAACTGTGCCTATAGTAGCTTTGTTTATAACAGCCAGAAATTGGAAATGACCTATATGCCCCTTAACTGTTGAATGGCTACAGAATTTGTGGTACATTTACACAATGAAGTACTACTCAGCTATTAAAAAAATTACTACATGAATTTTGCAGGCAAATGGAGGGAACTAGAAAAAAACATCCTGAGTGAGGTAACTCAGTCCCAGAAAGACAAACATGGTATGTACTCATACTAACTGTTACTAACTTGATATTAACTAACTGGATATTAATTGTTAAGCAAAGGACAAACGTGCTGCAATCCACAGACCCAGAGAGACTATGCAACAAGGAGGGCCCCAGTGGGGACACAGGGATCTCCCTGGTAAAGGGGAAATAGAACAGATGATGCAGGTGGGACAGGGAAGGATGGGATGGGAAGAGAAAGGACCAGGAGGTGGGAGAGGGATGAAGGGAGAAAATACATGGAGAGAACTGGAGGATATGTAAAGGAAAATCAGGAGACCTAGTGCAGTGGAAACTCACTGAAATCAATGAAGGAGACCCTAGCAAAGACCTCAAGTAATGGGGGATAGGGAGCCTAAACAGGCCATCTTCTGTAACCAGGCAAGGCTTCTAGTGGAGGGGGGAGGGGGACCTGGGACATCATCCCAGCCACAAAAACTTCATACTATAACTTGTCCTCCCTACAAGATCTTTTGGGACAATGGCAGGGCAAAACTCCATGCCAAAGGAGGGAACCCATGACCAATATGCCAGGGCAGGCCAGAAACTAAAGTCTGGACAATCAGGAGAGGACTTCTAAAGTTATCCTACTCTCCTCATATTTTGGTGCCTGGTCCAATCCTCAACCGAGAGGCTCCCTAAGGCAGCTGAAGGGAACAGATGGAGAGAGGCCCATGGTTAAACAAAATACAGAGCTCTGGGAACCTCCAGGAAAAAGTGGAGGAGGGATTGCTTGGACCAGAAGGGTAGAGGACACCAGTAGAACAAACCCCACAGAATCAACTGACCAGCACTCCCAGGGGCCCATAGAGCCTGAAGCGGCAGACCTGAAACTTGCTGGGTTCCCCAAATAGGTCTTGAGGTTTCCTTGCCTGGTGCTCTTGAAGAACTTATACAGACAGGAATGTCGGGTGTGTGTGTGTGTGTGTGTGTGTGTGTGTGTGTGTCCCAGAACCTTTTGCCTACCCTTGAGTACCTTCTCCCCCTACTAGGTCTTCTAGTCCAAACTTGAAGTAAGGAATTGTTCCATCTTGTGCCATGTTTGAGCAGTAACTCTGGGAAGACTTTCTTGGGGAGAGGTAGAGTGTGGGTGGGAGGATAGGGGGTAGATCTGGGTGGTAGGAAAGATGGGGAGAGCTGAAAGGAGTAGAGGGAGGGGAGGAAGGATGTTGGGATGTATTATATGAGAAAAATAATTAATTAAAAGACAAAAAAAAAGTCTGGTAGAATTCTGCTGTGAATCCATTTGGTCCTGTACCTTTCCTGGCTGAAAAATTTTTTATTAGTGTTTTAAAATCCATATTAATTGGATTCCAATCCAGTACCAAACCATCTCTCAATTAGAGACTAATAATGATTATTATACCTCCCCCTTTTAAATAAAAACAAAGGAGGAGTTATGGGACTGTCCAAGGACTAAGAGTGTGTCGAGGCTGCCTTTTGAACCCCCCATCACCCCTAGGATTTGAAAATGCAAGTTGTTCGGCTACGCCTCACTTTTGTCCTGGCCAGAACCCAACTAAATATTAAATATTGCCTGCTTCACAGAATCAAAAAAAAATGTGGCGTGGTTGGTACTTATCTGCGTTGTAGCTGGAAGCATAGAGATGAGTCTATTTACTCATAAGGTGCCTTCCTCTTTTTCCCTGAGACCACACCTCAGGCAGAAGGTGCCCGTGCAAGACCCTGACGCTTAGACTTGAGCTCCACATTCAAATAAGGCTACTCCAATATCCTTGTCTTAACCAATGGATCCCAACCCTGGGTACCAAAGACCTCCCCTGCTTGTGGCCCTATATATGTACCCTACACACCACATTAAAGTTGAGATGCCCCCTGAAGCGTGTTCTCAAGTGTCTGTCCACTCCTTGACTCACTGGAGGTCCACCAAGGACTAGGCAGGATGCTGTAACCAACCTGGAGCCAGCCCGAAGGGGTAGGGATGGGGCTGTCGACTCCAGGCAGGGTACCTGCAGCTGGGACACACATGTGGCAGGAAGATTCCAACTCCTGGGACTACACTTGTTTGTTACGAGTCTGTTTAGATTGTTGATCTTGGTTCAACTTTGGTGGTTTGGATGATTTTAGAAAATTGCTCATTTCCTTTAGGGTTTTTAAAAAATATTTTAACATTCTTTGTTTTGTGGTCTAGTTCCTCTACTTTTTCTTTGAGACTTGGTATTATTCTTTTATTTGGTCCATTCTACTTGTGAGGCTTCCCCAGAATTTTCTAATTGGGTTACTGAGTTTTCAGTTCCATCTTCATTATAGCTTGAGTTCTTGTCAGTATTTCTATTCCTTTATTAAATTTTATTTTCAAATACTTGATTGCCTTAGTCATTTCAGTGAACCTTCTGCTTGTGGGTTTGATTTTTGTTTGTTTGGTTGGGGTTGTTTTTGTTTGTTTTTTTGTTTTGGCCATCACCCATATTTATTCTCATTGCTGTTTCTTTTCAATTCTTTGAGGAAGCTTATTATATTATTGTTTACTTTTGCAATCAAACCTGGGCATGTGAACGTCTTTGTTGTTTGTGGGTGTGATAAGGACACTGCAGGCTGGGCTGTATATTCTGGCCCAAGTCTGTAGGTTGAGGATGGTGGGCATCCTCAGACTGCATTGGGTTACTAGGTGTGTTATCCAAGCTCCATCTGAGGATTGCAGTATTGCAGGTGAGGTAGGCTTAACAGTGAGGATTCACCAGGCTATCCCAGAGCGTAGTGTGGGCCACACTAAGCCTGGGAAATAGATATGGCATGGATTGCCACTGGATAAGGTCTGGTGGACAGATACAGGACAGATGCAGGATGTAGGAATCATTTTGAAGAAAGCTTAAAAAAAAAAAAGTGTGTGATATGCCATGCTAAGTAATTTACATTTGTCAAGAAAAGTTAGGGCCTAGGTATTAAATAAAAGTTCAAACGCTTACTAAGAGTCCAGCATTGGTTTTTCTCAATGCTCTTTATTAATTATAAGCCATGTAAGTTCTCAGGGATTCAATATCCAGGGCGGCTAGGCAGAGACTTCATTCCATGTTTTTCCCATACTGTTCTCTCCAGATTCTTGCTTCTATCCTCTTAGCTTCTCCTCCTGCTTCTCCTCTCTGCCCCAGCCCTAGGTGGTTTTTCATTCCAAATCCTCCCAGTCTCCACCAGCCCTCCAATATACAAATGAATGGAGCCTAACTTTCATCTGCCTTAAGGTTAAATGAATGGCCTATTCATATGGAGAACTGGGTGGCCACTCCATTGTTTACATGTAGGAATTGAATACTTTACATGCTACAAGGACAGCTTACAGGAATATTTCCATAACTATAAAATATCCTACAACACTAGGATTCATGTTAGAGCACTGAGAACCTATTTACCCTCTTCCTCTCCCCTAAAATAATATGGTATAAAAAATAATACAGCCCATCCTAAAAACAAGTTAGAAATTGAGGAATTGGTAATGGGAAAGTCCTCAAGGACAAATATAGAGAAAACTATGCCAAAGAAATCTACTCTCTGTTTTTATTTTACTAAAGATAAAGTAATAAAGAAGATTCTAGAAAATAGTAGAATTTTAAAAAAATACTGTGTAGGCTAGAGAGACACAACCAGATGCTAGATACACCATTAACAAAGTTACAACTGGTACAGTGATGGCTATAGAGAATATCATAGAAATATGGTACAGGAGCGTAAAGATTACATGGGAGGCACCACCCTGACACTGCTTAGGTTAGCAACAACACAGGAGTGTGAAAAAAATGTGCTGAACTTGTCGCAGTCTCACCTACAAACACAAAAATTCTCAAGAACTCTGGGGTATTGATGAAAAGCAGTCAGGATCTGGGTAGGAAGAAAAAAAATAGCTGCAAAGTCAATATCTCTTAAATAACAGTGGTACACACAACATCAAGAGAAGATAGCTCATCAGGAAGACTCACAGAAAATAAAAAGAGTTCGGGGAGAGGGTGCAGACGATACATTTGTGGTTGTTTATCAACTTGACAAAAAGTTGTCTAGAAAGATGCAAACTCAAAAGACAAAATGCCGCCATCAGATTGGTCTGTAGGCTAGTCTGTGAGGCATTTTCTTGATTGATGATTGATGTGGGAGGGCCCAGCCCCCTGTGGACAGCCACCCCTGTGCTTATGGTCCTGAGTAGCTTAAGAGAGCAGGCTGAGAAAGCCAGTAAGCAACCTTTCTCCATGACCTCTGCTTCATTCAGATTCTTGCTGAAGTTCTTGCCCTGACTTCTCTTCATAATGGACTATAAACTATAATAAACCCTCTCAAGTTGCTTTTAGTTACAGTGTTTCTCACAGTATTAGAAAGTGAACTAGGATACCATTTCTTTCAACAGAGGCATAAAGCAGAAAAAAAAGGGGAGAAAGCAAGTCACTATAACATTCTTCAGCACTGGAAAGGCAAAGATCATTAACGAGACAGCTAAGATACCCCCAAAATTATTTCAGGTTTCTATTTTTTTAGAAAAGGATCAAATATTGCCTACTGTACTCAAGCAGATGAGTGAAATAAGAAAAATCAATTTGGCACCAAGATAAAAAGTTAACGAAGTAGAGGAAAGGGTTAGCAATGTGGAGAACAAACTAAGTGAGGAAATTGAGGTTCTGAAAAAAAATAGAATGGAAATTAATCATTCAAATATAAAACACAGTGGAAAGCATCAAGTAGATAAGAACAAGCCAGGCAGTGGTGGTGTTGGGTTCCTGAACCGGACCCCAACTTGAAGACGCGTCCGCAGAGAGACACAGTTGGATAATCGATGCAAAAAGCAAGAGGTTTATTAACCAGCGCTGGGGCCGTTCTAACACGCAGGATAGAAGCGGCCCGAGGAGCAGAAAACGAAGCTTTTTATACAAAATACAGACAGTTGCTAGGCATAAACCGATTTGGTACAAGTCGATTGGTCCCCAAATTGTTTTTCTATTTTGATAGGTTAGGGCCAATTAACCTTTAAGCTGATTGGAGCTGGCGTATAGCAAGGTCGTGGGCACCAGGAAATGTACACTTAGGGTCTTAGTCAACGTGGAAAGTCCCTTGCCCAAGGCTATTAGGCGGCAGCTGCAGCTGCCTCTCATACTTTAGTTTTGGGAATTTGGGCTGGGTCACAGTGCCCTTGAATTAAGCCTGACAATAATTGTTTTATGGTTTCTGGGGTGGGCTAGTTCTTGGAACAGGGAGTTCTGGAAAGTACTCAATAATTATTGTATTGAGTAGAAAAAGCCTAAGTTCCTGTTAAGAGTTTAGGATTAATGCCCAGGGCCGGGGGGCGGGGCGGGGGTGGTCTCCAGCCTCACATTTCCCCCCTTTTCTTTGGGAATATTGATTCCAATCATGGCTCTGATATCTATGTCTATGGCATCCCTTAGTCCCCTGTAGTAGGAAGGCTGGAGGGCTAAAGTGGTGCCTCCTATAGCTACTCCTGCAGTCACTCCTACCCCCCAAAGGTACAGCCAGGGTCATACTTATAGGCTCCCTCTTGAACCTAACCTGCCCCTCCCAGATATCTAGTAATTCACTTTCTTGATGGTAAATAAGTCTAGGCACCAGCTGCACCATAACACAGAAATCTTTGGTTAGATTTAGGACACTTAGTTCAACACAGGGTGTTAGGCCAGTCCCACATACCCACCATCCATCTTCTGGCGGAAGGAGGTATCCAGAGCTATGTTCAGCCTGAATGGTGGAATTGCAAAGATGTGAGTGGGTGGAAGGGACCTGCCCTGTACAAATCCCTTGTCCTGAAACGGAAGTGATGGTAAGTCTGGGACCTCTGGAGTGCCACCGGCATCCGTTTGCATCTGCTGAGTGTGAGAAGTTGTTCATTAATCCTATAGCTTCGTAATAAGGGGGAGCTATATCATAAGACAGCCAGCAAGCCTGAGTGGCTGTTGGGTTGGTGGCATTTAGGACTGTAAATGCCTATTCAATCATATAAGTAAGGTCTGACCCGGTTGGGCTAGGAGTTATAGGGGGCCGTGGACTGGGGCTCAGGGCCATCTTGGTGACAGTGTTGGAGATTGGACTGAGTGGCCTAGATTGGGGTCGAAGAAGTACAGAATTGGGCCCTATAGCTGATATTTTTGGGGTTTCTATTTTAAGTCTGATAGTTAAAGTGAGCCCTATATCTGTCCCAGTAACATAAAACCTCAGTCCCCAAGTTTTTCCTCTGAGCCATTGTGCTCCGGCCTTTTTCCCTGGTCCTGTAAAGCTAATATTAAGAGGATTACAAGTAAAATTGAGACACGGTCCCATTCATGTCCAGGTCCCGCTCGAATGTTGGGCCCTCCACGCAAGTTGGTACCCCCCTTGACATTTGTCCTGATATGATCTGGTCCTGTGGACTCCCGCTTTATAGCGATTAAACCCCAGGTGGAACTAGGGTTCCAATAGACTGTACCTGTGGTTTCACAACCCCAGGCAGCACAGTAGTAGCTTTCTGAGCCCCCACATCTATAGATTTTAGACCTATCACGCCTATCCCGAGGGCACACATAGAATGGGGCATCCCTCAGCTTATTTCGCAGTTGAGGGTGTCTACAACCAATTCCTGAGTCCCCGATGCCTCCCCCAGAACAGGACATTTCGGAACAACTGGGTTTCCTGTTGCATTCTGGCCTCCCAGGCTTGTCTGAGTCCATCCCCCCCACCCCCAGAGTAATATTCCAGGATATCCCAGGCGTCCAGCCCCACTACCAATTGGCAGAGGTCCAGGGTTAGGTTTGGCCACCAAGTGTAGGGGGCAGTGGTCTTGGATGTGGACCATACTGTTTCCCCAGTCTGGGAGATAACCTCCCAAGTAAGTAGTTGAGGGGCATGGGGGTTGGGGCCCCCGATCACTTTACCTAATGACTGGGCCCAAGCCCATGCCCAGAGGATCATAAATGAAATCAGGAACATCTTGGATCAGATTTTTTCTGGATCTTGATCTTGAGGAGATGTTCAGTCTGCTGAACCGTCCAACTGGAGTCGGGCTTCTGATCCGCAGGCCTGATGTGCGAGGCGTGAATCCAAGCTGAGATGCAGTCTACTTTGACCACTGTGGGCGTAGTCAAGAGGACGATGTAAGGTCCTTTCCACCGTGGTTCCAACGTCTGGGCCCGATGACGGCGAACGTAGACTGAGTCTCCGACCTGGTACGGGTGAGGTGTTTCGAGAGTCCCAGGCCGGTAAGCCTCGGCTAATCGCGGCCACAGTTCTTTCTGGATGGCTTGAAGACCTTGGAGCCTAGCATACACATCACTATTACTTATTTGAGAGGGCATCCCGAGGTCATACATAGTGGTTAGGGGCGCAGGGGCCCCATACAGGATCTCAAAGGGAGTTAAGTTATGTAAGGAAGGAGTATTCCTAACCTGGAACAGCGCTAAGGGAAGGAGCATCACCCAGTCAGCCCTGCCAGTCTCCATGGTCAATTTGGTCAGGGTCTCTTTTAGAGTTCTATTCATTCTTTCTACGTGCCCTGAACTCTGGGGGTGGTAGGCACAATGTAACTTCCAATCAAACCCCAGATACTTGGCCACTCCCTGACTCAGCTGAGCAATGAAGGCAGGTCCGTTGTCAGAACTTATTACCTTAGGAATCCCGAACCGCGGGAAGATGTCCTCTAGGATCTTCTTGGCGACCACCGTTGCAGTTTCTCTCTTTGTGGGGAAGGCTTCAACCCATCCTGAGAAGGTATCTATAAAAACTAGTAGGTATCTTTTGACAGGCTACACAATTCCGGACCACATGGTACACCAAGTTCTTGGCTTTTGGAATGATATACTTAGTATTTTTCAGGGTGGCCATTAGTTTCTTCTCTCCTAGGTGAGTCCATTGGTGCATCTGTTGTATCATCTGTTCAGCTTCCCTCTGGGGAAGCAGGATCCTACCATCTTGATTTATCCATACCTGTAGCTCAGAATTATATTCTTTTTCATAGTCTGTTATCATGGCTAGGTCCTGTACTGTGTACTGAAACGGCAGCTCAGGTTGCAGGTCTTGTCTGGGCAAGGGCACGAGCGGGTGAGGAACCCATGCTGGCAAAACGGTGGCACTATCACTGTCCGCTGCCACCTTCCTGGCTTCCGAGTCTGCCATCCGGTTGCCCCTGGCTACTTTTGAGGAGTCTTTCTGATGCCCCAGACAGTGAATTATACTAACTTTGAGAGGCAGGTGAAGTGCGCCTAACAAGGCCAGTATCTCTGCCTTGTTTTTAATTTCTCTCCTGGCCGAAGTGAGGAGACCTCGTTGTTGGTAGATGGCCCCATGTACATGAGCCATTGCAAAGGCCTACCGGCTGTTGGTATATATATTCATCCTTTTTCCTTGTCCCAGTTCTAGTGCTTTGGTTAGTGCTATGAGTTCAACTCGCTGGGCGGAGGTTCCCTCCAGCAATGATTGGGCCCAGATAACTTTTTCTCCATCCACTACCGCTGTCCCCCGCTTTCCGCTTACCTTCTTCAATTTAACTGCTGCCATCCGTGTACCACGTGGCATCAGCATCTGGTAGGGGAAGGTCGGTCAGGTCGTTCCTCCATCCATGAGCTTCTGCCAAGACTTGTAGACAGTCATGTTCAGGGACGTCAAAGTCCGGATCAGGCAGCAAGGCGGCAGGGTTTAACCCGCTTGCGGGGGTGAAGGCGATACGGTCAGAGTTCAGCAACAATGTCCGGTAGTGGGTCATCCTCGCATTGGTGAGCCACCGGTCGGGAGGTTGTCTGACCACGCTCTCCAAAGCATGAGGGGCAGTTATGGTTAGGTTTTGACCGAGAGTCAATTTGTCAGCATCTTTAACCAAAGCTGCAACTGCCGCTACTAGGCGCAGGCAAGGGGGCCATCCTGCTGCCACAGAATCCAATTTTTTTGATAGATAGGCCATGGGTCATCTCCAGGGACCCAATTGTTGGGTGAGGACCCCTTTAGCTGTACCATCATGTTCTGCAACATAAAGGTGAAATAGTTTGGAGACATCAGGAAGTCCCAACACTGGGGAGGATAGCAATGCTTTCTTGATGTCCTCAAAAGCCGTCTGGTGTCTCTCCCCCCAGGTGAATGGGCAGTTCTCCTTGGTCAGTGAATATAGGGGAGCCGCTAATTCCGCAAAGCCGGGGATCCAGAGGTGGCAAAAACCCAGCCGTGCCCAAGGACTCTCTCACCTGTCGGGGCATTCAGGGCATTGGGATGTGGAGCACAGTCTCTTTCCTTGCTTCCGAAAGCCACCGCCTCCCATCTTGTAGGAGATACCCCAAATAACTAACCTCCTTCTTGCAGAGTTGTGCCGCCTTAGCTGAGGCTCTGTATCCCAAGTCTCCAAGTTCCGTCAGCAGCCGTTGTATTCCCTTGGGGCACTCAGCCTCAGTCTGGGCGGCCAACAGCAGGTCATAAACATACTGAAGGAGGGTTACCTGTGGATTCTGCTCTCTGAATGGGGCAAGGTCCCGATGGAGTGCTTCATCAAAGATGGTAGGTGAATTTTTAAACCCTTGGGGAAGCCGGGTCCATGTCAGCTGCCCAGTTATGCCAGATTCCGGATCACGCCACTCAAAGGCAAATATAAGCTGGCTGGCTGGGCTTAGCGGCAAGCAGAAAAAGGCATCTTTTAAGTCTAAGACGGTGTACCACACTCTCACAGGTGGCAAAGCACTCAGCAAATTATATGGGTTTGGAACAGTGGGGTGTACATCCACCACTCGTCTGTTGACCTCTCTTAAGTCCTGGACTGGCCGGTAATCGTTGGTGCCAGGTTTCCGTACCGGCAACAATGGGGTGTTCCAGGGGGACTGACATCTTTTAAGTACCCCCAGTTCCAGTAATTGACGAATGTGGGGTCTGATCCCTTCCCGAGCTTCCTTACTCATAGGGTACTGCCGTACCATGACAGGGGTGGCAGAGGCTTTTAATTCTACCAGGATGGCAGGTTGGTACTTTGCCAGTCCCAGGCCAGCGGTCTCTGCCCATGCTTTGGTGTAAGTCTTAAGCCACCAGTCAACATTCTTTCCTTTAAGTTGGCGAGGGGTCTCAAAGAGTCTATATTCATCTTCTAGTTTAACTGTTAGGGCCTGAATAAGCCTTCTGTCGCCATCCTTTACTTGGGGCCCATCTGGTAGGAAATGTATTTGGGCCCCCATCTTGGTCAGGAGGTCTCGCCCCAACAGCGTGTAGGGGCACTCTGGAATGACTAAGAAGGAGTGGGATACTGGCCCACACCAAGATCCACCGTTCTTCGGGTAGTCCATGACTAAGATTTGTGGCCAGTGGCCCCTTGAACCCACGACCGTTTGTGGGATAATGGTCCCCCAGCTTGAAGTAGCACGGAATGTTCAGCTCCGGTGTCAAGTAGAAATTCAGTAGGCGTCCCCTCCACTCTAAGGGCTACCCTGGGTTCGGGGAGGGGTTCCAAACCCCGTCCCCTCTAGTCGCTATCCTCCTCCAGGGCCAACACTTTATGATTGGGTGCCTTCTCTGAAGGCCGGCGGGCCCCCCTTTTCTTAGGGCAGTCTCGAGCCCAATGTCCTTTCTCCTTACAGTAGGCACATTGGTCTTTATCAAGCAGCTTGCGCCTCCCGCCCTGCATCTTCTTTTCTCTTTCTATGTTTCTTCCTTCCCTGACTGCAGTGGCCAAGATCCGAGTCAAATTCTTTTCCTGCCTCTTCTCCCTCTTTAATTCCTTTTCATCTCATTCCTTTTGTTTCCTTTCCTCTCTCTCCTTCTCTGTTTCCCTAGTGTAAAAACCTCGTCTGCTACTTGTACTAGGTCCCTCAGCGACTTGTCTTGTAATCCCTCTACTCTCTGTAGCTTCTTTTTAATATCCCTGGCTGATTGATCAATAAAGGCTACCGTAATCATCGCCTTGAAGTCCTTGGAGGCAGGATCATATGGAGTATACTGTCGGTATGCCTCCATTAGTCGCTCTAGGAATGCAGAAGGAGATTCCTCAGGTCCCTGCACTACTTCTCTGACCTTAGCCAAATTAGTGGGGAGGCGTGCCACCCCACGGAGACCTGCCATTAGAGTCTGGCGGTACCATCAAAGGTGCTCCCTACCTTCTGCCATGTTGAAGTCCCACTGGGGTCGGGTCAAGGGAAAGGTGTCATCAATTTCATTAGGCAGCTGGGTGGATCTTCTGTCTGGCCCGAGGACGTTCTTCCGAGCTTCCGGCAGGACCCTCTGCCTCTCCTCTGTAGTGAGGAGAGTCTGCAACAGCTGCTGACAGTCATTCCAAGTGGGCTGGTGGGAGTGAAGGAGGGAGTCTAACAAGTTAGTCAGGACCTGCGGATTATCAGAAAAGGAGGGATTATGATTCTTCCAGTTATAGAGATCAGCCGCCGAAAATGGCCAGTACTGTAGGGGTTCATTTCCCTCGGCATCTGGGGGACCATAGGCTCGGAGTGGGAGTGCCACCGTTGTATCGGGGGTTGCCGCCCTTCTGCTTCTGGTTCTGGTGGTTGGTCCTCCCAGTCCTTCCTCTATCAGGGGTGCGCTTGGCAGCAGTGCCGGTGCCGCTGCCCCCAGAGGGAGAGTAGGAGGTTCCGCCACCTATGGAGGGAGAGGGACGGGATATGGGGGAGGGAGATCCAGAAGAAGTAGATCTCGATTGGAGTCTTCCAGTAGGACTTCCTTCTTTTCGGGGGTCTTTCCACTGGATGCCTGGATGGTAGAAACCGCCAAGACTTCAGTGGTGCACGGACCTGGAGGGACAAAAGGCTTTAACCATACAGGAGGTTCTTCCACTAAGTATTGCCAGGTGGTGATGTACGGAACTTGGTCAGGGTGGCCCCCATGCTTCTGAATCACTTTGATTTTAACTTGCAGAATAATATCAGGAGAAAACGTCCCCTCCAGGGGCCATCCAACCCCGAAGGTTACCCATTCAGAGGTACAAAAGATCTGCCAATTTCTCTTCCTCACTAAAAAACCCATATTCTCTGCAAAGTTCCTAACTTCAGACCAATGTTTCAGAGTAAGGGTCAAGGAGGTCGTTGCTGTCTGTCCCATCATCAAGTCAGTCACAATTAACACAGAAATCAGACACAGAGAAAGAACACAGATAGCAGACAGAATTTCCCTGCCGGTTTTTGCCAAATCAAAAGTATGGCAGAGGTTCCGGCCAGACGCTGCAGGGCTGCCTGCCCCCAGCTCAGACAGAGAGGAAACCTTACAGTGTCCTCTCCATAAAGAACTCCACTGGAGCGTCCTCCAGGGTCGGTCTTGGCTTATACCATCTCGGTGAGCCTAAGCCACGTGGAGGGATCCTTACAGACCACACCACAGACTGTCACAGACACAGTTCTGGCCAGTTACTTGTCCCAAACAGACAGGCAGACAGGTGAACAGACAGAAAGACAGATTGGCGATCGCTCTTACCTCCGAAAATCCGGGCTGCTGGTCTCCGGGGCACATCAATATCCCGGACGAGCCCCCCAAACTGTTGGATTCCCGAACTGGACCCCAACTTGAAGATGCGCCCACAGAGAGACACAGTCGGATAATCGATGCAAAAAGCAAGAGGTTTATTAACCAGCGCTGGGGCCGTTCTAACACGCAGGATAGAAGCGGCCCGAGGAGCAGAAAACGAAGCTTTTTATACAAAATACAGACAGTTGCTAGGCATAAACCGATACAAGTTGATTGGTCCCCAAATTGTTTTTCTATTTTGATAGGTTAGGGCCAATTAACCTTTAAGCTGATTGGAGCTGGCGTATAGCAAGGTCGTGGGCACCAGGAAATGTACACTTAGGGTCTTAGTCAACGTGGAAAGTCCCTTGCCCAAGGCTATTAGGCGGCAGCTGCAGCTGCCTCTCATACTTTAGTTTTGGGAATTTGGGCTGGGTCACAGTGCCCTTGAATTAAGCCTGACAATAATTGTTTTATGGTTTCTGGGGTGGGCTAGTTCTTGGAACAGGGAGTTCTGGAAAGTACTCAATAATTATTGTATTGAGTAGAAAAAGCCTAAGTTCCTGTTAAGAGTTTAGGATTAATGCCCAGGGCCGGGGGGCGGGGCGGGGGTGGTCTCCAGCCTCACATTTCCCCCCTTTTCTTTGGGAATATTGATTCCAATCATGGCTCTGATATCTATGTCTATGGCATCCCTTAGTCCCCTGTAGTAGGAAGGCTGGAGGGCTAAAGTGGTGCCTCCTATAGCTACTCCTGCAGTCACTCCTACCCCCCAAAGGTACAGCCAGGGTCATACTTATAGGCTCCCTCTTGAACCTAACCTGCCCCTCCCAGATATCTAGTAATTCACTTTCTTGATGGTAAATAAGTCTAGGCACCAGCTGCACCATAACACAGAAATCTTTGGTTAGATTTAGGACACTTAGTTCAACACAGGGTGTTAGGCCAGTCCCACATACCCACCATCCATCTTCTGGCGGAAGGAGGTATCCAGAGCTATGTTCAGCCTGAATGGTGGAATTGCAAAGATGTGAGTGGGTGGAAGGGACCTGCCCTGTACAAATCCCTTGTCCTGAAACGGAAGTGATGGTAAGTCTGGGACCTCTGGAGTGCCACCGGCATCCGTTTGCATCTGCTGAGTGTGAGAAGTTGTTCATTAATCCTATAGCTTCGTAATAAGGGGGAGCTATATCATAAGACAGCCAGCAAGCCTGAGTGGCTGTTGGGTTGGTGGCATTTAGGACTGTAAATGCCTATTCAATCATATAAGTAAGGTCTGACCCGGTTGGGCTAGGAGTTATAGGGGGCCGTGGACTGGGGCTCAGGGCCATCTTGGTGACAGTGTTGGAGATTGGACTGAGTGGCCTAGATTGGGGTCGAAGAAGTACAGAATTGGGCCCTATAGCTGATATTTTTGGGGTTTCTATTTTAAGTCTGATAGTTAAAGTGAGCCCTATATCTGTCCCAGTAACATAAAACCTCAGTCCCCAAGTTTTTCCTCTGAGCCATTGTGCTCCGGCCTTTTTCCCTGGTCCTGTAAAGCTAATATTAAGAGGATTACAAGTAAAATTGAGACACGGTCCCATTCATGTCCAGGTCCCGCTCGAATGTTGGGCCCTCCACGCAAGTTGGTACCCCCCTTGACATTTGTCCTGATATGATCTGGTCCTGTGGACTCCCGCTTTATAGCGATTAAACCCCAGGTGGAACTAGGGTTCCAATAGACTGTACCTGTGGTTTCACAACCCCAGGCAGCACAGTAGTAGCTTTCTGAGCCCCCACATCTATAGATTTTAGACCTATCACGCCTATCCCGAGGGCACACATAGAATGGGGCATCCCTCAGCTTATTTCGCAGTTGAGGGTGTCTACAACCAATTCCTGAGTCCCCGATGCCTCCCCCAGAACAGGACATTTCGGAACAACTGGGTTTCCTGTTGCATTCTGGCCTCCCAGGCTTGTCTGAGTCCATCCCCCCCACCCCCAGAGTAATATTCCAGGATATCCCAGGCGTCCAGCCCCACTACCAATTGGCAGAGGTCCAGGGTTAGGTTTGGCCACCAAGTGTAGGGGGCAGTGGTCTTGGATGTGGACCATACTGTTTCCCCAGTCTGGGAGATAACCTCCCAAGTAAGTAGTTGAGGGGCATGGGGGTTGGGGCCCCCGATCACTTTACCTAATGACTGGGCCCAAGCCCATGCCCAGAGGATCATAAATGAAATCAGGAACATCTTGGATCAGATTTTTTCTGGATCTTGATCTTGAGGAGATGTTCAGTCTGCTGAACCGTCCAACTGGAGTCGGGCTTCTGATCCGCAGGCCTGATGTGCGAGGCGTGAATCCAAGCTGAGATGCAGTCTACTTTGACCACTGTGGGCGTAGTCAAGAGGACGATGTAAGGTCCTTTCCACCGTGGTTCCAACGTCTGGGCCCGATGACGGCGAACGTAGACTGAGTCTCCGACCTGGTACGGGTGAGGTGTTTCGAGAGTCCCAGGCCGGTAAGCCTCGGCTAATCGCGGCCACAGTTCTTTCTGGATGGCTTGAAGACCTTGGAGCCTAGCATACACATCACTATTACTTATTTGAGAGGGCATCCCGAGGTCATACATAGTGGTTAGGGGCGCAGGGGCCCCATACAGGATCTCAAAGGGAGTTAAGTTATGTAAGGAAGGAGTATTCCTAACCTGGAACAGCGCTAAGGGAAGGAGCATCACCCAGTCAGCCCTGCCAGTCTCCATGGTCAATTTGGTCAGGGTCTCTTTTAGAGTTCTATTCATTCTTTCTACGTGCCCTGAACTCTGGGGGTGGTAGGCACAATGTAACTTCCAATCAAACCCCAGATACTTGGCCACTCCCTGACTCAGCTGAGCAATGAAGGCAGGTCCGTTGTCAGAACTTATTACCTTAGGAATCCCGAACCGCGGGAAGATGTCCTCTAGGATCTTCTTGGCGACCACCGTTGCAGTTTCTCTCTTTGTGGGGAAGGCTTCAACCCATCCTGAGAAGGTATCTATAAAAACTAGTAGGTATCTTTTGACAGGCTACACAATTCCGGACCACATGGTACACCAAGTTCTTGGCTTTTGGAATGATATACTTAGTATTTTTCAGGGTGGCCATTAGTTTCTTCTCTCCTAGGTGAGTCCATTGGTGCATCTGTTGTATCATCTGTTCAGCTTCCCTCTGGGGAAGCAGGATCCTACCATCTTGATTTATCCATACCTGTAGCTCAGAATTATATTCTTTTTCATAGTCTGTTATCATGGCTAGGTCCTGTACTGTGTACTGAAACGGCAGCTCAGGTTGCAGGTCTTGTCTGGGCAAGGGCACGAGCGGGTGAGGAACCCATGCTGGCAAAACGGTGGCACTATCACTGTCCGCTGCCACCTTCCTGGCTTCCGAGTCTGCCATCCGGTTGCCCCTGGCTACTTTTGAGGAGTCTTTCTGATGCCCCAGACAGTGAATTATACTAACTTTGAGAGGCAGGTGAAGTGCGCCTAACAAGGCCAGTATCTCTGCCTTGTTTTTAATTTCTCTCCTGGCCGAAGTGAGGAGACCTCGTTGTTGGTAGATGGCCCCATGTACATGAGCCATTGCAAAGGCCTACCGGCTGTTGGTATATATATTCATCCTTTTTCCTTGTCCCAGTTCTAGTGCTTTGGTTAGTGCTATGAGTTCAACTCGCTGGGCGGAGGTTCCCTCCAGCAATGATTGGGCCCAGATAACTTTTTCTCCATCCACTACCGCTGTCCCCCGCTTTCCGCTTACCTTCTTCAATTTAACTGCTGCCATCCGTGTACCACGTGGCATCAGCATCTGGTAGGGGAAGGTCGGTCAGGTCGTTCCTCCATCCATGAGCTTCTGCCAAGACTTGTAGACAGTCATGTTCAGGGACGTCAAAGTCCGGATCAGGCAGCAAGGCGGCAGGGTTTAACCCGCTTGCGGGGGTGAAGGCGATACGGTCAGAGTTCAGCAACAATGTCCGGTAGTGGGTCATCCTCGCATTGGTGAGCCACCGGTCGGGAGGTTGTCTGACCACGCTCTCCAAAGCATGAGGGGCAGTTATGGTTAGGTTTTGACCGAGAGTCAATTTGTCAGCATCTTTAACCAAAGCTGCAACTGCCGCTACTAGGCGCAGGCAAGGGGGCCATCCTGCTGCCACAGAATCCAATTTTTTTGATAGATAGGCCATGGGTCATCTCCAGGGACCCAATTGTTGGGTGAGGACCCCTTTAGCTGTACCATCATGTTCTGCAACATAAAGGTGAAATAGTTTGGAGACATCAGGAAGTCCCAACACTGGGGAGGATAGCAATGCTTTCTTGATGTCCTCAAAAGCCGTCTGGTGTCTCTCCCCCCAGGTGAATGGGCAGTTCTCCTTGGTCAGTGAATATAGGGGAGCCGCTAATTCCGCAAAGCCGGGGATCCAGAGGTGGCAAAAACCCAGCCGTGCCCAAGGACTCTCTCACCTGTCGGGGCATTCAGGGCATTGGGATGTGGAGCACAGTCTCTTTCCTTGCTTCCGAAAGCCACCGCCTCCCATCTTGTAGGAGATACCCCAAATAACTAACCTCCTTCTTGCAGAGTTGTGCCGCCTTAGCTGAGGCTCTGTATCCCAAGTCTCCAAGTTCCGTCAGCAGCCGTTGTATTCCCTTGGGGCACTCAGCCTCAGTCTGGGCGGCCAACAGCAGGTCATAAACATACTGAAGGAGGGTTACCTGTGGATTCTGCTCTCTGAATGGGGCAAGGTCCCGATGGAGTGCTTCATCAAAGATGGTAGGTGAATTTTTAAACCCTTGGGGAAGCCGGGTCCATGTCAGCTGCCCAGTTATGCCAGATTCCGGATCACGCCACTCAAAGGCAAATATAAGCTGGCTGGCTGGGCTTAGCGGCAAGCAGAAAAAGGCATCTTTTAAGTCTAAGACGGTGTACCACACTCTCACAGGTGGCAAAGCACTCAGCAAATTATATGGGTTTGGAACAGTGGGGTGTACATCCACCACTCGTCTGTTGACCTCTCTTAAGTCCTGGACTGGCCGGTAATCGTTGGTGCCAGGTTTCCGTACCGGCAACAATGGGGTGTTCCAGGGGGACTGACATCTTTTAAGTACCCCCAGTTCCAGTAATTGACGAATGTGGGGTCTGATCCCTTCCCGAGCTTCCTTACTCATAGGGTACTGCCGTACCATGACAGGGGTGGCAGAGGCTTTTAATTCTACCAGGATGGCAGGTTGGTACTTTGCCAGTCCCAGGCCAGCGGTCTCTGCCCATGCTTTGGTGTAAGTCTTAAGCCACCAGTCAACATTCTTTCCTTTAAGTTGGCGAGGGGTCTCAAAGAGTCTATATTCATCTTCTAGTTTAACTGTTAGGGCCTGAATAAGCCTTCTGTCGCCATCCTTTACTTGGGGCCCATCTGGTAGGAAATGTATTTGGGCCCCCATCTTGGTCAGGAGGTCTCGCCCCAACAGCGTGTAGGGGCACTCTGGAATGACTAAGAAGGAGTGGGATACTGGCCCACACCAAGATCCACCGTTCTTCGGGTAGTCCATGACTAAGATTTGTGGCCAGTGGCCCCTTGAACCCACGACCGTTTGTGGGATAATGGTCCCCCAGCTTGAAGTAGCACGGAATGTTCAGCTCCGGTGTCAAGTAGAAATTCAGTAGGCGTCCCCTCCACTCTAAGGGCTACCCTGGGTTCGGGGAGGGGTTCCAAACCCCGTCCCCTCTAGTCGCTATCCTCCTCCAGGGCCAACACTTTATGATTGGGTGCCTTCTCTGAAGGCCGGCGGGCCCCCCTTTTCTTAGGGCAGTCTCGAGCCCAATGTCCTTTCTCCTTACAGTAGGCACATTGGTCTTTATCAAGCAGCTTGCGCCTCCCGCCCTGCATCTTCTTTTCTCTTTCTATGTTTCTTCCTTCCCTGACTGCAGTGGCCAAGATCCGAGTCAAATTCTTTTCCTGCCTCTTCTCCCTCTTTAATTCCTTTTCATCTCATTCCTTTTGTTTCCTTTCCTCTCTCTCCTTCTCTGTTTCCCTAGTGTAAAAACCTCGTCTGCTACTTGTACTAGGTCCCTCAGCGACTTGTCTTGTAATCCCTCTACTCTCTGTAGCTTCTTTTTAATATCCCTGGCTGATTGATCAATAAAGGCTACCGTAATCATCGCCTTGAAGTCCTTGGAGGCAGGATCATATGGAGTATACTGTCGGTATGCCTCCATTAGTCGCTCTAGGAATGCAGAAGGAGATTCCTCAGGTCCCTGCACTACTTCTCTGACCTTAGCCAAATTAGTGGGGAGGCGTGCCACCCCACGGAGACCTGCCATTAGAGTCTGGCGGTACCATCAAAGGTGCTCCCTACCTTCTGCCATGTTGAAGTCCCACTGGGGTCGGGTCAAGGGAAAGGTGTCATCAATTTCATTAGGCAGCTGGGTGGATCTTCTGTCTGGCCCGAGGACGTTCTTCCGAGCTTCCGGCAGGACCCTCTGCCTCTCCTCTGTAGTGAGGAGAGTCTGCAACAGCTGCTGACAGTCATTCCAAGTGGGCTGGTGGGAGTGAAGGAGGGAGTCTAACAAGTTAGTCAGGACCTGCGGATTATCAGAAAAGGAGGGATTATGATTCTTCCAGTTATAGAGATCAGCCGCCGAAAATGGCCAGTACTGTAGGGGTTCATTTCCCTCGGCATCTGGGGGACCATAGGCTCGGAGTGGGAGTGCCACCGTTGTATCGGGGGTTGCCGCCCTTCTGCTTCTGGTTCTGGTGGTTGGTCCTCCCAGTCCTTCCTCTATCAGGGGTGCGCTTGGCAGCAGTGCCGGTGCCGCTGCCCCCAGAGGGAGAGTAGGAGGTTCCGCCACCTATGGAGGGAGAGGGACGGGATATGGGGGAGGGAGATCCAGAAGAAGTAGATCTCGATTGGAGTCTTCCAGTAGGACTTCCTTCTTTTCGGGGGTCTTTCCACTGGATGCCTGGATGGTAGAAACCGCCAAGACTTCAGTGGTGCACGGACCTGGAGGGACAAAAGGCTTTAACCATACAGGAGGTTCTTCCACTAAGTATTGCCAGGTGGTGATGTACGGAACTTGGTCAGGGTGGCCCCCATGCTTCTGAATCACTTTGATTTTAACTTGCAGAATAATATCAGGAGAAAACGTCCCCTCCAGGGGCCATCCAACCCCGAAGGTTACCCATTCAGAGGTACAAAAGATCTGCCAATTTCTCTTCCTCACTAAAAAACCCATATTCTCTGCAAAGTTCCTAACTTCAGACCAATGTTTCAGAGTAAGGGTCAAGGAGGTCGTTGCTGTCTGTCCCATCATCAAGTCAGTCACAATTAACACAGAAATCAGACACAGAGAAAGAACACAGATAGCAGACAGAATTTCCCTGCCGGTTTTTGCCAAATCAAAAGTATGGCAGAGGTTCCGGCCAGACGCTGCAGGGCTGCCTGCCCCCAGCTCAGACAGAGAGGAAACCTTACAGTGTCCTCTCCATAAAGAACTCCACTGGAGCGTCCTCCAGGGTCGGTCTTGGCTTATACCATCTCGGTGAGCCTAAGCCACGTGGAGGGATCCTTACAGACCACACCACAGACTGTCACAGACACAGTTCTGGCCAGTTACTTGTCCCAAACAGACAGGCAGACAGGTGAACAGACAGAAAGACAGATTGGCGATCGCTCTTACCTCCGAAAATCCGGGCTGCTGGTCTCCGGGGCACATCAATATCCCGGACGAGCCCCCCAAACTGTTGGATTCCCGAACTGGACCCCAACTTGAAGATGCGCCCACAGAGAGACACAGTCGGATAATCGATGCAAAAAGCAAGAGGTTTATTAACCAGCGCTGGGGCCGTTCTAACACGCAGGATAGAAGCGGCCCGAGGAGCAGAAAACGAAGCTTTTTATACAAAATACAGACAGTTGCTAGGCATAAACCGATACAAGTTGATTGGTCCCCAAATTGTTTTTCTATTTTGATAGGTTAGGGCCAATTAACCTTTAAGCTGATTGGAGCTGGCGTATAGCAAGGTCGTGGGCACCAGGAAATGTACACTTAGGGTCTTAGTCAACGTGGAAAGTCCCTTGCCCAAGGCTGTTAGGCAGCAGCTGCCTCTCATACTTTAGTTTTAGGAATTTGGGCTGGGTCACAGTGCCCTTGAATTAAGCCTGACAATAATTGTTTTATGGTTTCTGGGGTGGGCTAGTTCTTGGAACAGGGAGTTCTGGAAAGTACTCAATAATTATTGTATTGAGTAGAAAAAGCCTAAGTTCCTGTTAAAAGTTCAGGATTAATGCCCAGGGCCGGGGGTCTCCAGCCTCACAGTGGTACACGCCTTTACTCTCAGCACTCAGCACTCAGGAGGCAGAGGCAGTTCGAAGCCAACCTGGTCTACAGAGTGAATTCCAGGACAGCCAACCAGAGTTGCAACATAGAAACCCTGTCTCAAAAAACCAAAAACAAACAAACAAACAAATAAATAAAAGAACAAGTAGAATAAAGTATATTAGGGATAGAGAACAAAGTTGAAATAATACACTGATTATATATATATATATATAGATATATATAGATATATAGATATATAGATATATAGATATATAGATATACCATAACTTCAAGAACACCAAGATAAAGTCTAAGATTCCATGGGGTGAGAGGAGATGAGATAAAATCTAAGCACAGGGACAGTCTGTTCACTGAAATTATAGCAGAAAACAGCATGAACAAAACAAAAGAGGCATTTCAAACTCTAAATAGACATGATAAATAAAAAAGCTTTCTATGATATATCAAAGACATGAAAAACACAAAGAAAACAGCGTATAAAAACTGTATTAGGAAGATGCTGACTCACAGGCAAAGACATGAGGGCACCAGGTCTATCATCTACAGCCACGAAAATCATGTGTGTCAATTCCTGAAAGTAAACGGCCCATCCCAAGATTTTTATCCAGCAAAATTACCTTTTAAATTTGAAGTGGACATTTCAAGACAAGCACAAACTAAGACACTTCATGACAACAAAGCCAGTACCATAAAAAATACTCAAAGTAATAGTCCACACAGTCTCAAACATGAGGGCACAGTAAAAATAAATTACATTAGAGGAATACATCATGTCCTACACAGTAAACCAACAAGTCCCTAATATTAATAGAGGAAGAAAAGAAAATCCACCCAAACAAAAGAAACTAACAACACAAAAATTAGAAAACTCAATAATATCCAGAAATGTGTCTCAACCCACCATTGAAAAGCTGCTAACTGTCTGTCTGGACTAAAAAGATTTAACTATCTGTTGTCTACAAGAAACATACCTCATTGTCAAAGATGCCCACACACTTAGAATCAAAAGTCGAAAGTCAACCTATCAAATGGGAGCTGGAAACAATCTGGCATAGATAATCCAAAATAAGTAGATTTTAAACAGAAACTAGAAAATGGTACTGTGTATTAATAATAGTACAATTCATCTTAAATATTGAGCGATTGTAAATATATATGAACTGAATGTTGGGATCCTAATTTCATAAAATACAAAATGACACGAGCAGGCAGATGGTTCTGTTCTGGTAAAAGTAGCCAGTATATCTCATCTTTTATTTATAGGCCATCTAAACTAAGTCAGCAAAGAAAACTCAGAGATAAACTATACTGGAGATCAGTGGGCTTAATAGATACCTGTGAAATATTCTATTCAAAGGATACAGAATATACATTCTTCTCAGCAGCTCATGACCCTTCTCTTAAATGTCACAAAGCCATAATAAACTCAAAAGAAACTAAATTCTTTATATCTTATCATACCTTGATGGAATACAGGCCACAGAATCTACAAATATTTGGCAAATTGAACAATACAGTCTTGAATTGAGAGTCATTAGTGACACCAGAGAAAAAGTTTAAAAGGCATATAATCAAATGAAATTTATAGCACAATTTATCAGAACCTTTGGGATATAGTTAAACAGTTCTACATGTAAAGTTTATGACTACAAGCGTTGACATTAAATAACCATATCTCCAATAACCTAATAATGTACCTCAAGGTCTTAGAAAAATAAGGACAATCCAAACCCCAAAGCAGAAGCTGGTGATATATTAAAGATCAGAACAGAAATGTAAGAAATATAGAATAAGTCATACGTGGAATCAAGCAAAAGGTATTTTGAAAAGATAAGATGGCAAACTTTTATCCAAAATAACCAAAGGGAGGGAAAAAGAAAACATGGAGTAGTAAAATTGGAGATGTAAAGGATGTTACAACAGATCCCAGTGCAATTTCACTCACCATTTCAGCTAGACTGACTGGACCACAAGTCCCTGGAATCCTCCAGCCTCCATCCCCTACTCCCAAAGCTGGAGTGACAGGTGAGCCACCACACTCAACTTTTATGTGGATGCCAAGTATCCAAACTAGGATCTTCATGCTTATGTAGCACGTGCTTCATCCAGCCCTGGCAAATATTATTTTTAGTAGGGAAACATTAAAAGTATTTCCTTTAAAATTAAGAGCAAAACCAGGAAAACTTTTATTGTTGCTTCTCAACATTGTACTGAAGTTTGGAAGGAATAAAATATGACAAAGAAAATAAAAATAGTATTTAGGTTGGAGAGATGACTCAGAAATTAGAGAAACTTGCTTCTCTTCCAGAGGACTTGGGAGCAATTCCCAACACCAACATCTCACAACAACCTGTAACTCCAGGATATCCAGCACCCTCTTCCGAGTGCCGTGGGTACTGCATGCATGTGTTAAACATACAGACACTGAAGCACACACACACACACACACACACATAAAATAAATAAAAAAGAATTCCACAGTATTTAGGAAACATTTTGATTATATTGTACACAATATAGTTGTCTACACAAATAGTAAAAAGAATTTATATGTATTTATCCATAGCAGCCAACTGTAAGGTCATTACCAAAACTCAAATATATTTCTGCATATCCTTATAAACATTTAGAAAATGTCACAAAAAACACAGCATTTGTAATAGAAAATCTATGAGATACCTAAGAATAAATCTGGTCAAAATGTAAGAACTATATACAGAAAACGATAAAATTTTAATGGAAAATTCTAAGGCCTAATTGAAGATTCTCACATTTATGGATAGACACACTATTACAAAGGTTTCAGTTTTCCCTTAGCTGATTAATTTAGTGCAACTCCAACCAAAATGCCAGTTTTATTTTCATGAGACATATGTCAATTCCATAAAGAAGGTGAAGAAAAACTAAGAAAGGCTAGAATTATAATGATAGGCATTCCACAACCGTGGAAATTATGCTATCTCCATTCTTAGGACAGTTTCTCCTACTTGACATGCGGAGGGCTAGCGTTAATGAGTTACTGGAGACTTAAAAAATACAAGCAGGAGTATTCTTCCTGTGCTGTCTCAGGAAATGAGGTGTCTTCAACGCCAGCTTGGGATTTTATTCATCCACCACATCACTGAGGATGCTGAAATGTCCATTTCACCATTTAAATTGACAGCGATGACAATTTAAATAAATTGGGCTCCCCAGGAGCTGAGGGGAAAATCCGCCAGCAGAGCCCAAGGAGCACTCATCATTTGTACTAGAACTTGCTAAAAATAATGTGCATTTTCTGCTCCCTGCCAGCACAGCATGGTGCTAACAACAACTGCTTTAATGATGGAGCAGGTCATAAAGGAGGGCCATGAACACGTTGAAAGGCTTTAACTAGTAGCATTAGACCCTTGACTTCCACTAGCTGCAATCAAAACCTTTTTTGAATTCTTCAAATTTTCTGGATACTGCTTTTAGCCAAAAACTTTGTCAGAAACCAAAGCAGTGCTGTGCATACCTGTCTGGGAGTGCTTGTTCCAGTTCCACTGAAGTCACATCCACACATTCACCCTCCAGCCTAACTTCCCAGCAGCCCTCTCTTTCCAATCACAGCTGGAGCACATCCTATCTCTGCCTCACTGATGTCATGGAACTCTTTCCATCTGGAGTAAGGTAGTTTACATTGGCTCCCTATTTGAGGACAAATGGTTTTAAAATTTAGTGTCACAACTACTGACTCCAGAGGTAGAGTCCACTTTGTAGATTCCTAGTCTCATTGATAGAGTTTAAATACAGGTTCAGAAAGGAACTGGAGGATCATCTGTCAGATTAGGGAGGGGAGTGTCCTGGTTTGAATAAAAATAGCCCCCATAGACTCATAGGAAGTGGTACTATTAGGAGGTGTGGCCTTGTTGGAGGAAGTGTGTCACTGTGGGGAGGCTATGAGGTTTCAGATGCTCAAGCCAGGCCTAGTGTGACACTCTTTTCTGCTGCCTGCAGGTCCAGATGTAGAACTCTCAGCTCCTTTTCCAGCACTGTATCTGCCATGTTTCCCACCATGACAATAATGGACTAAACTCTGACTGTAAGCCAGCCCCAATTAAATATTTTCCTTTATAAGAGTTTCCGTGGTCATGATTTTGTTTGGAGAAATGTGGACTTTGGGACTTTGGATTTGTGATATTTCGTTTTTGCTTTAATTTGTTTTCCCAAGTTAGAAACTTAGCTGGGGAGGTGGGGGTGGCTCTTGCTCTGAGATCACCACTCCTTTTATTCCACTTAGCATCAGGTTTTTCTTCAATCTGTTTACACTTCCTGGTGCTGCTTTTCTCCTCCAACTGTATAGTCTGTATTTTTCCTTACTCAGCTTATTCCTTTTCATTATAGATCTGTATAAGTCCAAAGTTCAAAATCTCTTCTGAGACTCATGCAATCTCTTAACTGTAATCACCTGTAAAATCAAAACAATAAAGCAGATCACATACTTCCAACATATAATAGCAAAGAAGATATATTACTGTTTCAAAAGGAAGGAAAGGGAACATAATGAGGAAATACTAGACCAAAGCAAGACTGAAAACCAGCTGAGCAAACTCCTGTAACAATAAAGGTCCTGTAACAATAAACAGATTAACAAGAGAAAGCATATAAATGGTAAATTCTGGATTATTTGGGAAACTTCCTAAGGAAACAGCGATGGATGAGTTGCATCTTGTTGCAGTTGCGGGGTATGATAAGACAAGCAGGGTGCAAGTGGTGCTGCCCAGGAACCAGCAAGAGCTTTTATTCAGGTTCTTCCCGGTCTTCCATAGTCTTTGCAGACAAGGATGTTCCTTTCCTACAGGGAACAAGAGTTCAGTTCTCACATGATGGTCTCATGACCTGCTTCAGAGTAAGTCAGAAGATCCTTCTGAGGTGGTATGGCCTCATTCAGGGGATATCAGAGAAGCCTACCTGTTTCTGCTGCAGGCTGCATCTCCCTCAGCTTAGAAGAGCTAGAGTGCGGAGGTGCCATACTCTGAAGAAGTGTGTCCTCAGTCCCGTCTCGCCACACTGTGTGCGCTGCTTTGAACCTTGCATGGCTGCTTTTGCCTGCTGTATCTGGGACCCCGTTCCATATCATTAATTTAATGACTATATGAGACTAGTTAGCCATAGGAAGGAAAAGAGGAAAAGTGCATGGTGGCTGGAGACTGTGCCATCACAGGGCTTCATCACAGCAAGACAACCTGAAGCTGACTTCTACCAACAAGGCCAACCCAGGCTACCATTAACTGTCTTTTGCCTCATTACAATGTCTTGAGATATTGCCTGCTCCTCTTGGGCATCTATTTTGCCACAGACGAAAACCTCAGACAGAAATAGGAAAGGAGAGTAAACTCGATCCCGAAGAAGATCTCAATTCATTCCTAGGCGTCCTCACTTTAACTCATGACTGATCCTCCTCTCCGTAGACTTTGCCCTTAGAACAAGCTCTCATTGTTGCTGTCATCCAACTGCACACCTTTCCCTCTCACGGATGACTGTGACTCTGCCCAGTCTCACACTTTAATAATGCCTCTGCTGTGGTGGTTTCAGTCGCCATGGAGATGATCTTTTCAAATCCGGATGACTCCTCTTCTCAGTGAACTTGTCATTCACTCACTTCTACTGTCCAGTCTTATTCATATACTAGTCTTCATTACCCATAATACAGCTCTCCATGTACTCCATTGCAAGCAGGATATACTCTGCTAATACCTCTGGTTTTTATTTTATTTTTTGCGTTGTTTGTTTTGGTTTGTTCTATTTGAGACAGGGTCTCACTATGTGTAGCCTTGGCTGGCCTATAGCCCACTATGTAGACCAGGTTTGCCGTGAACTCAAAGACATCTCCCTGCCTCTGCCTCTGCCTCTGCCTCCTGAGCATTAGGCTTAAAGGCATGCACCACTATGCCAGGCCTCGCCACTGTTTTGAGCTTACTTCTTGTAAGATCCAAAGTTCAGCAACTCTTTTATTGCACATGGGACCCACACCCTGCTGATTAGTCACTTATTCTTTTCTGTGTATTCTGTTTCTTAACATGTTAAAAGTCCAAGATCAAGTGATGGATGACTCCACGCATACATTTCACCTCCTTATTCATTGTTTTCTTTAATTGATTGGCACAACACAAAATTTTTGCTAAACTTAAGGCTGGGGAAACATTCAGCTAGGGTTCCCAACTCAGAATCCTGGGCAGAGATTCCTTTCTGCCATCTCCACAGATGAGCTTGGCTTCTCATTTTCACTGTGGACACTTCTTTCATATTGGAGAATCAATAGTAGCAAATTGGAAATGCATTGCCCTCTAGTTGTTCTCAAGCACACAATGCTTTAATACCCTTAACTACTTGCTGTTTTCGGTTCTCTGTGTTAGAGTTATGAGGCCAGCCTGCCCAAACGGGGGGTTTTGGAGGAGACAAGGAAGGGCCTCCGCAATCCAGAACCTTTTAACAAGATTTTTAACAAGATTAAAGCAGCACATGGCAAATTAGAATATAGTGTAATTATACTTAGCTGTCTCAGAAATGTTTGGTCTTGCTTTTTGTTTTATAAGTCAAGAGTCCAAACTGGGGTGCAACTTATAATGTGTATTATACTTGTATAATACACTAATTTGTTGATGTCTCTTTTAATCTATAGGTTGCCTATTTACTCTCAAAATTTAAAGTTTTGGTTGAAAACCAAGCTCCATAGTTAGGCACATTATTGATTTGCTGACTGCCTTCATGGGTAATTTAATGTTTTCCTGTAACACCCACACTCTGATAGTGACACCCATGGATCACATTTTTATTTTTTCAATCTTGCTTTTCAAGTGGCATTTGTATTTGTACTAGAGGGTGTTCTGTTGCTTCTCTTCCTAGAGAATGGTGACCCTTGACCACGGGCGCTACTTCAGTAGTCCTTGAAACACTGCGAGCCCACCATTTCCTTGTTTCTTTCCCAAGCTAAAGTACCTTCACAAAGAGAAGTCCCTCTGCCTCCACCCTCACCATCATCTCCTTTCTCCAGTTGTTTAGGAAAAGAGAGCAAACACTCAGTCTACCTATTTAAGCTAATCATGGGCTGCCGTAGCCTCTTTTCAAAAGAGACCAGTGAGTTGCTCTGAGTGCTTTTGTATGATTATAAGTGTGTGTTTTAAAGAGTTTATGCATGTGCACTAGTGGACTGCATTACTTCTAGGTCAGTTTGCAGTAAAGGAATAACTCAAATGGCCTGAGTTTCCAAATCCTGCGCATCCTAAGGAAAATTCTCACCCTTTACCAACTCTTGGACAATATCTCGAAGTCTTAGGATCTCCTTGCCAGTAAGAACATCTTTTACCTGAGACCTTGTACCACACTGGCTAGTCTATGCTAACGTGATCTACGGCAGTGGTTCTCAGTCTTTCTAATGCTGTGACCCTTTAACACAGTTCCTCATGCTATGGTGACCCCAACCATAACATTATTTTCATTGCTCCTTCATAACTGTAATTTTCCTACTGTTATGAACCATATTGTAAATACATGATACGCAGATGGTCTTAGGTGACCCTTGTGAAAGGGTCATTTGACTCCCAAAGGAGTTGTGACCCACAGGTTGAAAACCACTGATCTATGATAAGCGTCTAGGCCACACAGTGTCAGTTGACCTATAGAGGGTCATGTCTGTGTGACCAGTAACCTGACACCAAACCTTCTGTATTCTTCGTGCATGTTGCCACCCTTTTGGAACTTGGACCCTGTTGACTCAGGCTTTGTCAGTCCTTTGCAGTTATCCACAATGTCATACTAGCACTGTGTCCACTTGCTGTGTCCATGTTTCCACAGGTATGTACTTAGGACAGTGTTCTAGAACCTAGATTCCCAAATGACAAGTATCTGCTGTGAGTTCTGGATCAAATGGTGAGCACTTATAAATTTCTCTAAATTGTGCTATTTTTCATTTCTGCCAATAATCTGGAGCAAAGTTCTTGCTTTATCATAGCAGCACCAAGAAGTATGTGGTCAGATTTTGGAGTTTTTCCAACCTCATTGGTGAGAAATGGCTCAATTTAAATTTATTTTGTGCTAAAATAAATGAATGTTAGCAAGTGTTATTTCACAGGAAGTAAGGCTAATTTTCACTTTTTTCTTGAAAATTGTCAGTTCATATCTCAGATGATATGCTTCAAATTATCTTTGTATAAATTAGGACAGGTTCAAATTATAGCACATGTAGGATAAGTCCAAAAGGCCTCAGGCCCTAATGAAACTGGGCCAAGGGAGTAATAGGGGGACCATGATGCATCACAGGACTCTAGCATGTGCACAAAAGCACAAGTATTTTTATTGATTATACTTTTGAATTATAAGACAAGAAATACTGGAGCCCAGGCATAGTGGTGCATGCATTCAATCTCAGCCCCATTAGACAAAGGCAAAAGAATCAAAAGTTCAAGGCCAGCCTGAGCTACAAAGTAAGACCCTGTTTCAAGACAGTAACAACAGAAGTTAGACACCGTGGGTATTTAAGTTCATTTCACTCATTAACTCATCCAGTTATAGTTACTGAGTACACGCTATGTCCACACACTGCTGGAGGCGCTAAATACAGTAAACCACTCTCCTCCAGGAGCAGTAGAGAAGAAAACAGTATTGTTTTTCTGACCTGAGCTAAAACATAAAGCCTAAAAGAATATGCCATTTTTCATCCCCTATGTTTCTATTTTCTTTAGTAGGGCTAGTCATCCATTACTGGAGTAATTGGTACTAGAGACTCAAAGCCAGCAGTAATAGTCCTGGTTCAGAACATAAAAATGACTGATTGCCCTGGAAGAGGATCTTCAGCCTCATTTTTCTCATCATCAATAGAGAAAGAAATTCCAAAGATCTCACCACTTATCCAAGTCATGCGGTCTCTAGTTTTTGGTTTTCCTGAGCTATTTCTACAAGATCAGCCTTTGAGAAGCTGAGAGAAAAGCAGGGCACCTGGACCCCCAGCCCTCAGCCTGGATCCCCAGCCCGCAGCCTGGACCCCGGCCTGCAGCCTGGACCCCCAGCTCTCAGCCTGGATCCCCAGCCTGCAATCTGGACCCCCAGCCCTCAACCTGGACCCCTAGCCCTCAGCCTGGACCACCAGCCCTCATCCTGGACTCCCAGCCCTCATCCTGGACCTCTAGTCCTCATCCTGGACCGCCAGCCCTGATCCTGGACCTCTAGTCCTCATCCTGGACCGCCAGCCCTGATCCTGGACCCCTAGTCCTCAGCCTGGACTCCCAGCTCTCAGCCTGGACCCGCAGCCCTGATCCTGGACCTCTAGTCCTCAGCCTGGACTCTCAGCTCTCATCCTGGACTCCCAGCCCTCATCCTGGACCTCTAGTCCTCATCCTGGACCCCCAGCCCTCATCCTGGACCTCTAGTCCTCATCCTGGACCGCCAGCCCTGATCCTGGACCCCTAGTCCTCAGCCTGGACTCCCAGCTCTCAGCCTGGACCCCCAGCCCTCATCCTGGACCCCCAGCCCTCATCCTGGACCTCTAGTCCTCAGCCTGGACTCTAGCTCTCAGCCCGGACCCCCAGCCCTCATCCTGGACCCCCAGCCCTCATCCTGGACCTCTAGTCCTCAGCCTGGACTCTAGCTCTCAGCCCGGACCCCCAGCCCTCATCCTGGACCCCCAGCCCTCATCCTGGACCCCTAGTCCTCAGCCTGGACCCCCAGCCCAGCCTGATGAATGAGGCAGAAAGCATTGTTTCTGCTTGACTGTTCCTGGGCCAAGCCACAGAACTCTACAGGGTCATGGAACAGGTTCAAAGGGACTACAGGATGTTTTTAATGTAATGATGAAAATGGGACAATGAAAGCCACTCAGAGAAAAGTGGGAGAAAGAAGAGGAAAGTGGCATGTGGGGGGCAGGAAAGCTGCTCTGAGCTGATAAGTGATATACATTGTCCCTCACTGAAGGGAGGGCTAAGGCTTGTGACGCACCAAAGTATACATAGACAACTGACATTTGTTTAGGGCTTCTGTCCCCACCCCAGAAAAAAGGTTCTATAGTAAACCCCAGACACTGGCCCCTTCCTGGCCCCTGAAAAATCATTTCAATATTCTGGGCCTCAGTTTATCTACAAATTGGAAAGAAAATGGCATTACTAGAAGGCTGGGACAGGTCAAGTTCTTCACTCTGCTTTATGAAGTTCCATGTTCTTTCCGTCTCCTTGCTGCCTTTGCCTGCCCCCTCCCAGCTTCTGCAGCCTGAAGCGCGTGTGCACATGCTGCAAGAGATTTGTAGGGAGACTGACAAGCTAGGGTATGCCAAGGCGGGTTTCTCCAGAAAATTGCTTATTAGTGTTTCAGGGAGTGTCTGAAGCCTCTTCCCGGATGCCCAGTGAGATGAGACAGAGTCCGCCCCACAGAGCCCCTGCTCCCAGACAGCTGCCTTTTAGAGCACTATGAAGTGATTGCCCATCAGCCCAAGAGCCCGCCTCCTGGCAGCATAAAAGAAACCAAAGGCTTCGCTTCTTGAGTTTTGATTGCTAAGTGAGGCAGGGAGAGTAAGCAGCCTAAATTAAGAGTCCAGGTGTCTCCTTGCAGAAACTCTCTCCTGCCTTCCTGCTGTTCCAGAGATGCTCTGGACACTGGTGTCACTTTGGGCCTCCTGTGCTTTGAGAGAACTGGGCCTGAGATCAGTAAGAGAGCCATCTGCCTGTGGGCCAAGGCACGCTCCCAGTCTGAAAGGGCTGAGAAGGCTTGCCTCACCCTGGTTCACACAAGACTGGCAGAGGCCTGTCAAGGCTGATGGGAACTTGGGGAGTGAGCTTCTCATGAGAGCAGAAAAGCTTGTTGCTGTGGCTAGCTTAACATTGGCTTATGGGAGAACCAGAAGGTTGTCATCCTGAATAAACTGTGTTAAGTCCTTCAAACATGAAATCCCTGATTTTATGATGAGTAGAATAGAAATACAATGGCTTTTTAGAACATTATTTAAAGGAAGAGAGTGCTATATTCCAGTGCTTTGTGGACGTCTTGTCTTGGGCTTTTCTCCAGCCTTTCCCATCTCCTCTGCTGAGTTCCCTTCCTCCATCCATCACTAAACTTATCCTCAGAGCTGGGGCAGTGGTGACCCACGCCTTTAATCCCAGCACTCAGGAGGCAGAGGCAGGAGGATCTCTGTGAGTTTGAGGTCAGCCTGGTCTACAGAGTGAGTTCCAGGACAGCCAGAGTTACAACAGAGAACCCCTGTCTTGAAAAAACGTGTCCTCAGAACGGGTCCCCAGCACCTTCCTCACCACACCCCAATTCCAAGTATTTCTTTGACATCCAGAACAGCTTCACTCTTCTTTGTATTTTTGTCTTCATTCTGTTTTGGGTGGGGGAGGGGGTGGGATTGATTTGTCCTTCAGAAACAAGGTCTCACCGTGTAATCTTGACTAGTCTGTAAGAACAGGTTAGCATAGAACTTTTGGTAATTTTCCTGCCTCTGCCTCTACAGTTCCAGATTCCAGGATGCCACCGACCCCCAAAGTCCCCAACCAGCCACGACTCTCTAGAGTTTCACACGTTAAATTATTCCCTAAAGCAGTTGTTACTACTCTTCATTGCTAACTCAACCCTGTCTTGTTTCTCAAAGAATGTCAGGTAGATCCCATAAATGCACAAAAGGTAAAACTAAGAACCGATAATCAATGTAGAGACAAGAACAAGAGGGGAAAGAGACGGAACTGTGGACAGAACTTACCCACCAACTCCATTTTGTGAAATTCTAAGCAGTTCAACTTTTACTCTGAGTTTCCTAGCAACCATTGCAAAGGAGAAGCATAAATTATAGTGTGAGATGGCTTTAAATTCAAATAATACATAGCAAATCTATTGTTTATGAGAACAGCAGTGACCTTCCCCATAAGCAGATTTGAGAGAAAATTCTCAGGTGGATTCTTCTCAACGAATAGCTTGCAATGCACTACGCCAGGTCTTCAACAGCATCCTAACTATAAATACAAAGCTGGCGGCTCGGTGCTATTTCGACAACTCCCTACAGCACCCAGTGGACCGATGCCAAGTATTTACATAAAGCAATCCCCGAGTCAAGATGGTACAACCGAGTGTGTAGATATGATGACTTGCCTTGAGAACAGAGTGAAGTAACCATTGCCTGCTTCATGCAGCTCACTCTAAGTAGCATTTCTTCCATTGGGTTTCAGAATTATTGTTTGGCAGTGAGCCCAAAGTTAGTCTCTTGAAGTTTTGGGAATGCAAACATTCTTTGCCCAGTTTAGCTGTATATACTCTTTCTGGAAAATCCAGCCAAGGCAGGAAGGAGGTAAGAGTGTATCCATTCATGGAGGCTAAAATGCCTAGTGTAAACACTGCCCAAGTAGAGGCCGCTCCACATGTGTATGTGTGGAGTTGGCCTGAGGGACCTGTGATGAACAGAACACCATCCAAGGTTCTCTGTGAACCAGGTACATCAGCAGGTCACAGTCCCGAGTCACTACGCAGCCAGGAGCACGGAGAGGATCCACTGGAGAAAAGTGAATCATCTGGGGGCTTCAGAACTGACCTCTGGTTGACCTGAAGAGAGTGAAGTCTAGGCCTCTCAGACTGGAAAATATTTCATTTTATACCATTTCTCCTCAGTGTGTTACCTCAGGCAAATCATTCCCTATCCGATCACAGCTGAGAGGCGAGGCTGCTGTACAGCCCGCACTGCAGGCCTGTGAGGCCAGCTGGGCCTGCTCTGGGTTACTCTATGTTGTATTGAATAATTATCCCGTTTTGTAAAGCAACAACTTTGACCCAAAGTACTCCATTTTAAGCCTAAGTAGCACAAAAGAAAGACTGTTCACACAAACAATTGCCAGCTGTCAGCATACCAGGAGGCACAAGACAATGGTTATCTGTGCCAAGAAATAGTGATATCTGTAATATGCCATGTCAGAAACACTGGACACATGGGCTTATCAATCACACCAGATGTAGCCCCCTCACCTAGGAGCACCCCAGCGCTGAAATTTGGCAAGCAGACTGACTAGTCACCCAGGCATTTGCCATCAGCCTCCTCCAGGAAAACTGTCAAAGGGAAGGACCCCTGCCTTAGCTCCCAGGATCCAGTTCCAGCGTAGTGTCTCCTGCACAGAGAGCCAGTACATGTCACGCTGACCATGAAAATGGCCTATCCCCCTGACCCGCATCTGACATCTGTACACATGAATCTAAGACTTCTCGTCTTGCCCCAAAGACTCTGCCTTTTGCCCTTGTTAGCTCTTTGCCTCCAACTTCAGGAACTTCTGAACACTGCAACCAGTTTAACCCTTTCCTAGCCATCCTGTAATCAGTGTGTGTTAAAGTTACATTAAGACAGTCTGTAATCTGAGAGTTAATATCAGTACTTGAAACAAAAGAACCTGTGATTGCCAATGGCCAGCTATCAAGAAAATTTGACAAATTGTAGCTAACAAAACTGATATAGCTTGTGAAAATTTTATTATTCAGCATATTCGGACATTGTGGAAAGACACAATCAACCATCTCTTCTGGACATATACACATGACACACTGGCCACAGGCATCAAGGGGTTACTGAGGCAGAGAAAGAAAGGGACCTTTGACTGGTCTCCCAGCCTCTACTCCCTGGAGGCCTCCATTGCAGTCAGGAGAGGAGGACCCTGAAGAAGAACTTCAGATTTTTTTTTACCAGGTCTCTCTGGGGATCTAGATTTCCTGGAGATGAGGCAGCCTGGTAGTCTCAAGAGCTAGGGACTAAGAGAACATTTTTGGGTCCCAAACCTCCTTCCCTTGGCCACCTGATTCCAGCACAAAACTAACAGATGGTCCAGGCATTATTCCTCTATAGCTACTGCAGTGAACACTGTGATTTCTTTTTGCCTGAGAACGCCGCCAGCTACCCAGGAGCGCATGAGAAGTATTAAGGGAATGACAGCCACAGAAAAACCCTGCTCGTCAATCACAACAAATCTAGTTTTGCAGGTCTTTATTGGGTTTTATTTGTAATTCTAGAATCTGGCAGCAGAACAGACTGTTCCAACTCAATACATTCGCAGGTTGCATTTATAGTGAGAGAGAAGGAAGTGACATGCAGAAAACGGAAGCAGGTACAAAGACGGTTGCGCTGGTGGTGGCCATTTGCTTTGAGCAGTTGGCCACCTGTGATTGGCTGAAGCTTGTGGCTGTGAATGGCTGGAATCCAGCTATTCCTTATAAAGACTAGTTCCTCAGTTGTTAGGTTTTCTGTTTCTTTACTCATCAGGTTAGACTATAGCTCCTTACATAAGGACTCCGGCCAAGTTTAGTTTAACTTGATCTAGAATCAGCAGAATCCTTGCTATTGGAATGCAGTTGGTAGGTCAATTCACTGCCTATCCACCCCTTCAGTGGGACCAACCGCCTGAGGCACATTCTAAGGTTCTCAGTGGTTCCCCAGTACGATGAGGGACTGTCTTTCCCTACCCGACTCTCCCCGCTCCATCTCTTCTGCTTCCTGATAGCAGCGAAGACAAGCACCTTCATGCTAGGCCCTGGTTTCAGAGAAGCCTCTGTCCTAGACTTTCGTGAACTAGAAGATTGTGTTAAGGAATAAAGTAACGGGAAATATAGAAGTATGAGATCCAGCTGCAGGTGGGTCATTAGTCAAATAACAGGAGGAGACAGGAGATAGTTGCAGTGGCTGAAGTCGTATTATCTCTGTTGAGCTTTATAAAAATCTGCACTGTCTTCTTGCAACCCCTCAGCTTCTGACTTCAGGAGAAGCTCAGTGGGTTGGACGGTTGCTGACGTCAAGTCACGCTCCTTGTCTGGTGTTCGAAGGCACTGTGCTGCTCAGACTGTTTGCTCTATGACAGACACCTGTAAAAGGTGAAAGATTTGTCTTGGCTCACAGTCTGAGAGGTTTGGTGCATGGCTGGCTGGTTCCGTGCTCTCAGGCCTGTGGTAAGAATATCGTAGCAGATAGACATAGTGGAGAAAAATGGCTGCTCACATTGTGATGGGCAGGAAGCAGGGAGGGAGAGAAGGGCCATGGGGAAGGTGTGCCCTGCAGGGGCATGCTCCTAGTAGCTACTCCTTCCAGCTGAGTCTCACCTCCTAGAGTTTCCACCATGTCCCAAGAATCCATCAATAGATGAATTCACTGGTTAGGTCAAAGCCCTCGTGGTTCAGTCACTTCCTGAAAGCCTATCAGCTGGCCAGTGCTTCATAAGCCTTTTGGAGGATGCCTGCTATCCAAAACCTAATAGGCAGACCTCAGTCTGAACTGGCTGCCTCCTGTCCCTAATGGCTTACAATTAGTTACATTAGGTCACTGGTCTATTGGCGAAGACTTTTGTTTTCCTGGTGATGAGACTAGAACCCAGGGCCTGGTTCGTGCTCAGCAAGCTCTCCACTGCTGAGCCCCAGTCCCAGCCCAAGATATTTATTTAAGACCTGGACTTGTAACTTACTTCATCACAACTTCTAGTTGTCATGAGGAATACCTTTCTGACAGTAAGGATGAAAGCAGATGACTCTCCATCCAAGGAGGGAAGAGGGGCTACTGTGGCTGCTTCACCTACATGTGACCCCTGTAAGATCAGAGGGGACAGCAGTGGCTGTTCCATTCACAACTATGCCATGCTGCTCAGGATTACAGCAGCAAAGTGAATCTAGAAACTCCAGCACTAACCCTGGCAGGTCCTTAGACTAACCCAATGTCACTTCCCTCCCCACCGCCTCCTCTTCCCAATACCAGTTCCCTCTGTAGCTCTGGGTGAATGCTCCCTAGCATAAAATCCAAGTGACTTCATGGCTACTGAGAACCAAGCAGAGAATTGTCTCTTCCTTTTCTCTAATCTCTTCTCCTTCTTCCCTTCCTTGCTCCCTCTCTTCCTTCCTTCCTTCTGGGTTCAGAGCAGGGTCAGGGGGAAGATAACTGAGAAATCAGTCCAGGGACTTTCCATTTTCCTTGCATTTCCTATGGCAGATCGTTTCTATACCTCTTCCAGCCCCGGAAAGATTCCTTACTTGTGAGTAAGTCCTTTGTGTGCTTTTAGGCAGCGCTGCCCATTTCAGTTTGGATATGAGGTATTCCTCCCAGAAGGCTTGTGTATTAAAAGCTTAGTCTCAAGCTAGAGGCACTATTTTAGGAGGTGATGGAAACTTCAGAGGTATAGCCTGGCTCTAGTAGATTACTTGATGTGTGTGTCCATGGGGACAGTCCTTTACCTCTACCACATGTTCCCCGTAGTGGTACTCTGTGTCACACGGCTGAGCCCGGAAACAGTGGAGTCGGGCGACAACAGACTGAAGCCTAGGAAACTGTGAGCTAAAATAAATCTTTTCTTTCAAATTCCCTCTCTTGATATTTGGTCAGAGATAAAATTATGACTCACAGCACATCCAAGGTACAGAAGACTTCATGAGTCTGTTCTGCCAATATTCTTAGTCCTTCAGCGGAGTCTGTGGTATTAATATGCTCTGCTTCCCTGATAGAAAAAACAAAACTGGGTGTTAACTAATGATGTGCTAAGTAGATAGCAACACACACACACACACACACAGCCTCTAACCCAGCGGAGGGGTTTAAATATTTTCAAATGTTCCATTAGCACAAAAGAAAGGAATAAAAGAGAATCAAGAAAGAGCAAATGACAAAATAATAGGCTTAAAACAAGTAATATCACCAATTTTATTACATGTAAATAAGCTCTCACAAAGAAAGAGATTGAAGCCAGGCGCTGTGGTACATGTGCCAGTGTCTTAGGGGCAGACGTAGGCAGATTCTGAGTTCAAGGTCAGTGTGGACCACATAGTAAGACTTTGTCTCCGAATCAAGAGATTATTAGCATAGATTAGAAAAGGAAGATCTCACTTGAATACAATGGCACAACTAAATAAGTGTTAAATTACGAAAACACAGATCATAAAAACAGGAAGCATAAATGTTTTTATTGGCTGGAGCAATAGCTTGGTGGTCAAGAATCCTTGCTTCTCATCCAAGGACCTGAGCAGTCCCAGCACTCACTTGGGGAGGCTGACAGCTCCTTCTGATCTCTGCAGACACCTGTGCACACAGGCAAACACATCCACATAAATAAGAAAAAGTAAGGTTTCTGTGTTGACCAGTTCCCGCTCCCTCATTGTAGGAATATGTCTCACATATTTAAAACACCTTAATATATGGCATTCATGTCAAAACAAGCAATGACAGCAGAGGACTCATAGTCTATAAACACATTAGTTTATGTTTAACATTTATTAATTAATATAAACTTCATGCGGAAGAGTATTACCATAGCTAAATGAGAACACTTTCCTACTGACAAAAGAAACAATTACATGGGAAGACATAATTAATTTAAACATATGTATCTAATAGTAGAGATGCAAAATATATGAAGCAAAGTAAATGGAAATGTAAAAACTAATTACATTTAAACCATAAAGCATTTTGAAATATAACAAAATACCTGCAAAATCTCAGCACTGAGAACTGCCAAATATCTCTGAGAAATTAAAGAGAGCTAAATAACAGGAAAAACTTACATCTTCATAAGCTAGAAGGAGTTGGCATTCTTAAGATGTCACTTCTCAGTTTGGAGAATTAATTAAAATTCCAAGAGTTTATTTTAGAGATGTAAAAATTAATTTTCATATGATACTAAAAATCAAAGAATCTAGAATGGTCAAAACAATCCTTACAAAGCACTAAAGAGATTACTGATTTAGCTGATTTATTACAACCAAAGCAGAGACTACAGCATCCAAGGCAGGGGGTAGAATCGGCATAAAAACAGACAGACATCCCAAGGGAGAAGAACAGAAAGTTCAGAAATAGGCTCACACCTAGATCCTTGAACGATTTTTTGCCAAGATACCAGGCAGGTGAATGAGAAAAAGAAACCTTTCAGTAAATGGTATTGCCACAATGGTATATACACTAGACAAAAACACCTTTAATTGCTGTTTGAACTCTTCACACTACACCAAAAGTCAGTATGAGCTGGGTACCTGATTAGGAAAGCAGATGCTGCACGCTCCTAGAAGAGTGACTATGTTCACAAGTGAGGCTCCTCACCAGGGAGGTCAAAGCACGGCAGTGTTGGGCCACACGCGGCAGAGAGGGCAAAGGCGGTGAACGTAAAGTGGTTTACAATACAGAGAAACTGCTCGAATGAGGGAATAAATGAAGAAAAATGGGATTCCAGCTTCTCACAGCCAGAGGAAACTCAACTGAACCCTGTGGGGAATGGAGACATTGATATGAATATTTGGATCTTCAACACAGGAACCCAGATGTAAGTTCAAGAGCACGTGCTCTTCACTCACTAGATCTTTCCACTGCTAAGGGGGCCTGGGAGCAGTGATTCCTTAGTAGCGATGAGCACATCTGGTTTTCTGAAAACCATTGTCCTAAACTGGACAGACAGTCCTTGGAAAAACAGTTCTCTCAGAACTGGGGAGAAATGGCACAGAACAAGCTTACAGTAAGGCAGCTCACACAGAGTGAGAGGAGTGGATCAGTGGCCAAAGAAGAGCTTTCTACACAGATATGGAATTATTCAAATGTCAGAGCTAAGATGGATTATAACCTGGAGAATAAAAGAGAGCACAGAATTCTACAGAGATTCTATAAATATATGAATAAAGTTAGAGGAGAAAATATTTGCCTAGTCTCGGACTGTGTGTCTCATGCCTGTAGAAGGAGGTGAGCAGGGAAATCTTGCAGACACCATTTGACCCACTGAACTCTTTTTCTTCATCTCAGACTTGAGATATCATCAGAAATAGGGAAGCCGAATTCCTGCAAGGCCTGCCCTGACTGACAGGGTGTAGAGACAAGCCCACAGGGTCACTTGTATGGTTTCCTCATTGGAGATGCATGGATTTAGTCACAAGGAACCATGTGGCAACTCAGACATGTTTTACAAAGCTGGTGTGTTATCATTCGAAATGTCAAAGTCATAAAACTCTAGAAAAAAAAAATTGGTCTAGCCTAAAGGAGACTAATTCATGTGAGATGTAAGTGCAGTAAGCAGACCCTACCTGGGCTTTCTGCTTCCGTGGGCATTCCTGGAAAGCTTGTGGAACTTGAACGGGTTCCGAGGACGAGGCTGTCATGAGGTGAAGATGAAGCCCTTTCCTGGCTTGGGTGACGATACTGTAGCTCTATGGGAGAGTGTCCTTACATGCAGGAAGCACCCTGCAGTGTTTGCTCATTGACAGCAGAACATTTCCTTCACGTCTTTCATTCTCCACACTACAACTTACTTCACACCATTCAGCCGGTCTTTGTGTCATATACTCAGACCTTGTTCAAGTTTGAGATCAGAGACAAGTAGTTTAAGATGCAAAAGTGAGGACAGAAGTCCTGCAGAGTCGTGCGTGCTGTGCGTGTACGTAGGTCGCCTCCCCCAGCAGCCTCCTCTGGCACACAGATGCACTACTGTAGGAGCGGCCAGCTGAGGAAGCTCCCCCCGCCTTCTTCTGCACCTCGGAAGGCGATGAATGACAGGGTCCTCTCAAAATAGGACCTGAATGTTTCTGAGATCCCTTTTGGGGGCACTTACACTGTGGTAGGTGGAATTTTTAATGAATGAGCTTTACGTTTTTCACAAAGCTGAATAAGTCACCCTGTCCCTTCAAAGGGTGCAAGAGATGGAGCACACCTGACGAAGCAGAAAACTCGCAGCTCATTACACAGGTCGATTACTCTGCGAGCAAGATCTCAGTATGTAGCTCAGATACACAAAAATGTAAAGCGAGCAACCCTAATTCAGTCTCTGCTCCCATTTACCACCCTCTGCATGTGCATAGGCCAGGGGAAGATGTGGTCAGGTGGCAAGAGCAAGGCCTTCATCATCAGATTTGTCACACCACCTCATGGCACTAGTCCCCAGGCATCCCGGCCTCCTCTGTAAACGGAGCATTCACAGAGGCTGGGATAAGGCGACGGTAACAGAAACTTGTTCTCCCCATATCGAGGCACAAGGTAGCCCATAGGTCACAAGGTAGCATTCTGCTACCTCCTGATACGCTGCGTGACATGGCGACTTGTGTGGCCTGGGCAGAATTACCGTGATCACCTCAGGACCAAAGTTGGAAGAGCCCACTGGACCCTCACTGTGTGTTTTGGTTCCTCTGCTGGCTGGTGGCCAACAACTTCCTGGTCCCCAAGGGTGAGAGATCCACCATTAGACAGACTAGAGGGTCAGGAGACAGCTCTGTGGGCAAAGGTGCCTAATGATGGGAGGAGAGACCATCCCCTGAAAGTTGCCCTCTAAGCTCCATGCACATGCCCTGTACGTACAAAATAAATAAATAAATAATAAATAATAAATAAATAGAATATTTTAAAGACAGGAGATGGAGAGCTGGAGTGTCTCAAAAATTGTGAGTGTGGGAGAAAGCAACTGCCACTGATTTTTCAGTCATCACACTTCTAAAGCCCATTTCTACAGCAGTTTGGGTTTTTGTTTGTTTTGTTTCAGTATTTTCAAGACAGGTTCTCTCTGTTGTAACTCTTGCTGTCCTGGAACTTGCTCTGTAGATAAAGCTGGCCTCTCATAGAGATCTGCATGCCTTTGCCTCCCGAGTGCTGGGATGAAAGGTGTGTTTGGCTTATCTTACTAGAAACAAATGTGCATTCAACAAGCTGTCCATTGGGGAAAGAGTGCCCACTCAGAGATGAGCTTGAAAACAGATACATCCCAGATCTCAGCAGAAATCCACCTGTAAGAAGGAAAAGCCCCCAAAGCCTAGCTGACTTCACTGGAACTGGAGAAAGGTTTTCTCAAGTCTAAAAAAAAAAAATGTGTAAATGGGGTGAATGGGAAGAAAAGGGGTAGGAAGCTAACATGGTCAGCTGAGGCTGTGCAGCAAACAGGAGCAGATCAGGGCTCTGGGAACACACCTGAGAAGAGAAACGGTCTCTGTAAGCAAATGCAGAAGAGCAGGGCAAAGAGGCCCCAACCAAAGAACCCTGCTTCCCAACAAGATCACCTGTGAAGATGACCAGGGCCCTGAAACAATCAACACACAGATAGAACCAAGACCAGAGAAGCTTCTAGAACCTCCACTGGAGATATAATACCCGTTGTACCTACTGCTGTAGATGGTAAGTGTTCCTTGAAGGCAGCCAGCTCCTCTTATTCTGATCCCATACTTGGTAAGCAATTGAGGACATGGTCCCAGTCAGGTGGACAAAAAGACTTTATAGTTGGAATTAGTAACTTGGCATTCTGTGTTTTAAGTGTTTGACTTACCATGCCTCAACTTTTGCAGTGTAAAATGGAAATACTATAAGCACTTGTGGTGGTTTGAATAAGAATGTCCCCCATAGGCTCATAGATTCAGATGCTTAGTAATCAGGGGGTGGCACTACTTGAGAGGGATTAGGAGGTGTGGCCTTGTTGGAGGAAGTGTGTCATTGGGGGTGGCTCTGAGGTTTAAAAAGCCCAAGCCAGGCCCAGTGTCTCTCTCTCTCTATCCCCGCTGCCTACAGATCCAGATGTAGAACTCTCAGCTACTACTCCAGAACCATGTCTGCCTCGTGCCACCATGCTTCCCGCCATGGTGACAATGGACTAAAACTCTGAACCTGAAAGCCAGCCCCAATGAAATGCTTTCCTTTATTAGTTGCTGTGGTCTTGGTGTCTCTTCACAGCAAGAGAACCCTGACTAAGACAGCACCTGTCTCATACTGCTGATGTGAAGGTTATGAGGGGAGATGTGGCAAAGCCATAGATCACTGGCTAGTCCAGAGCAGGTGCTGCCTCCGCGCTTGCCCCTGGCGCACACCAGCCTTGTGAACTCTGCCTTTGCAGATGCTCTGCCACTGTGCCACAAGAGCATCTCAACTGTAAGTCCCTGAAAGAAACGAATTTATAAACTACATCTCATCTTTCAGGGACCTGTCTGAGCACCCACACAGAGCCTCTGACCACCTGTGCTGGGCTCACTTTGGCTGCGTGGAAACCTACAACAATCTAATTGCCACAGTTTCTGGACTGAAATAAATTCAGCAGGAATCTGTAGTGTTGCCAGTTGATAATGAGAGTTGACACCCAAGTTACAGAGCCCTGCACTAGAGGACGGCGAGTGCCTGCACCTGCACTCTTCTGTCAAGATGTAGTCAAGTGTTACCTCCTCTTTGGGTTGTCCCCAGTCCCTGAGGCACTCCCCCACCTACACACGTACACACACACAGACACGTACACACACACGTGCACGCACACACACATGAGCACACACATGCATACATGCACACTTTACCCCGGTGTTTCTCTGTCTCACGGAGTGTTTGCTTCCTGCCCAGAGTGCAGCTTTTCAGCACCCTGTGGGCAGCACAGAGTGACAGGTGCTCACAAAGTCCCCACTGAAATGGGGCCGGATTTCTCCTGTGCTCTTCTCTAAACCCAAGCTAAGGCTTCGGAGGACAGGTGGCAGGACCAACAAGGACTACTAAGTGGCCTCCAGACACACTTGTGGATCCGTAAACCATGAGGGATAGTGATACCGTAAAGCAGCCAAGGAGCTAGGAGCTAGCCCTTGAACTAGACGCTTGGAGTAAACATTGTCTCTGCAACTAACCACAAGCAAATGCCTTCCTGGTCCAGTTCCTATGCTCGTGAATCTTTTGGCTGAGACAGAGGCAAAGGCATGCTCCCAGGTCACGGCAGCGCCACAGGAGACATTCCGGGACAGGAAGAAGCATCTGGCTCCACCGGAAGGATATGAAGGAGAGGACCCTGGAAGAGCCTCTATTCCAGCTGATAGCTGACCATGGATCCAAGCTGCTTTGGGGGAGAGGTTCCACAGTTCTCTACAACAGAAGGCCTGTCCCTTTCCTCAGGAAGGGAACTGTAGGGCATCACAGGCAAAGAAGTTTGTCACCACCTTGGAGGTCCCAGACTAACTCTCCGGACTGCCAGGTCTTCTGACGCTGCGGGTTCTTGGAGCCAACCTGCACCACTAAGCTGAGCTCTTCCTGAGAGTTGCTGCCTGTCCTTACCTTGCACAGTGATGGAACCTTAAGATGCTCTGCCTGGTTGCCTCGCCTTGCAGACCCACAGGCCATGCTAACAGAGAAAAGTGAATTTCTATTGGTAACTTTATTGACAAGTAAGCATTTTGAATGAAACAAAAAGTTTAGCAAAGTATATAAAAATACACGTGTACATGGAACCGGAAATGGACAGGAGATTTATACATTTGCTTTTCTGACGATCCAGAAAAGTGCCCAATAGTAAAACACACTTGGAACATTCCATCTGGCCTGAGCCCTGGAGACAGTCTACTAAAAGGGGAGGCTATGGGCAGGGGAGCCAGTGGTGCTTGGAGGCTGATGGCTGGGCAGGAGTGGGAGGCAAGTAAGCTTGTATGTGTGCTCATTTTAAATCAGCCTGCGACCTTTCCAGGCTAGCACAGGGTGGAGTCATCAGGAGTCCCAAGTCACATCCAGGAAGCAAAGCCCTGTCTATGAGGGCAAGTCCCCAGTGAGGCTGCCAGGCTCCAGGGAGAGGAGGAGTGGAGGCCCAGACCCTGATCATGGGACACTACTAATACAGCAGGAAGCAGGGCTCTGATGGCCACGGGTGCGGCTCGGGTCTGGGTGCAGGTCAGAGTAAAGTGTGAGCAGTCACAACAGGATTAAGGAGAACTTCGGGATCCAGGCGTGGTTGGCTGTAAAGACTGGCAGGATTTCAAGGGCAGAGATGGAGCTGTGTTTGGGGAAGTCCTAAGAAGGTGTGTCTTAGAGATGAGACTGAGGGAGAAGCTGGAGGCCACTGTGGCCCCCAAGGAGGGTAAGGCACAGTTAAGCTGGGTCACAGGGCCTCCATCTTGTCATCCATTTCTTTCCTTCATTCAACACAAATATTGAACACAAGCCCATTCCCAGGTTCTCTCCAAAGTGCTGGGCATGCCTGGGCAGGGCGGATCCCCACCATCTGAAACTGGCACTGCCTGCATGGGACCTCTGAACAGAAGCAGCCTCACCCTGTACTCAGCTCCCTGGAGCCCCTGGCAGCCATAGGGGAGGCAGAGGTTGCTGTCTGGTCCTGAGTGAGACACAGCAATGGGGAAGGGGCTTTCAGTGTGGTTGGCAGGGTGGCAGGCAGGACCCTTGTCCAGGCCAATGATGCTCTCCAGAAGCTGACACATGGGAAGAAGTGCTCGCCAGTGTCTGAGGAGGGGCAGGACTATGGGACTAGAGAGGAAGGAGGCCAGAGCAGGAGACTGGGCCCTAGCCCTCCTCTCCCACTGGGCAACAGGCCCCCTTCACTGGAAGGGCTGGTCTGGAGAGCTGCGCCCTGAGCTCCTCTGGTCCCCACGCCTGTAGTCATCGTCCTCTTCCCTCCCTCTGGAAATTTCTGTCCGCTGCTCTTGAGGCTTCTGGTAAGCTGCTGAGTTCCTACAGGGTGATGGAGAAAGATAAGATTACCCTCATGGAGGGGGTGGGGTAAACTGCTCCAGCTGCCACCCCAACCCATGAGCTGCAGAGGGACCTGTGCTGTGGGCTGCTTTAGGAGTGCACAGGGAGATCTCACAAGAATACGCCCCTGTGAGCTGAGGGGACTGCGGACATGGCGTGTGTCCCAGCCTGAACTTGACCCTCGGCTTGCTAGGAGGAGGCCTCCCCAGAGACCAGAGGCTGCAGACCCCAGGCCCAGGGGACAAGTGTAGGGACCACAGCCCACCCTTGATTTGGTGAACTGTTCATCCCTCAACGGTAACTGGGGAAGCCGGAAACGATGTCTCCCAAGTGCTACGTGGACACGCCCCGAGGAGTTGAGTGTTTCCATCCGCTTCCTTCCAAGGGGCCACCTGTCCCAGCACACTTACGGCCGTGCACCCTCCGCATCCTCAGCTTTGTCCCCCTCTTCCCTGCAGCAGCAGCAGTAGACGATAATGCCGATGATGATGAGAGCCACAAAAACACCCCCCGCAATGCCCGCATACAGTGCGATGTTCATGGAAGCTGCAAGAGGATGGAGCAGCTGTGCCCCCGAGCCCCGACTCTACACCCCCCCCACACACACACTCAACCCCTGGCAACAGAGGAGAAAGCTAGGCTGAAGGCGAGGAACCACGGCACCGCAGCGGAGCACAGCAGGCTGGTTCCTTCCCACCTCCGGGCCGCTCCAGTCCTTTTAGCAGCCTAGGGAGCCATGGCTGCAGGCCTCTGATAACACTCTACACAAGTCACAGCCCTGGAGGACTGTGACTAGACAGAGCTGAGGATAGTCTTCAGGATAGAGCAGATAAGGAGAGTCCTGACACTGGGTCACCCAGGCTCTGCAAAGACCCTACGTGTTAGCTTTGCGGGCTTCCAGCTTATGCTTGAGATAGCTGTGGTCTCCCATTTCCCCACAGAAAGAGAATAGGCTTTAGAGCAAGGCAACTGGTCCTGGGCACGTCTCTCACACTCTCTGAGTGGTCCACGAGGCAGACATGGCTGAGAGGTCTCCAGAAGTCTGCTCCAGGCTCTCTTTCCAAACAACCAGAGGAGCGGGGCTGGCCTCAGGGTGAAGGGAGCCCACAGAAACTACCCTGTTTGCCTCCCCTGGACCTCAAGCAGCCATCTCTAGGCCGTGTGCCCCTGCATCCCCACCCTGCTCTTACGAGGTCTGGGAGCCACAGTGATGTTGCAGGACTCGGTGCCCACATCGTTGCTGGAGGTGCAGATGTAGTAACCCGCCATCTCTGTGGAGATGTTCTTCAGAAGCAAGGGCTCACCTGAGACTGAAGGAAGAGCAGCAGAGTGAAAAGACAGTGTTGTGGTGGAGCATACATGGTCCAGGGCTAGGAGGCCTGGGCCTTGGGGGCTACAAAGGCACCACTGAGCTTCTCTGAGGCAGCCAATGAGCCATCGCATCGGTGCTGTGGGGAGAATCACCTCTAAGGCTGCTGGGGGATCAACATGGCGTGTGTGACCAGTCAGGACCCTGGGCACCAAGTCCAGCTTTGCCCACTTATTTGATGTATTTGGCAAGTTACTTGGCCTTCATTGAACCTATTCCTTCATCGGTAATTAGAAATGACAGTTCCCACCTGGCAAGGTACTCTGTGGGCCTAAATGAGGTATTAAAACTCCCTTAAAACTCAAAGCACTATTTTCTGTAAAATGTGACGTATCGGATTCTGGAGCCCACACCTGAGTGTATTTTGTACGCCACTTACACGTGGTATTTATATATGATACTAGAAAGAGGCCCGCAAGCAAACCAAGCGTAGCAGTACTATGGCTGTGACGCTGTGGGGGTGGGGCTTATGGGTGTTCTAATATGCCAGGGAGCAATGGGAACCCCTTATTCAGAGTGTTAATGGTCCCATTCTCTAACAGAGTTGGATTTGGTTATTCTTAAAAGAATTTGGAAGGAACACACTTTACAGAATGTTCAGTGGCCCTGGGTGAGCACAGGAGGCCTAGTGTTGGCATAGGTTTCCTCTTGTGAGTGTGCTGCTCAGCAAGAGTCAGGTGTCCACAGCACGACAGAGCAGCTCTAGGCCTAGGGTGGGATCCTGGGGTTTCCTGGTGCATCCTCACCCTGTTCTCTGGAGCAAACAATGGGACAAGGTCTCTGGGATGAACTAGTGCTCACCCCATGCCACCTTTTGGCTTTGATTGAACTGGGGATCCCAGGCTCGGTTCCCTTCTGGAAGGAGCCCACTAGTTCCTGAAATCCAGTTTCCTGTTGTTATGGCGCCATTTTGTGGTCAGGAAAGAGAATGCATATGGCAGCCATCTGTCATCGGCTGAAGCGCTAAGAAGTCCTGATCGCCCCAAGATATTGATGCTGAATTAACAGAACCTGCTCTTTCTGTCTCCTCCCCCCAAAGCTCTGACTGCCACCTCTCATCCCAGGCTCTGGGGGGAGACATCACTACCCCACCACCGCCTCCCCTAAAGTGCTCCAGCCTTCTTCCTGGATGTCCAAATCCTTTTCCCTCCACTCCTGAAACTCGCTGAAACTTTTTCAGAGTCCTCCCATGGGAGACCACCTCTGTCTTCAAGGAAGGTAATTTTAGCACCACCTCAGCTTTTGCTACATTCTGTTACTGCTACTGCTGCTGCTGTTGATCAGGGAGCTTATGGGTGACTTATACTTACAGCTACAAAGTTATAACAGGACTCTGGGACTCTGTGGGGCATTCTAGGAACAAGAGGCTTAGAGAACAACACCCCTGCCTCCACCATGCCATCCAGACCCAAGGCTGCCTGATGATCATCATGTCCGTGGTTAATACCATCAATCTGAATTGAAATAATCTAGCAGATATGCCTCTGGGGCATGCCTGTGAGAGATTCCAGATCAAATCAGCCTTTGGGCATGGTTGTGTGGATGGTCTAGATTAAGTTAACTAAGGTGAGAAGAACCACCTTAGCTGTGGGCGGCACCACCATCCCTTGGGCTGGAATCCTGGACTGCATAAAAAGGAGAAACTGAGCTGAGCACCAGCATCCCTCTCTCCCTGTCTCCCTCTCCCCCTCTCTCCCCCTCTGTCTCCCCCTCTCTCCCTCTTCCTCTCTCTCTCTCTCCTCCTCACCCTCTCCCTCTTCCTCTCCTTCTCTCCGTCTCCTCCTCCCCTTCTCTCTCCCTCTCCCCATCTTCCTCTCCCTCTCCCCCTCTCTCCCCTCTCTCCCTCTCTCTCCCTCTTCCTCTCTCCCTCTCCCCCTTCCTCTCTCTCCCTCTCCCCGTCTCCCTCTCCCCCTCTCTCCCTCTCTCCCTCTTCCTCTCTCCCTCTCCTCCTCCCCTTCTCTCTCTCCCTCTCCCCATTTTCCTCTCCCTCTCCCCCTCTCTCCTCTCTCTCCCCCCCTCTCCCCCTTCCTCTCTCCCTCTCCCCCTCTCTCCCCTCTCTCCCTCTCTCCCCCTCTCTCTCCCTCTCTCCTTCTTCCTCTCTCCCTCTCCTCCTCACCCTCTCCCTCTTCCTCTCCTCTCTCCCTCTCCCCATCTTCCTCTCCCTCTCCCCCTCTCTCCCCTCTCTCCCTCCCTCTTACCCTCTCCTCTCTCCCTCTCCCCATCTTCCTCTCCCTCTCCCCCTCTCTCCCCTCTCTCCCTCCCTCTTCCTCTCCTCTCTCCCTCTCCCCATCTTCCTCTCCCTCTCCCCTCTCTCCCCCCTCTCTCTCCCTCTTCCTCTCTCCCTCTCCTCCTCACCCTCTCCCTCTTCCTCTCCTTCTCTCCCTCTCCTCCTCCCCTTCTCTCTCCCTCTCCCCATCTTCCTCTCTCTCTCCCCCCCTCTCCACCTCTTCCTCTCTCCCTCTCCACCTCTTCCTCTCTCCCTCTCCCCCTTCCTCTCTCCCTCTCCCCCTTCCTCTCTCCCTCTCCCCCTCTGTCCCCTCTCTCCTTCTCTCCCCCTCTCTCTCCCTCTCTTCCTCTCCTTCTCTCTCCCTCTCCCTCTCTCCCTCTCTTCTTCCTGGCTGCAGATGCAGTGTGGCCAGCTACATCAAGCTCCACCTGCCTTGATTTTCCTACCACAGTGGACTGTGCCCCCTCAAACTGTGAGTCAAAAGACACCACTTCTCCCTGAAGCTGCAAAGTATCAAGACATCTTCCCACAGCAACAGGAAAAGTAACAATACAGCCCCCTTCTTCGCTGTCACTCCAGGCCTGAAGTCTGAATGAGAAAATCTGAACTTGGAGCTAGATAAAGCAGAGAAGCAAACCTCCCTTTGTGTTTATTTGTTTACTTGCCTGTGAATAAATAAACAAATAGTTACTTATATTAAATCCCTTCCTCTCATGTCCTCTGGATTCCCTCACTCTGAATTGGGAGAGAACTAAGTTTTAACCCCTAACAACTTTTTGTGATGTAGACTGGGGAGCTATGATTTTGAGGCTCCTTGGAGGAGCCTGGTACTTTTAGGGAAAAGTCCAACCTCCTCAGCTGACACACAGGGCTCTCCATCTCGTCTCAATGACTTTCCCACCAACAGCCTCTCCCAGGATTTCTACATGGACACACACCCTAACCTCAGCCACACTGATGCCATGACTCCTGTACTGTTCTCCACTCTGAAGGGCCTGCAATAATACCCAGAACCACAGTACCTGAAGCACTGATCTTAGTGCTGCCTTTACAGTAACCCCATGAGATGAGCACTGGCGATGTGCCCATTTTATAGATGTAGAGACTAAGGCACAGACAGGCTACGTAACTTGTCAGCACGGCCAGGATTCAAGCCCATGACTGCTCTCAAGCACTGGGTCTCACTGCAACTCAAACATCGCCTTTTGAAGAAAACTTCCAGGACCCCGCCCACGTTCTCTGCATCACACCTCTGTGCGTCAGCCACCGCAGCTCATGTGCTCACGACTCCACTGTGCACGCTTCGCTGGAGGACAGTCACACATCACCATGTTCTCAGACCGTGAATAGAGAATAGAGGGGAGAGACGACAGGCTACAGAGTCTGAGGACAACTGTCAGGAGATTCCAACAAAAATCCCATTCAGAAACTGGCAGTCCAGGGACCAGCGAGATGACTCTGTGGAGAAAAGTGCTTCTGCCAAGCTAGACAACCTGAGTTCAGCCCCACCCCCTACTCACACAGTGGCAGAGAAGAGACTCCCACAGGTTGTCCTGTGACCTCTCGTTGTGGAGTGCCTCTGTGTGTGTGTGCCTGTGTGTGTGTGCCTGTGTGTGCCTCTGTGTGTGTGTATCTGTACATATGTGTGTGTATGCCTGTGTGTGTGTGTGCCTGTGTGTGTGTGTGCCTGTGTGTGTGTGTGTGCCTGTGTGTGTGTGTGCCTGTGTGTGTGTGCCTCTGTGTGTGTGTATCTATACGTATGTGTGTGTGTGCCTCTGTGTGTGTGTATCTGTACGTATGTGTGTGTGTGCCTGTGTGTGTGTGTGCCTGTGTGTGTGTGTATCTGTATGTATGTGTGTGTGTGTGCCTGTGTGTGTACGTATGTGTGTGTGTGCCTCTGTGTGTGTGTATCTGTACGTATGTGTGTGTGTGCCTGTGTGTGTGTGTGCCTGTGTGTGTGTGTATCTGTATGTATGTGTGTGTGTGTGCCTGTGTGTGTACGTATGTGTGTGTGTGCCTGTGTGTGAGTGTATCTGTACGTATGTGTGTGTGTGCCTGTGTGTGTGTACGTATGTGTGTGTGTGCCTGTGTGTGTGTGCCTGTGTGTGTGTGTGCCTCTGTGTGTGTGTATCTGTACGTATGTGTGTGTGTGCCTGTGTGTGTGTGTGCCTCTGTGTGTGTGTATCTGTACGTATGTGTGTGTGTGCCTGTGTGTGTGTGTGCCTCTGTGTGTGTGTATCTGTACGTATGTGTGTGTGTGCCTGTGTGTGCCTCTGTGTGTGTGTATCTGTACATATGTGTGTGTATGCCTGTGTGTGTGTGTGCCTGTGTGTGTGTGCCTGTGTGTGTGTGTGTCTGTGTGTGTGTGTGCCTGTGTGTGTGTGCCTCTGTGTGTGTGTGCCTCTGTGTGTGTGTGCCTCTGTGTGTGTGTATCTGTACGTATGTGTGTGTGCCTGTGTGTGTGTACGTATGTGTGTGTGTGTGCCTGTGTGTGTGTGCCTGTGTGTGTGTGTGCCTGTGTGTGTGTATCTGTACGTATGTGTGTGTGTGCCTGTGTGTGTGTGTGTGCCTGTGTGTGTGTGTATCTGTACGTATGTGTGTGTGTGCCTGTGTGTGTGTGTGTGCCTGTGTGTGTGTGTATCTGTATGTATGTGTGTGTGTGCCTGTGTGTGTGTATCTGTACATATGTGTGTGTGTGCCTGTGTGTGTGTGTGCCTGTGTGTGTGTGCCTGTGTGTGTGTGTGCCTGTGTGTGTGTGTGTGCCTGTGTGTGTGTGTGTGCCTGTGTGTGTACGTATGTGTGTGTGTGCCTGTGTGTGTGTGTGTGCCTCGTGTGTGTGTATCTGTACGTATGTGTGTGTGTGCCTGTGTGCCTCTGTGTGTGTGTGCCTGTGTGTGAGTGTATCTGTACATATGTGTGTGTGTGTGTGTGTGTGTGCCTGTGTGTGTATGTGTGTGTGTGCCTGTGGGTGCCTGTGTGTGTGTGTGTGTGTGCCTGTGTGTGTGTGTGCCTCTGTGTGTGTGTGTATTATGCATTAAACAAATGCAATGTTTAGAATGTGTTGAAAATTGGCAAAGCAGAACCATGGCAGCAAAACGGGAAGCTTGTGGGAATCCATATTGCGTCTTCCCTTTTACGTTAAGTTCAGTGAGTTCTCCTCACTTTTTGTGTTTAAGAAGTTATCATTTGGCCTCCAAATGATTGAAAAATAGCATGATAAAAATCCACTCTGGCTGGGCAGTAGTGGTGCACACCTTTAATCCCAGCACTCAGGAGGCAGAGGCAGGCGGATCTCTGAGTTCGAGGCCAGCCTGGTCTACAGAGTGAGTTCCAGGACAGCCAGAGCTACAACAGAGAAACTGTTTCTCAAAAAAAAAAAAAAAAAAAAAAAATCCTTTAAAATCCATTCTGGTTTGATGGGAACCCCCAGTGGTGAGGATTTTCATCCAACAGGCTTCCCCAGGGCACCAGAAGTTCTTCCCTCCTCCAGCTTCTCTAAATAAGTGTGTCCACCCACAGGCTTTACTGTCACCTCCCTAATCCGTTTCCACAGGCACCTACTGGACTGAAGGACCTCAAGGCTAAGTGTGGGCACTTTTCAGTTCCTGTCTCTAGTGGGTGGGAGCCCAGGGCACTTCCACACTGGTTGGCATAACACAGCAGCAGAAAGTTCACAGTCCAAGCTCCTCCCCTCTCCCCTCTTCCTCCTCCTTTTCTTCCTCCTCCAGCCCCTATTCCTCTTTCTTCCCCTCCTTCTAGTTTGTTTTGTGACCAAAAGGTCAAAATTGACTGCCCAGTGCAAAATGTCAACTACAGCTAAACCCACCATCATGGGCGCTGAAGATGAGGACCCTCACGGTCCATGTCGTGCTTGTGGTGGTGTCTGAGATGCTCTGGTCTGGATAGAAAATGGGACTAGGAAATTCCCCACCACAAAAGAGGGCTTTGGGATATAATGACCCTTCAAAGAACAAGCCCCAACGTGCTCTGCACCTAGTACTTAGTAGGACGTGCTTCCCCCAAGAGAACCAAGGGCTGGGACCGCAGTTGTGCCGAGCACCTCTCAGGAGCCACTTCTGTCTGCAGCCATGGGGTGCAGAGGTAATGGGAAACCAATGCTCTGAGGGGTGGTCTAAGGGAGCACGAGGGCAGGACCAGGGAAACAGGGCTTTTGTTGGGTGGTCAGCCTCTGTCTTCTCTGGCAGCCCTAGCAGTCAGGTGCACCTTGATATGGGATATGCCCCCTTCCACGCTGCCCCCCCCACCTGGTTGGGTGAGCATCCTAGATTGGTTCTGGGCATTGTAGCTCTTCCAGCTGTACTGTGGGCTCGGGGAGCCCTCTGCAGATCGGCATGTCAGCTGGATGTTGTTCCCGATCACTGGCTCCCCTTCAATGGCACAGTCTGGCTTAGAAGGTGGCACTGTGAGGAGACAGAAAAAGAGACATGAATTGTATGGGGACAACAACAACTGCCCACCTCCACCTCCACCATCCATGCTGTCAGCCTCTCTCCTTCCTTCCCTCTCTCCCCTACCTCACACTCACACAGAAGCCTGCATGCAGAGAAACTCGTGGCTTAGTGGTGAGATTCAGTCCTATAAAGCTTATTCACCTTCAAAATATCTACCGCCATCTCATCCTCTCAAAGAGGCACCACCAGAGGCTGTGTTGTATAACGTGCTCCACCCAGCATGACAGTATTATCTTCACCAGAAAAGCTGTGACTGCTCATCAGAGAGCCTCCAGGCTGGGCTCGTTGGCTGCTAATAAGGCCTCATAGAAAGAAGGGCTGAGGAGGACCATTGGACTCTCACCTGAGAGCCCGGTGACTCCACCATGCACTGGTGGCCATTTTTAAGTACTTTTCTACCCTAATTGTTTGTGATCTTGTCTTAGGAGGTGCCACAGTATATGGACCATGGAAGGCTAACCGAAGGGAGTTTGTCCATCTGTAGCGCTATGAAGAAGTTGGTCACACTGAGGTGAGGTTCCAGTGCTGTGGCTGCCATGGTTCACCCACACTTTGCCTATAAACCCAGTAGCATTGTGGCTCCCCAGGCTGAGCTGCAGTAGAATCACTTTGGTTTGTCATTGGTTCCATAGAGAGTTTGTTTTCATCTCTCGAGGGAAAGTCCCCATGGCAGGCTGGTAGTGGCTTCTTGTGCCCCTTGGACTTGTGGGAGTTTAAACGTGACCAATACAGCCATTAGGCAGATGAGGCCACTGGAGCACAGAAGGGACACTTGCCCTTGGGTCCTGGCAGAAGTGGGACTAGAACCCAGGTTTCCTGACTCCAGACACAGCACTTGGTCTACTGACCCACACAAGCTCCCTCTGCTCTTGACTCAGCTGGGGATCACAGTGTTCGTAATCTGTATAGTAAGGGACAGCTGGGATCACAGTGTTCGTAATCTGTATAGTGAGGGACAGCTGGGGTCACAGTGTTCGTAATCTGTATAGTGAGGGACAGCTGGGGTCACAGTGTTCGTAATCTGTATAGTGAGGGACAGCTGGGATCACAGTGTTCGTAATCTGTATAGTGAGGGACAGCTGGGATCACAGTGTTCGTAATCTGTATAGTGAGGGACAGCTGGGGTCACAGTGTTCGTAATCTGTATAGTGAGGGACAGCTGGGGTCACAGTGTTCGTAATCTGTATAGAGAGGGACAGCTGGGGTCACAGTGTTCGTAATCTGTATAGTGAGGGACAGCTGGGGTCACAGTGTTCGTAATCTGTATAGTGAGGGACAGCTGGGGTCACAGTGTTCGTAATCTGTATAGAGAGGGACAGCTGGGGTCACAGTGTTCATAATCTGTATAGAGAGGGACAGCTGGGGTCACAGTGTTCGTAATCTCTATAGTGAGGGACAGCAAGCCTGTCCTGTAAAGCAAGCTGTATGGGAATTGTAGGCTCTGTAGACACAATATTATCTCCAATGTTGCTCTTACTTTTTGGCGGGGGTGGGGGAGGGTATATTTTATTCTTTGAAAAATTCAAACATGTATGCAATGTATTTTGATCATGTTTACACCCTCCACCCTCCAGCCCCTCTGAACACCTCCTCCCTCTCTGCTACTTTTTCCGGTTTTAGTAATGCTTGACGTATAAGTGCAGGGCAGGCTGTGGGCCAGAGCTGGCCAGGGTGTCCTTGCCCTGGGTTAGATGATCTGCGGCCTTTCAGCTGCAGCATCTTGGGGACATTCTCTGTGTGCCCACCATTGCCCTCTCCCCTGCTCTGCTAATAAAATGGGATCAGCACCACAAAAGTAGCTGGATAGCAAGAGGGACCCAGGCAGTGCAGACCCTCCTGCTGGGTGGAGAATGTCATAGGAATGCCACAGAAAGGGTTTAAAAACCCAGTTGGCCATCTGCACAGGTCCCTCGGGCTTCTTGCGACTTCAAGCCTGTGCCTTTCCCTCAGCCTTGTTAATGATACACTGGGTGGCGTGGGTGGTTCTGCAAATGTTATTCAGTGCCCAGGTTCTGCCTAACAATGCTGGGCACTGGGGTGACTGTGTGTGAGTCAAGGAACCCAGTGGAGGCCAAAAGACAAGGGAACACCGCAGAGCAGGGGACGAGACTGCTGGGGCAGAGAACGATGCTCAGCACCTCATGTGGGCTGTGACCTGATCACCGCGGTGAAGGTGGCGGTGGGAATTAGAGCGGAGACAAACACGCTATGGAACAGCATGTGCAAAGGCTCAGAGGCAAGAAGCATGAGCTCTGCATGAGACTTGAGGAAGCATGTTCAGGGCTGAGGAAGGAGAACACAGTGGGGAATGTTGCACTGATGTCCTTGGGTAGCAAACCTGTCCCTCCTCCTCTCATCACACACCCTCTTGGATGGCTCACCTGCCAATATACAGTGTGCCACCTCCATCACTCAGGCACACTGCCCGTCCTGAGGGTTAACGCCAGCCTTAGCCTACCTGGAAGCTACTGGAGGAACTGTCCCTAAGCCCCCTCTCTCCCTGTCTGGCAGCTGCAGATTTTCTTCTTAGAAATAAAGCAGGCTATTATTAAGAGTTTCTGACATCTGCTGACACAGCTGGGCCAGCCAGGTACAGACCTCTGAACACATCAGAGGCACTCCAGTATTACCACTCCCAGTAACAAAACCCTAGATCTGAGGATCAGAGACAGGCCCGCGTGAGCAGGGGGGGAATGCCTGCCAGAGGCTTGCTCACTATCAGCCTCCTGCCCATTCTGCTGGCCCAGCCCACAGCCCTGGGGGGTGTAGGGGAGGTGAAGCTACCCTCTCCGTACTCCTGCTGTGCTCTGCTTTCTGTCCTGGTACCCTGCAGTGCCCTTAGCTAGCCAACCTGACCCTTAGGTATGCCTTTGGCTCAGTAGCAAACTCCCCAAACCCATACACACACACACACAGTGCATGCCAGTGGGACCCCCTGAGCTAGGTTTCTTTTGAATATAGGGCAGAAGCAGGAGGAAAAGTGCTACAGACCGACTGTTGAAGCATTAAAAGCAAACGTACATGGTGGAAGACTAGCTTGCTTCCGCCAGGCAGGGAACCTGCGGAGAAACTTCAGAAACTGCACACGGGAGGAAGGGGGTGGGGGTGAGGGTGAGTGATGACGACCAGCAAGAGAGATCTGTTCCCAGAGGGACCGTGTCCAGAACTCTTTCTCCAGGCCCTTGAGCACAGGCCCTAAACTTCCTACCTGACCCTCCCTGTCCCGGCTCTCCAGATGCCCAGCACCCCAATCGCAAACAGCTGGGACCTCGAGTCAGCCCTTGCCCAAAGAGCCCCACGTGCGGGGGCTCAGCGTGCTGGCGGGGAGAGGGTCTTGTCCTCACGTGGCTTGTGTTACAAGCAGCACTTAGATGCTACCTAAATATTTACTGAGGGGCAAGGGAGGGTGGAAGTGTGTTAGGCTCCAAAGCCTCTCCGATGCCGGCCGTTCCCTCCGAAGACGTCAGGGGGCGACAGAGGCCAGATCAAGGCTTCCACCTGGCTCTCACTGAGTCCTGGACTCTGTGGCTTGGGGAGGTGAGCTAGACAAGGCTTTGGAGCCTAACACTTAGGACAAGATGGTCTCTTTTTAAAAGCAAGAGATTGCTTTCAACGAATTCTGTATTTTCAAATTAAAACTTGTATCTTTCCCTCTTCAGGTTAATTTTTTCCTCTTTAAAAGTAGCTGGTCCTCCTGGAATAAGGGCTGGAGTGTGGTCGGAGGACCAGCAGAATCAGGCTTCAGATTTATACAGGCTCCTGCCTCTTCCCTCTGGCCTCCCTGAAATCCTCAGCCAAAAAGACAGGCCAGGTACTTTTTAAAACCCAAATTTTACATGTTTCTGTGTCTATATAATTCTTAAATGTATATATAATGTATGTATGATTTATATATATATGCATATACACAGAGGGAGGTAGAGAAGTATACTGTAATACTGCTTGTGCTCAAAAACAAAAATAATTAAACCAGTCTCAATATCCATCAGTATGAAACACTTGAGTAAGCCACAGGGCCACCGTGAGGAGGGTGCTTCCTCATTGGGTCTGAGTGTGCTGGCCTGGACAGGTGAGCATGGAGTACTGTCAGGAAGCAAGTTGCTAAGTGCTTTATAACATCCCACTTCTTCAGAGGAAAGAGGACGCTGTGTGGGTGTGTGGTGCGCAGTGTGAGACCACAGGGAGAGCCCGCAGACACCTGCCTGCATTACCATTGGTGGCCTCATGGTGGCAGGGTGGCAGAGGCGGGCTGGATCATTCTTCACACAGCATCAGTGTGTACTGCTGTATCGTCTGACACACTGTGATGCTGTCTATAAATCCAGCGGCTACCAGATACCATTTGAAAGAAATTCTGCTGAGTTGTGCAAATGAAAGGCAGAGTGAAAGGCTCCATTATTTTGATGCCCAGGGTTACTGCCTCCCAGGAGCAGGGCCATTTCTTACACTGGACATAGACAATGTGCTCACCAACGTGTCCCCAGTAACTGGTTTGGAGGCAACCACTTCCTTTCCACTTTCCTGGGCCTCACCCACTCAGCCATTAAAGCAAATGAGTTTCCTGATCCTTCCAAAAGTATAAATTCCAACAAATCTCCCGTGAGAGGGACGGTCTCTCGGGACATACTCCCCACTGGTTGGCAATGGTGCTTTTGTTAGAGGTAGGGATCTGGAGATTGCAGTATGAGGCTGCATTGACAACAGGGAAGGCGCCATTACCCGTGGGGTCATGCTTGGCCCTCTGTATACCAAACATAGATTAAGGTAAGGTGAGAATGTGCATATTATTTAGGAGTCTTCTTCTTCCCTTCAGTAATGAGTTCAGCAGGGAAAAAGAAGAGTTGGTGTGTCGGGGGACGGGGGGGGGGGGGGAGAACAGCTGGAATGACTCCAAAGCCTCCACCTCTGCCCTCAGAAGCAGCCTGCTAGTCACTGAGAACATGACAGCCTTTGGCTCCAAAAGAAATGGAACAACGGTGTCTCTGCTGAGACAGACCAGGGCAAGCAGAGTGTTGGGCTGCCAATCAGCCTCTGCTGCCTCTGAATTTATGGCAGGAAGCTGCTTCCAGGGCTCTTCTGCCCACCCTCTTCCTGCAGGAAAAGATGGAGACACTCACCAAGGACTAACAAGCGGACTCGGGACTTGGAGCTACCATGCAGATCCTCCAGCAGTGAGACAGAGCACTCGTAGGTGCCATTGTCTTCCATGGTCAGCTGGTCAATGGTGACGGAGGCGTCTGACAGTTCGGCATCGTTAGATACTTTCACACGGTTCTCGTAACGGTCCCCATAGATGTAGTCTTTCTTCGAAAATGTCCAAGTGACCACTCTTTCCTGAGAGAAAGAAGAAATGCTGTCAGACCGTGGTGTGGACCTGGCCCGATTATCCTACTCTTCCACCCCTGGAGTCCAGATGCATGGATCAGCAGTGTCTCAAACAGACATGCAGTGCCCACTGGTCTACATTTTAAATATTTACCTTTAAATGAAAATTTGAGGGGCTGGAGTTGTAGCTTACTTGGTAGTACTTGCCTAGCACAGATAAAGGCCTGGATTTGATGCCCAGCACCATGTAAACTTGGAGGGGGTGCATGCCAACAATCCCACCATTCTAGAGGTGGAGGCAGGAAGATAGGGAATCCAAAGTCACCCTTGGCTATGTAGCGGTTCTAAGACAGTCTGGGATGGATGGCACCCTGACTCCAAACAAAAACAAAAGCAACACAGAAGCACACACTGGAATACCAGAGAATAAACTGAAGCAGTCTCAGATCCCAACACTCAACTGTTGTAACCAGCATCTCTCTCCTTCAGTCCTTTCAGCCCACTGTCTCTTCTCCTTCCTTCCTTCCTCTAACGCTTGCCGAGCACCATCCCACCCCAGGTGCCATGCTAGGTTGATTTGGAGTATATTGCCCTTGGAATTTGTTTATTCATTTATTTGTTCACTGATGTTTATGAAGCAGCACATTAGTGGCTAAAACCACAGACGGCCAAGCCAGACTGCTTCAACCGAATCCTAACCCTGCTGCTTGCTAGCTGGATGTCCTTGAGCAACATTCTTGACTGCCGAGACTCTGTTTCCTCGGCTACAAAACAGAGATGTTGGTAACAACAGGCCTCATAGGATGGCGGTGAGAACCAAGGCTGGTAACATACACAGAGCAATCGGGGTTTGCCTGCTGAGGTGTCTGCCATTGTCATCATCTACCGCATCCCTGGCAAACAACCTGTGAGCTCTGCCCTCAAAGACAAACACGTTTGAAAAACAACCAACTACTACGGTGTCTTATGGGAATGAGATTCTAGACTGGCCAGTTGGAAGATTCCTTAAAAGGGTGATAGTTTCCTTGAAAAGCAGCTGTGAATTAACCAGGTAAATGCCCGGGAGACTGGAGCAGAGCGTGTTGGCATAGAGTAAATGCATTAGATGTTGGAGGCAGAGGAAAGAAGCAGAAAGCAGAAAGCAACTGTGTTAACAGCCAGTGGCAGTGGTGAGTGTGTGAGTGACAGAGTAGAAAGAGGTAGGTCTGGGTAACAAAGGCTGCCTATGGTATGCATGCCATATGATGCGTACTGTTCTGAATACTATTCAGCCATCACACTCCGGTGCAGCAGACCTTATGATCAGATCCATCTTACACAGGAGGAAGCCAAGGCACCAGGAAGCTGACTAACTATGTTTCACAAGTTCACGTGTTTAAGTGGACAGCAGACTGAGAGGACCCTCGGCATTCTGGCTCAGAGCCTGAACTCTGGAGAGTCACTGAGTCACACGGAGGCCCCTATGATGCTAAATGATTCATATTTCATCTTCAAGGCAATAGCGTATTTTAGATAGTTTACTGTTGTTGTTCCATTGGAGGTTTTTGTTGTTGTTTGTTTGCCAACAGAGAGGTAGATTGAACCTAGTGTGTCCCACATGCTAGGCAAGTGCTCTACCACTGAACTACAACCCTGGCTTGAGAATTCTGTGTTTTATAAGGTTAACTCTCAATATGAGGACAAATGATTGGAAGGAGAAAGGAGACAGGCTAAGGGGGAAGCAGGAAGGGGATCAGCTAAGTGACCGGGGTGAAAACTATGATTATTATCAAGTCGGGTGTGGCAACACAGGCAGAGTAAAAGAGTTGGAGGAGTGAGAAGAAGAGGGACACATGAAATCTGGGGGTGAGCTTAAGAGTTAGGGAGCAGCTAATCCCAGGCATAAGGGTTTGGGCATGCATGTTTGGTGATGTCCTCCCAACGGAATTAGCACATAGGAAGAGAATGCTTTAAGCAAAAATTCTGTATTCTGTTTACACGTGGGCCTCCTGAAGTGTTCGTGAGACACCCAGGTGGAAGAATTCAGCATAGCCAGATGGGTCAGCTTCATGTCATTGGAACTGGGTAGGCAAGGATCAGACCTCAGGAAGCAAGGAAACCACGCGATATCTTGGTAACTGTGTCTCCTGCTGTCAGAAGGCCTCACTGTGCTTAAATACAACAGATTAGTTCTTCCTGATATACCAGACACTAAAGCACCAGAGCTCTCTCTCACTGTCGCTCATGCACACCTATAGGGGTCTGCATGCTCGTAAGACCCCAGATTCCTTATCATGTCATTTGTACTGTGCTTCTGACCACTCCCCACTTTGTGGGGAAGAAATATCCTAAAAGTGAAATCCTTGATTTGAGACAGGCCACACTGTCCCGGTGAACCTGATGCCCCGGTACAGCAGACACCCTTTTAGAATGCCTGGCTGAGAGAGAGATGAAACGAGGCAAAGGGTCAGGTGCTCCAGGCCTATGAACCAGCTTGCCCAGCTCTTTCCCGACCCTGGCTGGTTCTGCCTGGATCTTCCACCCCATAACATCCTCTTATCAAAGAGATCCAAAGATTGTCCCTGGATCTCTTCCTGACCACACCACTTCATAGGACCCACGTATAATAATCCTTTTTCTTTCTTTGCTGTATTTGTTATTGGTCTTGAAGGAGCTGCCTCAAACCCTTTTGGAAGTAGAATATCCAGTAGTCAATAAAAAACGCTAGTGTCTATGTCAGCACTCAGAACAAATCAGCTACAGACGTTACACCCGGCTTGCTGGAAGCATCTGGTGGGAGGCCCAGCTTGCTGGAAGCATCTGGTGGGAGGCCCAGTGCCCTTCAGCTCCTGCAGGCTGAAGCTACAAGCAGCAGCGAGGACTCTGCTCTTGTCACTCTGGGAGACGGGATGGAGGCTGTGCCCCATCAGGGCCCTGGGACATGAAGATCACACTGACTCTCCTTCCTTACCCGTCTTGTCACCCTAGGACTGTCTTTTTCATGTCAGGGAAAAGGCCATTGCCTCTTTCTCCCTGGATGGCTGGGGACCAGATGATGATCTCTGGCAGATATGTTATTAAAAGTCTTTTCCCTAAAGGTTATATTATAGAAAGGAGACCAAGAGAGAGTAGCAGTTGGTGATGGGGAAGGACAGAATGCAGGTGAAAGGACGTGTGAGTCACACAAGAGGACATAAAGCTATTTTTTTTTCTAGTTTCAGCTCTATCATAGTTTTTTTCCCCTTTATTTATGGTGGATAAGTGTGCTTGTCAGTTTTATGCCAATTTGACACAAGCTAGGGTCTTTGGGAAAAGGGACTCTCAATTGAGAAGATGCCTCCAGGCAGATCTATGGTGTGTTTTTCCTGACTGATGATGGATGTGGGGAGGCCCTCACTGTGGGTGGGGCCACCCCTGGGCTGGTGGTCCTGGGTGCTATAAGAAAGCAGGCTGAGCAAGCCCTGGAGAGCCAACAGCAAGCTGTTCTCTGTGACCTCTACTTCAGTTCCTGCTTCTGGGTTCCTGTCCTGAGTCCCTGACCTGACCTTTGATGACGGACTGAGATGCAGAAGCATAACAGAAACAAGCCTTTCCTCCTCCAGGTTGAATTTTGGTCATGGTGTTTTATCACAGCAATAGTAACCCTAACTAAGAGAGTAAAAACACAACTGTAATTGACAGTTAAAGTGTAAAACCCTAGGTGCAGTTCCGTGGCTTCTGCATGGTCGTTCTAACTTTGCAGACGTTCACCAAGGTGCATGGAGTTTGGGGTTGGGCACGGGTTTGAACGGCTCCTAAAACTAGCTGTGTGGTGGCTTTGTTTGTGAGTTCCCTAGAATAAAGTGATTTTTCAAAAGTTTTTTTTTAGAGGAAAAGAGCGAGAGAGAAAGAGAGAGGGAGAGGGAGAGGGAGAGGGGGGAGGTCAGACTGGAATCAAACTGGAGATCCTTCCAGCTTCACCTCTCAGCGATGGGACTGCAGGTGCCCCCACCACCTCCCTGGTCCATGTCAGCATTTTCAGAGAAGACCTGACTTAAATGTAAGAATGGATGCTCCATTTATTACGCCTAAACAGATGTGATTTTGATGACAAATGAGACGAGTTTTTCACTTATCAAATCACCAATTATCAGACAGTTTGAGCAGACGCTCAGAAAGGGTGGGTGCTGTTGCTGGTAAAAATGAAGACTGGTAGACAGACACCTAACGAAATGCGTTGATTACAAAATAATCAGGTTCACATAACCTTTAACCCAGAAGTGCCACTTCATTTATTTATTTATTTATTTATTTATTTATTTATTTATTTATTTCAGAGCCTGGCAAATGCTAGGCAAGTGTGCCACTTTTAATAATGTATTGATATAATATGTATCATATGTAACAATGTTTATATTTATTGTGGCAAAATATAGCCAACAAACTATATATATAAATACATATATAATATATATACACACGTACATATATACTGTATATACAGTATCTTTGTAAAACACTTTTTTAAATAAGATATGGAGTTCACAGCTCAGTGGTAGAGTGCAAGATCAGCATGTATAGAGCCCTGGATTTGAATTTCAACACAGAGAGGGGAGAGAGGGAGAGCTGGAAGGAAGGTTTTCTGGTACATGCCTGTCAAGAGATCACATCAGATGATGCTCACGACTCATGACACCCCCAATTCATCCTGGAGCCTTACCGTTTGACTCCTAAGAAGCTTATCCCACTGAATGAATCCTTCTCTGTTTGAGGCAGAGGTGCTGTAGGTACAGGGAAGGGTGACACTCTTTCCGCGAGCAGCACGAAGAACATCCTGTGTAGTTTCCACAGAAATTGCATCGACAGTTACCCGGACTGGAAAGAAAGAGAAAGCAGAGGGGAAGTAAATGGCATGAACTCACTGCCCCCTGGCCCCCTGAGAGAATGCTTCCCTAGAGGTTCTACAACAGCAGCAGCCTTGGTCAGGGCCTGCTGGTGGCTCTCCCCAGGACCAGGACTGAGAGAAATTCAAGTGCCTCAGTCTGCCTTCTTGCTACCCTGAAGCGTCCTGAAAAAGTTACCTGCATTTTGTGGCTACCAGCCTGGCTTTCGATCTTAGCCGTGCCCCCTGTCAGCTGTATAGACTTCTCTAGGCCTCATCTTTCTCATCAGTGAAATAGAAGACCCACTACCTTCCAGCTACCAGAGGAGGAAAGGTTTACTTAGTGCTGAGAGCAGAAAGCTCTTGATAAACACTTTTTTGTTATAGCCATGGTTTATGTACTTACTTACTTAACAAATATTAATGGAGCACCTGCGTGTCATAAAGAACTCTATGAGAAAGATTAACTAAGGTAAACGAGAGTATTCCTGGGAAGCATTTTATCTATCAAAATAAAGAGTTTATGAAACAAAACAGAACATGGCTGCACCGTCATTTCCCCTCATCCACACTCTCCTGTCGTCGCTGGTCCTTCCCCCGCCGTGAGGTGGAGCCTCTCTTTTTGAATCTGGATGGTCTGTAACTGTAGTGTGAGGACATTCCCTGCCTCTTAAGCTAACGTATGTGATGGAATATGCTTTGCCAGGTCCTTTTTGGATGGCACCCTGAGGATCTGGCTAATACTTGGTGAGCTAGCTCAGAAGACACATGGAAGATAGAAAGAAAGTCAGGAGAGTTTTTCAGAAGCCAAGCAGAAAAGGTGTCTTATGAATGTGAAGGGGGTTGTGGTGGTTTGAATAAGAATAGTCCCATAGGCTCATATATTTGACTGCTTAGTCACCGGGGAGTGGAACTCTGATAGAATTAGAAGGATTAGGAGGCGTGGTCTTAGGAGGAAGTGTGCCACTGTGGGTGGGCTTTGAGGTTTCAAAAATAGGAATGTACTGGGCCCAGGTGCTCCCTCCCCTCCCCTCTCCTCTCCTCCCCTCTCCTCTCCTCCATTCTCTCTCTCCCTGCCTCTGCCTATGGATAAGGATGTAGCTCTTAGCAATTGCCCCAGTACCTCCTGCATGATGTCATGCTCCCCACCATGATGAGAATGTACTGAACCTCTAAACTGTAAGCAAGACCCAAGCATGCTTTCTTTCGTAAGAGCTGCCTTGGTCATGTTCTGTCTTCACAGCGAGAGCCGTGACTAAGACAGGGGCTGACTGCTCCGGTGGCGATGATCTGATGATCTGTTACACAGGGAGCTCAGGGCCCAGAGACTGACAACTGGATGTGGCAACATGAAGACGAACTTTTCAGGAGCAGGTGGAGTGGAGAGGTGAGGATGGCACTTGAATGGAGGGGGTTCGAGAACACATGGGCCAAGAGTAAGCGGATAGCTTTGCTGGAAAGGAAAGAGCCCATTATAGCTAAAATAAGCACTGGGACAAAGGTAGGTTTGTGACTTCAGGGGGAAATGGTGTATTTGATGATTTAAAAGCATTTTGAGACTGTTTATTGGAAAGAATGAGCCAAAGGAGAATGGAGCGAGTAGGGTGGTGGGAGATCTCAGAAAGGATCCCTAGCCATCCACCCACTGTGGTGAGATGTGGCTGAAGGCACAGTGGGTTGGTAGGCTTGAGGACAGCAGTCTGAACAAGTTGTCTCTGAGGGTTCCTGTGTTGAGGTTGCACCATAACAAAGGAAAACATCCTGCTAAAGATAGTCTCCCATAGCCTACCTCCGAAGACATCACTGTGAAATCTTGGTCTCAGATTAAAAGGTGTGCTGGCTAGTTTTAATTACTAATTTGACATAACCCAGAATCACCTGGGAAGATTTATCATTGAGAAATTATCTAGATCCATTTTGACAGTGGTATGTCCATTTGACTGTGGTATGGCGATCTGTCTCGATTGTTCATTGAGATAGGAAGACCAAGCCCATTGTGAGCAATACCATTCCCTAGGCTGGGGCCCTGAACTATGTAAAAGCAAAGGCAATAAGCTGTGCAAACAAGTAAGAACACATTTATTCTTCTCCAAAACAATGGACTGTAACTTGGTATTGTAAAGTCAAGTAAAACCTTTCTTCAGTTGCTTTTTGTCAGAATATTGGTTGGACAACAGAAATGAAACAAGAATGCAGATTTTCCTGAAAACCCAAACACCTTCGGGGAATGGGAGAGGTTCATACTTTGGTGAGCAGTTTTCATTCAAAGTGCTGTACTTAAAATGAGAGCCACCTGCCTTTATAGAGTGGGCACTGCACAACAAGGAAGCTGGGCAATGAGAGCTCCCAGACCTGCTTTGTAAAATCAGAGAAACTGATACCTTGGAGGGGATGAAAGAAATAAGAAGCTTCCAAAAGCCAGCCTTGTTCTCCTTGGTATTTGTAAATTCCTGGCACAGTTTGAGCAGGGGGATGCCAGTGCTGGATGCCCTGAGAAGTCATTCAAACACTGGCTTCCTGAGCATCTGAATTCTGTTCCTGAGCTGTCTCCCACATGGCCATGTCTCTCCAAATGCCCCTCCATGTCACAGAGATCTCTGCAACACCTTCATCTATCAGGAAACACACTCATTGTCATTACTAGCAAGTTATCCTTCACCAGGAGTCTGTTTGCTGGAAGGAGCCTCCGCTCCATTGAAAGGATCTGGGACGCCCCTGCCCAAGGCACGAGCCCCTGTCAGGGTCCCTGTGAGGGACGACCTCCAAGGAAACATGAGACTCGGATTGATGCAAACACAAGAGGCCTTTATTAACCAATGCGTTGGGGTCAACTCTCACACATGCTGGAAGTCAGAATAGGAGAGCCGACCCTGAGAGGCTTCCAGCAAGCCTTTTTAAAGGGAGCAGGGGACCTCTCTGATTGGTCAGAACCCAGGCACTGGATTGGCTTGTTAAACGTTACATGGCAACAAGGATTTCTGGGAAAGTGAGTACTTGCCATTAACCAGAAAGGTTTATGGGATAGTAAGTACTTGACAGGCGGAAGGAGAGGTTAGTGCCTTTACCACTAGGGGCGCTGGGCTTTTCACCATCTGCCAGGACCCAGATATAGCTCTACATCATGTTCAGGGGGCATGATTATATGCCATTCCCTGGGTGGCCAACAGTAGTCATAGTAACTGCCACTGATCTTTACCTCACTTCTTGCCTGGGCCCATTTCCTTGGAGACTTGTCCTCCTGTGACCATTCTCTGGTCTCCCTGTGGCCTGAATAATGATTCTTTCTTATCTTATACATATTGCAACTGCTGCCACTGGTGGAGACCAGGCAGCTCTCTGGTTCTGCTGAACCCACCCAGTAGCACGTTCTGTCTCATCACACCAGTTTTCACTACCAAACCATTAAGTCATTCATAAGTATTGAATTGCCTGCTCACTCGTGATTAATGGGATAGCAAGCCAACGGGCAGGGAAAGGAGAGTGAACCGTTATAAGGAGCCAGTAATTCCCCATTTCTATCAGCCCCACGTTACATTAACTACAACTTAGTGGCACAGGTATTTTTCATTTATTCTCAAAACTATTCTCAAATATTCTCAAAATAAGACTGAACAAAATTGAGGTTCAGTCTTAGCATGTCTTGACATGAAGCCCAGAGGAGTCAATCAACTTGTTCTATCTTCTAGATGAGTCAACAAAAGTCAGAACATGTGGTAGAGGTAGCAGGGATGGTGTTTACACCGACTGCCAACAGAATCCGTTTCCTTCATCCTTACAAGTGAAATCTTACATCCTTTCTTCAGCCCACAGTCGCGTATCTAGCATGTGTCTATCATGTAGAACCCAAACACCGCTCTTTTCTGGGAGGGAAGATATAGGAAGCCACCTTACTAGGGAGAGTTTATGGACAGAGACTAGACTCTCACATACATTGAGTTCTCTCTGTATGTGACGGGAGTGTTGTGTATGTGAATGCATGCTCATGGATACCAAAGCATGGACCCCCAGACCACTGTGAACTACCCTGTGTGGATGCTAGAAATTGAACTCATCCTGTGGGAGAGCAGCAAGCATTCTTAACTGCTGAGTCATCATGCTAGCCCCCATGCAATCCTCTTAACCAAACTCTAGGTAGAATACTTTCTAGCAGAAGAGAAATGAATATGAAGTTTATGTAGGAGAAGAACCAGGCCTGAAGAGTGCCTGGGAACCAAACCCGACAGCTCTGAGGTATTTTACATCTTTGTTAGAGGTGAAGCCTGCCGAAAAGAACAGGTCACCTTGGCTAGATCAAACTCTATGAATTCCCTTCCCAGCAAGATAAAATGTACCTTCTCCTTGCACTTCTCCTCTTCCAATGCCCCTGTTTTGGAAACATCCCTTCGGTTATTCCCGCTGGTTCACCACTCTGTTCTCACAACACAGCTCTCTGTAAACATTCTAGGAGTCGGAGCAGACAGCTTACACGCACGAGCTCCAAATTTCTTCATCCACCCAATGTGTGACCCCGAGGAGTCTGCTGAAGCCCTCTGTGCCAGAGCCCTCCTTGAAAAAGTGACTGTGTGAGCATTGAGTGACAAGAGTACCTCGTTTAACAGCCCCTAAGTCATGATCAATACTCTATAGGCGGCAGCTACTGTTATGTGCTTTTTCCTATTGAGCCACTCCTACTTTGTCATCTCCTAGTCTGCAGCTGCGATGCATCTTGGTTAGACGTTAATCATGAGAGACACCCACCATCACAAGTTAGCTGACAGAGAGCAGTAGGACTCACTAATGACTGAAGCTAAAGAATAGATCAATTTTAGCAATCATTTTAACAGTGAGTTAAAATCATTGCATGTTAATAGATTCATGAGGGAAGAAGTAGAAACAAATGAGGGAAGGCCATAAAGAATTAAAAAAAAAAAAAAAAAAACTTTGGCTAGTGCACAGTTTGGATGTTACTTGCAAGCCTGAGAAGGGTTTTTAAAAGACTGACTGTGTGCTCTGGGGCATGCTTACACTTTCTATAATTTGCAGTGCTCCCCTGTGTTTCAGAACTTTATGCCATTGTGGGAATCCACCATAACCAGCTTCAATCCTCTCCACTGATTCAGTCAGCCTTTCCCCCATTCTGACATAATCGGCAACAAAATGTCTGGCCAGGCTTTGTCATAATTTAATAAATCCTGACCCTCTCTTCCCTTCCTATTGACTGTGTTTATTAGTTCTTCAATCCTTCATTTCGCTGGGTCTTTGCACCCCCCACTCAGGGGACTAAGCAAAAGAGGCAAGTGAGACCTCTAACCTTGACTAGAAAACTGGGGAAGAAGTCATTTCTAGAAGCTTCTAACCCCCTCCTTGACATTAATATCACCCTTTCAGTTGCCAAGAGCCTACCCTCCCCACAAAGCTGCAGTTCCTCACCAATTCATGCCTCTGGAAGTTTCCTTCCCCCACTCCTCACTCCCCCGCTCGCCCTTCTCCTTGAGGCCACACAGCTGAAGGAGACCACCTCTGTGGTGCAATGAGAGGCTGTTATGGGTCACAGTTCAAAATGCTCCCCCAAAGACTCACGCTTTGAAAGCGTGTTCTCCAGTGCAGCCATGTCAGAGGTGGGGCCTTGGGGAAGCTTCTAGATCATGAGGGCTCTGACCTTATTGATGGATTGATTAAGGTATTGATAGGGTCATAACTGGATGGACTACTGGGAGTTGGAAAATATTGAAGGCGGACCTAGTTGGGGAGATTGGGTCCCTGAGGCCATGGTCCTGAGGCTGCGGCTTGTCTCTCTCCTCCGGTTTCCCCCCTTTCTCCCTCTTTCCCTCCCTTCCTCTCTTCTATGGTCTGTCATGAGAGTATCCAGTTTGCTCTATTGTGTGAATCACAGTGATACTTGGCCTCACTTTGAGCCCAAAGGCAATGGATCCAATCCACCACAGACTGAAAACCTTGAGCCAAAATGAATCTTTCCTCCCTTTAAGTGGACATTTTTCCCCAGATATTTTGTTACACTGACAGAAGCTGACGAACACACTTGCTGTAAAATGTTAAAACTAATAATACATCGATATGTTAATCTCTGGGGGAGTACATGCCGCTTCCCATGAGGTACACAGAGGGCTGCTGGACCACCCATGGAATTTATACCCCTTATCCTGACAGGAAGCAAGAACTGAAAGAATTCTCCATTATTTGGGATTGTCTTCAGCTTCAGATCCCCAGGGCTTGGCAAAGGCCCCAAGGCACAAGCAAAGCTCCAGTAAGTGTTCTCTGACAGTTGTGGATGAGTCATAGATAACTTTCACAGATAAGGATGGGTTCATAACTCAAGACACTTGGTAGAAGGGCATATCCCCGTGTTGCCTATTATACATAAAGTCACAGAGAGGATCCCTAGCACTGCAAAATATTAAACACATGAGTCGAAATCCATGCTACCATTCAGCTTTCTTTTTACGTGTATACAAATAGAAAAGGCACATGTTAAAAGAAAAGAAGCTGCCTGAATATAAAATGAAGGACCCAGTGAGCCCGCTCCTTGCCAAAGAAGGGAAGCTCAGCCAGCAAGATGTCATAAGTGGTTTGAAACTAGAGAGGTCATTTAACCCCGCTAAGGAGCTGGGGTGTGGAGACCCAGCTTGGGGCCTCAATGATTGCCTGTAGATAATTAAGGTTTGTTAAGAAGATAACAAGCTGTCTCCTGAGAGCTAAACGGAAAGCAATACATCCCAGGAAGATAATGAAATGCTTGATGGAGCTGCCTGAGGCGCACAAAGCATTACAGCGGCCATGGGGAAACTGGCAGGACTGTGGCCACTTAAAAAAAAAAATCCATTTGCTCAGACAAACCACATATTCTTGCTTAGGGAGGGGACACTGAAGGCTAGAAGGGACCCAGCGCAGCCCAGGAAGACTTGTTCTAGGGAGGAGAGCCAGCAAGTCTCTAAGGTGAAGGGGCCGTCCCCACAGGCAGGTAGGTCTGTCCTACCTTCTAGGTAGAGTGCTCAGCTGGGGACAAAAGGCAGAGGAACCATGGGGAGGTGGTTTAGAACTTTATCCACATTTGTTGAACTATTGAACAGCATAGATCTTTAGGAATCTATAAATTCAGGTCAACTAAAAAATTTCTTCTAAAATCCTAGTTCATTGCCAAGCCCTACAGAGCTTACAGAACTTATTCATAAGCCATAGTCTCTGGAGGCTCCCTGTACCATAACCAGCCCTTATTGTATGCTTTTCTGAGCACAATCTGCATGTTGACGTGAGTCTCTGTGTGTAAGCTCCTTCTTTTACCAGATTGTGTTTTCCTCTGAGCAGACTTTGTGTTTCAGACTATTCAAGAACCCACCACTCACTGGCTCAACCCCCAAAAGGTCCGCACAGAG